>SZWC01000450.1:153469-188969 GCA_023375785.1 Penium margaritaceum
GGGCTCGCGTTTTTTTTTTTTTTCCGCGTTTTTCACCATGCACTTTGAAAAAACAAAAAGAGCGCTCCATCCGGCAGCCTCATTACAAATGCAGGAGCGTGCGCTTCAGCCATTTCTTTTCCAGCATCTCTTTCTTTTTTTCCCACCCACATCCCCAACTCCTCTCCATCCCCTCTTTTGGGACTTGGTTGGTAACACCCCAACTGCTCTCAGGTCCCAGAAAGCATCATCAATGGACCCGGCTGATGACCATGGCGAAGTACTACCTCAAGAAATTTTGTAGCAGCTGTTGGCACTCGGCATATTTATCTGCATGTATGCAGCATTGCCATACCTCAAACGCACCTACCTCACCCGTCCCCTACAAGGCAGTGAGTTCGTGGAGGAGCTCTTGTCACGCGAAGCAAGTGCGATGCGCGTTTACGACATTTTGGGCCTCGACCCGTGGCGATTTGATAAACTGGTACAAGTGCTAGAGGCAGCAGGACTTGAGCCCACAAGGCATGTCGCCATCGAGGAGTCCGTAGCCATGTTCCTCTGTCAAGTGATTGGTGGGAAGAGTCAGAGACGCTTGACGGAGACTTTTCAGCACTCAAAGGAGACCGTGGGTAGGCACTTCGGTAGAGTGATGCGACTGGTTCTTGAGATTGCACCGACTGTCATTCGCCTATCCCCTGGTGATGGTGTACCTGCAAAAATTGTCAAGAATCCGCGGTTCATGCCATGGTTTAAGAATTGTGTTGGAGCTATCGACGGCACTCACATTCCAGCATGGGTCCCTGAGGAGCTTCAAGGACCGTATTGGAACAGGAAGGGTCAAAAAACCCAGAACGTGTTCATCGCAGTTAACTTCGATGAGACGATTGCGTGGGTGCACGCGGGGTGGGAAGGGAGTGCACATGATGCACGTGTGTATAGGCACGCATGTGCAGAGGGTTTTGAGATACCTCCAGGAAAGTTCTTCGTTGCCGACGCAGGGTATCCACTTTCTGTACAACTCCTCACTCCATATCGCGGAGTGCGTTAGCATCTTCGGGAAGACCCCATGAATGGCGAGGCGAACATTCCGGAATCTCCTCAAGAGCTATACAACATGCGCCACTCCTCTCTTCGGATGACAGTCAAGCGTGTCATTGGACAATTGAAGCAGAAATTTAAGATTCTCGTCGACATGGAGGGATACTCTGTTGGCGCACAGGCGGACATTGTCATTGCATGCTACGTCTTGCACAAAATTTTCATCCTTGCAAGTGCAGAAGAGGGTGGATACATGGACAACTTCAGACTTAACATGGACGTTGTTCGAGAATGGCTTCCTCAAGGCGTTGACATGGCAAATGATGATGATGCTCCTGCCGATGCTAGAGATTTTCGGGATGGGTTAGCTAGGCAGATGTATCTTGCATATGTGACTGAGCGTGAGGCTCGTGGTGTGTAATTCATTCCCATATGACCGAGTACAAACCATTATACCGTTCATCTTCTTTTACAGCATGTTATGTTGTTATTTAACTTCTACTTGCAATTATTTGCATGACATGAAGTACAATGTACCACCTATTCCCATTCACACATGAAAAGTTTGCATGACATTCATGACATGGGCACACATGCAACAAGTTTCTCATGCACAAACTACGCTAAGAAAGTACATGTCAACCACCTACGCCTTGCTCAACTAGGCATGCATACAAGTCAAAAACTTGTAATCAAGAAATCATGCATTGAAGAATAGCTTGCAGTCTTGGTCCTTGTACGCCTATGCCCATCCTGTCAAGAACCCTGCAAAGAACATACAAGTAGAAGCACACACGTAAGATGTAATAATGTGACGATTGTCATGTGGGAATGACGATGCAAGACATGTCAGAATGACAGTGCAGGCAAAATCAATCAAGTTGGCAAAGGTCAAGAGCATGCTACTAAGATGGTGTGGTGTGATATGAAGCAACGTGACATAGTACCCACCTTTAACCTGCCCACATCTCTTGCGTGTGGATGTCAACGCTGCAGAACCACTCAGCACTTCGTCGGTCCTTACTGATGAGCTGCAAGATTTTTGCCTTCTTGTCTGGGGTCACGTTGAGCCTTGCGATGATGTCACGGGCCCTCACCATCCAACGCCCAGGGTCTGGTTCCGCCATACGGTCTAGGTTGCCTGCTAACTTGAGTGCAGCCTGTGCAAGGCTTCGACCAGCACTTAAGCCAGACCGGCCACGACCCAAGGCAACACCCATACCCTCTTCGAGGACTTGGCGTACCCTAGGGTTGTATCCCCCCCTCCTGACCTGTAGGCACCCCCACCACAGGCCCGCCGTGCATGTCCAGCTGCACCACCTCCAGCCACCGCACCACCACCCACCGCCGCAGCACCAACCCCCGCCGCACCACCAGCTTGTGCACCAGCCGTCGCACCATCCGCCGCAGCCGCATCACCACCCACCGCATCACCACCAACTTCATCACCACCACCCGCCGCACCACCAACATCTGCCGCTGCACCCCCAACATCTGCAACACCACCAACTACCGCTGTACCACCAACTGCCGGCACAGCACCTGCAGCCGCCGCACCACCAACTGCTGGCACACCACCTGCAGCCGTCGCACCACGCATCGCTGCTGCCGCATCACCAACCGCCGCACCACCGGCTGCCGCCGCACCACCCGCCGCACCACCAACACCCGCCGCACCACCCGCCGTACCACCAACACCCGTTGCACCACCTGCCATGAGAAGACCCATAACCGTAGGCATCGAGCTAGCGCGCCTGAAACCTTCTTGTGGGAGGTTTGAGGGCTCAGGTGCCAACAACTCCTCAAGGTACCCCTTTTCGTATGCCTCGTGGTACTGCCCGCGCCACGTCGCCTCGTCGTCACCCCATATCCCTCCGTCATCGTCCTCCACTTCGTCAACCTCCTCGTTCAAATTGTCGATCATGACTGTGTCGCCTTCTAAACCAAGTAACTCCTTTGGCATAATGTTCCCCACCTCCCGCGGCCCACGCACGACAAGTTGCATTGCCTCGGCATTTCGTGAAGCAGCGGGCTTGTCCCATAGAGCGGCTCTTTCCGCTCCACCTCTTGCGTTACGTGCATTACCACCGGCCGCCATGACTTGCGGCCACACCGCATAACACTGCTCAAACCACAGAATTTTTTTCTCTGAAAACCCGGGCTGCCCATTTGCATCTACGGTTCGAAACTCGGCCCAACATTCCTGGTCGAGCACCAGCGCACCGTTCTCCCATCCTGCCCCACTGAGGTTCTTAGCTTGACACAGCTTTCGATAGCCTCCCTTGATGCTAACTACACGGTTCTTGACTTGTTGTACCTTGTACGTGAACGGGGGCTTCTTGATTGCCTCCCTTGCAACTCTCAACTTGTCGTTGAAGTTGCGCACAATGGAGGCCCATTCCGCGGGAGACCACCCCGCAGCGGAGCGCGTCTTTGCCGGCAGCTCGGCAAGGCCGTCTAGGAGCACTTGAGTGTCTAGCGGCAAGCTCCATGGCCGCTCCTTAATCTCATGTTTGCCCGGCCCACATCCGTCCTTGTCTTCGCTGAAGTTGGTTTTAACAAGCGATGAGGGTCCAGCCCCGTTGCTCTTCAAGCTCTTCAAGTGGCCTCCTAGCCTTTGCTGGCTGCTGTTTCGGCTTGTAGACGCGCTTCCTAACCTTAAGTTGGGACTGTGGGGATGGGGAAAGGGGACCACCAGCCGCGGCAACCACAAGACTTCCCTGACTGTTGCTTCCCTGATGGGAATAAGCAGCTGTGATGGTCGCTGGTGCTGATGCAATGGCACGAGGAACAGAAAATGGTTTTCTACCTCCTGCCGCTGTTGCCTTTGGTGACGCCATGGGAAGGGGTTATGGTTAGGGTTTGGCTACCGTTCGTGGGGATGCGTCCAACGAGCGAGAACTGCGGGTGTTCGCCGGCGTTGCCTTCCGTCGAGGGGGCAGTGGGCAATTCGGCCGTGTCCAACGCTGGTCTAGCGAGCGAGCGAGAAGTCGCTGGACGTGCGTTGTGGGGGGCCGATTTCGCTCAGGCTGGTGGATTGATGCACCATGCGGTGCCCTCGTCGCCTGCCTTGTTTTTCAGCCGAATGGGCATGAAAAACGAGACACGCGAGGCACTTGTTTCGATGTCTGGGATGCCGAAAATGCGCATCCGAATGCGGACAGCCAGACTTGGCGCACGTTTCCGGAAAAGAAAAAATAAAAACCTTGTGACACGTGCGAACGTCGATGTTCCAGCGTTGGCCGCGACCAACCAGCCGCGAGCTGGGAAATCGCCGCCAGCGGCGATTTCCAGCGTTTACCAGTCGCACCCCTGAACGGCGAGCTACAGACGGCCGACGTAGCGAAAATGACCCTCGTCGTTGATGACTTGAACAAAAAATTCTGTCAACAGGAAGTCACGACTGGATAGGATTCACTCTCCCACACGGGAACCGACGTACTCTGAACTCCAAAGACAAAAGCATGCTCTTGAACAAACTCACGAGGACAAAGCAGAACGCCAAGGGGTAAGCAAAGATCTGCTTCAAAACCAGAAATGCTCTGGTAAATGGTCCAAGCACTCTTTTCTACTGCGCCGGTGAGGGAGGAGCGAGACAGGAGCTTCAATAAATCTTTTCTTATTTATCAACTCCTCGTAAATAGCTCCTGGAGAGCTCATTCGAGGTCTCGAAAAAAAGGAGACAGTGTCTTGGAATTTTCAATTGAGAGCATGAAACTTTAGATGCAGCCACCGGGCGTTGCCGAAATGCGCAAGGCACCCATGGAAATTTTTGGGAGTTGAACCAAGCTTACAGAAAAAAAATTCTTCCAAAGGGAGAACCCAAGAGTAAGTTTTGGATCCGAATCGATTTCTCCTCCACACCTGAGGGCACGAAATTGAGGAGGAGCACATCTATTGACTTCCAAAGTAGTATAAAAATCTGTTTCCACCACCAAAGCTCATTGATGACTGAAGAAACTATGGGTTTCTTTACCACTGAGCAAATTCAAATGTGGCCGAGTCCTACCTTCACCAACGCACTTATCAAGGGGGAGTGTTGGAGTGAGGCAATAACTGCACTAGATTTTTGGCTTCAGTACGGTGCAGTAGGTTTTACTTTTTGGAGGAGTCCACGTGAAGTTACAGATTTTATTGTGATTCACGGGGAATATTCCTCTGGGGCATTGCCACTGTATAGGCCGAAATATTCCTGGTTTTTNCCACCGGGCGTTGCCGAAATGCGCAAGGCACCCATGGAAATTTTTGGGAGTTGAACCAAGCTTACAGAAAAAAAATTCTTCCAAAGGGAGAACCCAAGAGTAAGTTTTGGATCCGAATCGATTTCTCCTCCACACCTGAGGGCACGAAATTGAGGAGGAGCACATCTATTGACTTCCAAAGTAGTATAAAAATCTGTTGCCACCACCAAAGCTCATTGATGACTGAAGAAACTATGGGTTTCTTTACCACTGAGCAAATTCAAATGTGGCCGAGTCCTTCTACCTTCACCAACGCACTTATCAAGGGGGAGTGTTGGAGTGAGGCAATAACTGCACTAGATTTTTGGCTTCAGTACGGTGCAGTAGGTTTTACTTTTTGGAGGAGTCCACGTGAAGTTACAGATTTTATTGTGATTCACGGGGAATATTCCTCTGGGGCATTGCCACTGTATAGGCCGAAATATTCCTGGTTTTTAGTCCTCAAGGGCATTTTTAAGCCCTGGACGTGTACAAGCTCTGGACGTGTACAAATGGTTTTGGTGTATGCGTGTCCAAGAAAGGTGGGACTACCTCGGCCAACTCACTGGAGTGATTTCCAAGGTTCAACAACTTGGTAACTGCCTCGTATGAGGTTATCTTGGAGAATACGAAGCCTACGAGGTTTGTGTGAGCCACTGTACGGTCATCTGCGCATTCGCCTAGCTCACACACGACCTCGTGGAGGATTTACTACATCATCATCGTCTCTTCGAATATTGGAGGACACATTACTACATCAGCGGTTGGTACCGCTTGGACCGCCATCTACAATGAAACAACCTGGACCGCTAGGACCGCTATTAGCCAGAGTAGCAGTACAAAAGGGAGAGCCAGTTTTGGCTTCATCAACCAATTCCAGTCTCTCCAACTCGATTGTATCAGCATCAACTATTCTACACGTCTGCGAGCCACTTGGTCTCTGTACCAGACTCAGACCCCGGTGCTACTGGACTTTCCTAGAGGTTCCCTCTGACAACACACTGACTCTAGCAGAGTTCTGCTAGCATGGAGAGGAGGTTTCCTGACATCCTAAAGGCCTGTCGACTCAGAAAACAATCGACACGCCAAGACTCTTTCTCAAAGACTGGATACCTAGCAAGACATTGTGCCGAGTTTGGGGGATCTCTCAAGTTTCTTTTGCTTAGCTGTTCATAGACTGTCGCTGAGCTTGTACATAGTTTTTCTGTACTTTGTATTCTTGTAATACAATCAGAGCTTCCGCATTCACTTCTCAGCAGTTGTATAAGAATTGCTTGGCACACCAAAGGTCATGGCACGACAACAAGGCCAAACAAGCCTTTGCTGTGGTCGTACAAAATTCCAACATTACCGAAGACCCGTTGCTGGTCATCAGTTGCGCTTGCTGGCCTCACGTTGTACTTGTGAATTCTACAAAGTCTTGAAGTGCGAGATGCGTTGAGGACTTGTGCGAGGTAGTCTTCCGCATGGGTAAATGTCAGACGCCTCTCCAGCACCGTTGTGCTCTGATACTAAGCGTTATGTCGAACGGAGAGTAGATGGTGAACAGGTAGAAATTACAAGGCAGAGCACGATTTAGAATTTGGGACACTTGAGCAATTTATAATGAGCGGTAAGTGTACTTCGATGATAAGTGCCGAAATGATAAAAAATATGCATACAAGTGTCAAGTTACGAATGAGGCATAGTCGGGGTCGTTGGGTCGATTGTCGATCGGCGCGTGTGGAATCGTGTCGTGAGTGGTCGGATTCGACAAACTTCACAGAGGAATTGGGGGCCTTTGAGGATTGACGGTGAAGATGCAAGATGCATCTTTATAAATCGAGATATGCCTCGTTGTGTCGAAAAGTCGACTGAAGTCGTGACACTTCTGTCGTGGACTCGCGAGAGTGGTCGAAGTTGTCAGAAAGTTAAAAAAGGTTCACCGGAGGACGAGGGCAGTTGGCCAAATTAACCTTGGCCGTCGGGGTGAAAATCAGGGTCTTGACGTGCGGTGAGCTGTTTGTGTAATAACAGAAATGCCTAATCGGGAAGATTAGAGACTCGTGTACGTTTGGTACGTAACACTGTTTGGGCCTCCAAATTTTCTCATGGCCATTTTTTGCAACAAATGAACACGGTACTCACGTTACACAAAAAATGTCTCTTGTGCCCACTTTTCCCGGAGCGCCTCAGGTCATGTGTGTCGCGCCCACTATTGGGAAGAAATTCACACTACACCGGTCCAATACGTATTATTTTGAAAAAGTGGGTATGCAATGATTTTTATTTCAAGTTTTATCATTTTCATGTCACATTATATTTCAGTCTATGTTCTTTGTTCTTTCACGTGTCTTTTCTCTCTAACATGTGGTTGCATTTCTGGTCTACAGAATAATGGGGATGTGATTTATGTCCAGTCCAACTCCAGTAGATGTGACGATCGCAGTGGTCATCGCACGTCGGAAGGACGGAGGCAAGGCCGACGAAGTCCACCCCCTCCACGAGATCGTCCAATCGACGGATGAAGACAAATTAATTTTGCAAAGAGATAATGTCTTCTAGTTTTTCCTATTTTATTCTGTTCACGGCTTTAATTTTGTAGTTATTTTAGAGAGAGAGAGAGAGAGGGAGAGAGAGAGAGAGAGAGAGAGAGAGAGAGAGAGAGAGAGAGAGAGAAAGAGAGAGAGAAAGAGAGAATAATCTTTATTATGGAGAAAAAAGCAGTCCTTAGCATTGTACTTGTCGTTCGATCGTTCAAACAGACGACTCATCTTCTTTCCTTTAGATCGTGACTTATTATGTTAACCGATAATCCATTTCAAAATTTGCTCTGGAATCTATTCTACTGGCAATGTCATCCACCACGCTGTCCTTGCAACGTGAGCCAAGAATGGGGTCCTGTTTCAATGTTGTGTTACTTTGGCCAGTGTGAAAAGTGGGTATGCCGAGTATTATACTGTTTCCCATACCAATTTTTCCACGGTGGACATCAAGAGCATAAGTTTTTAACGGTGGCCCTCAGACATATTTTATGCATTTGGTGGACGTTAAAGTCATTTTCCTACGAAAGTGGCCACTGCATTTGTTTTTTGCATAAATTTGGTACACTGTAAATCAGTTTCGCAGACATTGGGTATGCGGCAAAAGTACCCTTCATCTCCACCACAATCTTAAGTGCTACATCCCTGACGCACACAAGTCCCTGAACTCCGCAAGTGGGTATTTCACTCCGTTTACTTATGGTCCACCACACGTCAACCTCAGGACGCTTATGCCGACCGGCCGAGGCATTTTCTTTGCACCGAGCGCAATGTAAAGTGGTTCACAGGGATGAGGTGTGAGAAAAATGATGATTTGAGGATTTGGGGAAAATGGATACCGTACTGTTCCTTGTATTCGTTCAAAATAATTATTTTTCATTCGCCTATAATCAGTACCATAATTATGAATGGTTTGGGAGAATCATGAAGTTCATTATGTAATCCTGGATGTTGTACAAAAAGAAAAAACGTCGAAGCAATTTAACTTCGACGGGAGCGGACAACCCTCGCGTCAATTTTCCTGCATTGCGCACTCTGTCAGCAGACTGCAAACGCAAAATCTGGCACCCCCAAAACGTCAACTGGCGGTCCCAGCCACGTGTGCACATGTTGACATGTCAATATGCGCACATGCGGACAATCAACAACTCGAAAGTTGTCGAACAGCCGGGAGTTGCTCCGAGTCCTCGCGAGGACCTGAAGTGGGAGGCACTGGGAGTATTCAACAATCGGGGGGTTTAATGTCAGGGGTTTGGGAAAATCACCTCATAATTTATCAAAGGCCCAAAATTGGGCGAATTCAAAGATCAGATAATTCCTTCTAATTTTTTGAACGAATTCAAGGAACACTACGGTATTCTGCATTAAGGAGTGACTGTCCTTCAATGACAAGTTTCAAGTGAGTTTAGCACATACATACAATTGGGCTTTTTTGTATGGGGCCTACCTTCCTGATTAATTGGCCTTTCGAGGAGCCCGCGGGTCACCTTTTGTCTACGGCTTGCTTCTTTACAGGTCGAGGGCCCTTGCCAGCTGAAAATCCTCCCAAAAATTGTCTCCTGCTTGGCGGGTCTCAATAGCGAGGGTGGCAGTTGCCGCACGTTAATTCATGCTTTCGACAAGATGTGAACCAACCAAGAGAAACAATCCGGCATTTTGTTTTTCCGAAACCGTTTAGGAAATGAGATCGAATGATTGGACCCGGGCCAAGGGAGTTAGATATAAATTAAACATAATCGTATAGTTTGGTTATAGTTTTTCAAATATTCTTATGTAATATTTTGGTTCATTTCTTGGATAAATAACAGTTGACATGATTTATTTCATAACTCAATGTCATTAAATGTACATGCGTGCTCCAACCTTACTTCAAGACTAAAACCTATTTCATTGGATCAAATTCTGATGTGAACATCTCATTCCATGATGGGTGAGATATTTGCAAAATAATCTAACACTATCATCTTTTAACTTACCTTACTACCGCAATTATTTGAAATGGTTTTCAAAAAGGTTTGTTTAGGCTATTTCAAACAACCGGGAATTAATTTTGAGCCGTTCTGGATTTGGGGGCAGGCAATTCACGCCCAGGAAAATTCAAAGCACAATTGCCACGTCAAGTCGGCTGAGGCACTTTGCAGGACTCCGACAAGTCGAGCGTTGGGGTGACCGCATATGCTCACTTAAACTCGAGCGAGAAGATCTCCCCCCAACGATTGGACATTATCGACGTCCAAGCGTCACTTGCGCTCGATACATACATATGTTCGACCTGATCTCCGGCGGATTTGTTTTCCGCCATATTTCAATAACAAGATTGATTGAGTTTTCTACCGTGATGGAACAAGATAGAAGGGGCAAAATACCGGGTTTGGAAGTGCTTATGATTGTTTTTCTTACAATTAATTGCTTTAGTACAGTATATGAGCCACAAACTTGACAAAACCCATCAATAGAAATACCAAGATGTTTCTATTCGTTCAGAATTTATGATAAAGTTTATGAATAGCATTATAAAAACATTAATTACTCAATCATCAACGAGTAGAATTGAGTTATTACTCTCTACAAAAACATCCAATCTTTTTACCTATTAAAGTCATTCGCCTTGATGAATACTCTAAATTTTAAATAAATCTTACTAATAAATCCTTAAACAACAAAATAATCATGTTTTGATGGAGTGAATCCTACCCTAAATTTCACTCGCATGATAAGGTTTTTACATGAGCATTTTATGTTCTAGGATAGTACATTGGTCTTCTATTGACGTTGAAATAAACATGTATGTGAAATGAATTTGATTTTGCAATAAATTCACTTGGAAATACCATGAATCCTTTTGAAAACTAAAACAAAACTTTTTTTTTGTTTAATTCCTCTTAAACTCCATTTTGTGGATTCAAGCAATCACGATCCTTTCCTTGTCGGTTTAAAAACTAAAAAACAATGTGTCTTTCTCTGCCGGTTCATGTCCATGTCCTATTGAAATAATACGGACTTTCTCATGTCAAATGTAATATTGTTTCTAAAACAATGAGCGTAAAAACTACATGATTTGTTTGAAATTGTAATTGATGCAAAAAAAATACTTTCATGTAGTCCCTTGGCTCGGGTGAAAATCTTTGATCTTCTTTCTTAGGCTATTTAAAGATAACTCAAAATGTCTGTCGTTTTCAGTTGAAGCCCATATCCTGTCAAAATAATTCCCATCCTCGTTATCGAGACCTGCCAAGCAGGAGTCGATTTTTGCGAGGAGTTTCTGTTTGTAAGGGCCCCGGACCTGTACATACTCGAGTCGCGGTTGAAAGGTGGCACGCACGCTTCACGAAGGGCCAATCAATCATGAAGACTGGCCCCAGATGAAAAAGTCGGTTCGTAGAATGCCAAGAATGAGAATGAGGCTTTTGCTGGGTCCTCGGAGCTTGAGCCAAGCAATGCGCGCAGGGTCGCACCAGGAGTGGCTTTTTTAGAAGCTCTGTCGAGAAGTCAGGGGGCTTCAAGAACATCAAAGTGCAGATTTAAAAAAATCCATCGTGTCGAGAAGTCAACCAAACAAGATCAATACATCGATAAAGTTTGTGATACTTCTGACGACCATTGTGGAAAGTGGTCGAATCGGTCAAAACCTTCTGGAGCGGAACACGAGGGGCCAGGACAGGTGTCCAAAATTCTCTCGGCTGATCTCTGTAAAAATCCTTCATGCTCTCGGCCATGAATGTTAGAACAGAAATACCCACTCACTGAGAATCGTGTATGTCAGGAACGTAATACTTCCCCTCCTTTTAGTCACGACGTTTCGACGCGTTAGCAGACATAGTCCAATGACGACGGTAGTTGCTGTCGATTATGTGGTTGTCGTCTCGAGGTTGCCGTAGGGCTCCCAGGTGCTGTGCTTGGCGTCGTAGCCATGCCACTTGACCAGATACTTGGTCGTTTTCCCATGACGTCGATGTCCAAGGATATCTTCAATCATATACTATGTATCTCCGTCCACTTGTCGATGAGATGGAGGTGCGTCATATCTGTGTCAGAAGTTTGTGCTAGGGTCTTGATGGAACTTGAGCTTGCTGATGTGGAAAACTGGATGAATTGTCATTCTATCAAGCAGCCAAAGTTGAGCGAAGACAGGGGTTTACATTCGCTCGATCTAAAAACAGTCCGAACCACCGGGGTTTGAGCTTTGCAAAGTCCTGTTCTCGAAGTCTGATGTTCGTCAAGTTGAGGAGGAAGCGATCGCTAACGTTGAACACATCATCCCTCCGATGTCGGTCGACCACTCGCTTTATAACTGCTTGTGTCTCCGTGAGGGTCTACCACTCATTTCCTCTCAAACTATTGAGAATTTCCTGCGGGGGATGTGAACCATGGGAATGTTGCTCTGGCTTTGTAATCTAGCAATTGCGACATAAGTTTTTCCATATATCACTAGAAAGGGATATTACCAGTTGCGTTGGAAATGGTGGAGTCATATGCGAGTTCGGTCGTGAACAGTCTGGTTACCCAATAGGTGCTGTGCAGCTGGCATGATGTGAAGAGAAGCAGTTTGATTGTCTGGATAGCTCCATTTGCCGTCAGTTTGCGGATGGAATGCCATTGATAGCTGGATCAGACTTCCATAACACATCATCAGTTCGCATTAAAAACAGCTTGTGAAGGGGCCATCTTTTTTGCAGATGATTGTACATGGGATACCGAGTAGTTGCACAATCTGGTTTAGAAACAACTGCGCTACTCCTTCTATGACAACGGTGGTTGTCATCGAAATGAAGAATGACATTTTGGATGGTGTCGTAATCCTTGGAAGTGGCGGGTAACACCGTCACGAAATCACATGCTGATGTTGACCCACGGCTTCATTGGAAAAAGTAAGGGTTGGAGTAGATTGTGTGGCCTTGTGTGACAAGATTTTTGTCACTCACAAGTGTTGCATGATTTGTAGAAAGCTGCCACGTTAGTCTGCATCTTCTCCCACCAATAGTGTTTTGCCAGCTTCTTGAGCGTCTTGTCCTCGCTAAAACATCCACGTGGACCGGTGTCTTGGAATTCCTCTAAGAACATTCTTCATAGCTCCTTGTTTGGTGGAAGGACAACTTGGCAAGTGAATTTCCATCGCCAGTAGGGGTCGTCGCACCGGAACTTGGTCTCATACCCGCCAAACTCCTCCTAACCCTTTACAAACAGCATCATGAGGTATGGGTCTTGTTCGATGAGCAACACATTAATTTTGGCCATACGATCTGGTCGCCGGCTCAGAGCATCCGCCGGATTAGTTTTTCCTTGTCGGTACTAGATTATGTAGTCGAAGTTCGACTCAAGGAAATCCATCCATCAAGTGGATGTTCTGCACCGCTGCTGTCTTAGAGGAGAACGGATCCAATGGCTCAATCAGGAGGGCTGGAGGCCATGATGTAGTCCAACGTTGGATCTGCCAATCGTAAGGCTGGCGCCGAGGTCAGAGCCTTTCTCAAAGAGTTGAACACTTCTTGTTCGCTGTCCCCATGACTCTACTCGGTGGTCTTTTGTGTGAGATCATAGAGAGGCACTGACACTTGAGCGTAGTCATGTAAAAATTGACGGTAGTAGTTACATAAGTCCAAAGATACTTGGACTTCTCGAACATTTGTAGGCTTTGGCCAATGACCAAAAACCTCCACCTTTTTGGATCCAAAGTGACCCATCCGACGATGTGGCCCAAAAACTTGATCCAACGAGGACCAAAGTCGCACTTCTAGAGTTTTTGATTTTTTTTTCTCTTTGTGAAACTTTGAGAACTTTTGGAAGATATCCATTGTGTTTCTCCGGGGTGCGACTGTGTACCATGATGTCGCCAAGATACACGATGACAAAGCCATGGAGGTAAGGGAGGAACATGTTGTTCATTGCAGCCGGAAATATTGCAGGGGCGTTGGTGAGACCAAACGGCATAGCCGTGAACTCGAAGTATTTGTATTTGGTACAGGATTCTGTTTTCTTGATGTCCTTATCAAATACATGGATCCGGTAGTAGCCACTGCAAAAATCTATTTTTCTAAAGATTTGGGCCCCGCGACGTTGGTTGAAAAGTTCGTCTGCTCGCGGAAGAAGGTAGTGGTTCTTCACGGTGATGTTGTTCAATGCTCCGGAGTCCATGCACATCCACATCTCTCTGTTATTTTTCAAGAAACACACAAGTGCCACATATGGTGACATGGAAGGTCTGATGAACCACTGACTGAGCATTTTGTGTAGCTGTTTCTTGAGTCTTTTCAGCCCGTAATTGGTCATCCAATACGTCTCCTTCATTGTTGGTCTGTTGCCTGGCTTCAGGTCTATGTGATGGTCTATGTCTTACTGTGGAGGTAGTTCTTTCGGCAGTTTTTCAGGAAAAACCCCTTGAAATACTACGATGAGTGTTGCAACTCCTTTGGTATTGCTGCTTTTTCTCAATTATCGACGTTGTCATTTCTACACGATTACTTTCACTTCCCCTGCCTCCACGTGTTATAGCTACCCTTGAGCGCCACGCTTCAGGCACCTCTTAGAAATGTTTCAGACATATCGGTCAGTGTTTTGTGCCTGCCACAACTTCCTCCACTGCTTCTACCTCTTCTGCTTCTCGTAACCGCCGTTGCATTGTGGGTCGCTCGAAAAAAGGCAGATTTTGTTTTTCTGCCAACGATGTTGACGTGGACCAATCCGCTGCTCCAGTCCACCTGCGAATTTTTTCGTATAGGAAATCTCACCAAAGGATGATTTTGTGGCCACTCATTAGGCTAGTCCTCTAGACCGTTACGTCGTGCAGATCTCCGATTTTCAATTTGATTAGTTCGCAAAGTCGACGGATCTAGAATCATTTGTCGACATTCTTTCCTTCAAGTACTCCCGGTTTGATCTGTAAACCTAGATTTCAAACCCAATAATTGCTTATGAAACTGTGAGAAGCTTCTTCATTGAGTAATGCTGGTACCATTATGTGACTTTTGTAACCCCTTGGTTGTACTCCTAATAGTATCTCTGGTTGGTTGTCCTCGTACCCCTTGTCAAACTTTGCGATCTCAGGAACCCTCTTCTGCAGTGATGTGAGTCGCTCAAATGGACGATAGGTCGGCGCAAAATTTTTTGACCAGACAGGAGCATCACCGTCTTCTCCTTTACTTTGCTGTTTCCTCACTCATCATGTCTTTCTCTGCGGCTGTCTCCCCCTATTTTGGATTTAAGATGCTAATTTCAACAATCACGCGAGATATGACCCGACTTCCTGCAAGTCCAGCCGAGTCGTTAATCATGTTGATGGATGACGCCGATCTCCATCGGAGATGAGATTCCCTTCAATTACTACTTTCCTCTGCCACGATAACAATCATGGATTTGCCATCACCAGCTGTTTGATTATTACATCCAAGCATTTTATTCAGTGTTACCGATGCAATTGGCTGCTGCAATCATTTGCAAATGGTCGTCCTGGATGCCAAAACTGGTAATCGCATGCCAAATACCTTGCTTGAGGGCGTTGTTGTAGTAGGAACACAAATTTTCAGTGGTGAGGTTATTGTCGGTGATGTTTTCCTGGAAACGCCACATATACTTTCCCACGCTAGACTGCTGATGCAGTCTAGCGTGGGAGAGTATATGTGGCGTCAGACTTCTTGTTCACCTCCCAAAAACGAGCAAGGATAGTGCACACAAAGTTGCTCCATATTTCTGGTGGCATGAAAGAGTCATGCCACGTCGGATTAATCTGCTCAAGAGGTAGTATGCGTGCAGTCAACGATGTGAGAGCAGTCGCGTGAGCCGTTGTTCTGGCTCTACCAGTCTCCTGCTGCCGTTGGATGGAATTCAGATCAGACCACCAACTTAAAGCCGTGCCATGCAAAAGCGAGGCCACGAGATCAATTTTCTTCTTTTCGTTGTTGATCCCAGCAGTGGTGAAGTACACCTTGAAACTCGTCAACCACATCCTGACCCTCGGTCCCTTGGAGTTTGGGAAATAGAACGGCTCCAAGAGTGCTGGCCAAATCTGGGGATCACTTGAGAGTCATAAAGTTTTTGTGGTGAGCACTGCCTCGTGTGCACGAGAAACCCGAAGCTCCTCAATCGCAATGTTGAGGTATTGGAGGAGATGGGCATCGAGGCTCCTGAGTCCCAACAGCTTCTGGTACAGGTGTTCATTGATTTGCGCTTGTCGGATGGTGCCTCCCTTATGCCAGGTTTCAACCCGATGGGCAACAGTGGAGACAAAGATTTCGCCAAGCCCGAGGGGTCTATCACCGGATTGACTGTTGGTTTCATCGATACTGCACCATTCGCCACGAAGGTTCCGCTGCTATTTGGTTCATCTGGAGTGCATCGGTGTTTGCGTGCAATTGATTCTCCATCGCCTCAGTATTTGTCAGAGACTGCTGTTCATCGCCGGTTACGCTTGTTCTAATTATCATGTTCGTAACAAATTCTGTGATCTTATGAGCGTTGGAGATGTGCTTGAAGACTTGGGCAAGGTTGTTTCCAGGTAGTTAACGTGGTTACCCCTCCAGCACCACTGCGCTATGATACCTAGTGTTGTGCCGAGTGTAATGTAAGTGGTCCACCGGGATGAGGTATGGGACAAAAGATGATTCGAAGATTTGGGACAAACAAATAATTTATATTGAACAGTAATTGAAATTAGATGAAAAGTGTCGAGTGAGTTGAGCACATACATGAAGTGCCCAGAATCGGGATCAGGCATGTGTTGGGTCTTCTGTGCTTGAGCCGAGCAACGCGTGTGGAGTCGTGCCATGAGTGGCTACTTCAAGAAGCTTGGCCGAGAAATCGGGGAGGGGAGGGGTTCGAGACTGTCGAGACGTGGTTTATGAAATATCTAGCGCCTTCACGGAGTTGACCAAACAATATTAAAACATCAACATAGTTTGTGATAATTTTTTTGACCATTCTAGAAAGCGGTCGAAGTCATCAGAACCTTCTAGAATGGAACACCGAGGGTCGGGGCAGGTGGCTAAAATGCTCTCGGCTGATCGGCGTAAAAATCACAAGGTCGTGGTGTGCTGGGCCATGAATTTTAGAACAGAAATTCCCAGTCACACTCGTGTGCATAAGGGACATTACAATTCTGGCCACCTGCTCCAAACTCCGGTGTTTTGTGTCAGAAGGTTCGGACTGTCCAGACGTGGTTCATGAAAGATCTAGAGCCATCACGAAGTTGACCAAACAATATAAAAACATCAACATAGTTTGTGATACTTTTGTTGACCATTCTAGAAAGTGGTCGAAGTCGTCAGAACCTTCTAGAACGGAACACCGAGGGTCGGGGCAGGTGGCCAAAATGCTCTCGGCTGATCGGCGTAAAAATCACAAAGTCGTGGTGTGGTGGGCCATGAATTATAGAACAGAAATTCCCAGTCACACTCGTGTGCATAAGGGACATTACAATTCTGGCCACCTGCCCCAACCTTCGGTGTTTTGTGTCAGAAGGTTCGGACAACTTTGACCACTTTCTAGAATGGTCAACAGAATTCACGTGAACCATATTGATGTTTTGAGACTATTCGTTTGACTTATCGATGGCACTGGAATCTTATAGAATAACACCTTGATATTCTCGAAGCCCTCCGATTTCTTGGCAGAATGTCTCAAAGCAAGCACTCACGGTACGACCTCGCCCACATCGCTCGACTCGAGTACCAAGGACACAACACGTAGCTCAATGTGATTCTTGTCATTGTACATATGTGCTCCACTTACTCGACACTTGTCATTGAAGTTCATTTAATTTTTAATACGAATCATCCAACTCTTCCAATTCCTTGAATCGTCTACAGCTTCGTATCTCATCCATGTGAACCATCTACGTTTTGCTCGACAGCGCGCAGTGGCACTGGAGGGGCAGCCAACACGTTAACTACCAGGAAACAACCTCGCACGACTCTTCAGTGCATCTCCATTGTTCAAAAGACCAGAGCAACAATGAACAGAGCGAGCGCATCTGGCAATGAGCAGCAGTCACCGGCGAATACTCCAGCGATTGAAGATCAGCAGCGGCAACCTTTGCGAGGAACGACAAATGGCCGTTGATGAGTGTAGTAGCTCTTGATTAAATGATCAACATCTCAGAGGTTATCATTGGGCTCCTAGCTGTTTTGTGCGGCGTCGTAGCTGTGCTTCTTGACCAGATATATGGTCATTATACATGGTGTGAATGTCCGAAGATGTCTTCACTTACGTACTCTGTATCCCCGTCCACTTGGATTGGAGGTGAAGGAGCCGTGTCTCTGTTGTGGAATTTCTAGATGGGATGGATCGCCATGCTTTTAAGTAGGCAAAGTCAAGAGACAACCAGAGTTCGAATTTTCTCGATCTCAAACGGGCCCAGTGTCCGGGGTTTGAACTTTGTGACGTCTTGTCCATGGAGTTTGATGTTTGCTGAGCTGAGTAGGACATGATCACTAGTGCTGAATACGTCGGCTCTGTGATGTTAGTTTGCTTCTTGA
Organism: Penium margaritaceum; assembly: GCA_023375785.1. Classification (NCBI taxonomy): domain Eukaryota; kingdom Viridiplantae; phylum Streptophyta; class Zygnematophyceae; order Desmidiales; family Peniaceae; genus Penium; species Penium margaritaceum. The sequence goes on from SZWC01000450.1 coordinate 171,695, forward strand.
TTCATAGTTGATTATGTCTTTGCAAGGCCCTGGCATGTTTTCTTCTAAATACTACAGAAGTCCCGTCACTGGACACCGACCGCAGGAATATTTGTCTAGCTCCATAGACCTGCCGGTGTGGCAAAAAAATTACCGTTAACCACCTCAAACGGAAATTTACCCATTGCGGTGGAAATGGTGGAGTGTATGGTAGTTTAGCGATGAGAAGTTTTGGTGTACTAATGCTGTGTGGCCCGAGTAAAGTGTAGAGGAGTTTTTTGAGTGTCTCATTTATCTGCTCGGTCTGGAATACCTTTGATAGATGGATCCAACTACCATAACCCCTCATCAGTTTCTGTCAAAAAGGACTAGTGAGGTGGCCGTCTCTGTTGCTGATGATCGTGTGTGGCACGCCGTGCAGTCGCACGATCTGATTTAGAATGAGACGTGCTGGTCATTCTGTGGTGATATTGCGACATCTTGGAAAAAATTTCCACCATCACGAGGATGGCTTCATATCCATCTGGAGTGTCAGGCAGTCCTGTCTCAAAGTCCATGTTGATGTCGATCCACGACTCTGCTGGAACAGGGAGTGGTTGGAGCAGTCCCGGTGGCCTTGTGCATTGAAGATTTTGCCGCTGACGTGTGTTGCATGATTTGCCACGTCTCTATGCATCTGGTCCCACCAGTAAAACTTCGCCAGCTTCTTGAGCGTCTTGTCCTCGCCAAAACGTCTTGACATTCCTCCAATAGCAATCGTCATAACTCATCGTTTGGTGGCACGATGACTTGGTGAGTGAATCACCATTGCCAGTAGGGGTCGTCAAACCAAAGATTGGTCTTGTCATACCAGCCAAAATCCCCGTATCCCTTTTCGAACAACCTTGCAAGGCACAGGTCTCGTTCAACAAGCAACATGTTGATCTTGGCCATGGAGTCTGGTCACCGACTTAGAGCATCTGTCAGAATGTTTTTCCCAGGTTGGCATTCCATGTCGTAGTTGAGGTTAGACTCGAGGACCTCCATGAATTGGGTTTGTCAAAGGCTTAGATTTGGCAGATTCTTGAGATATTTGAGTGTGTGGTGGTCGGTGCAGAGGATGCATCATCGACATTCCAGATAATACTATGACCGCAAGCATTTTCTTATCGTGTACCACATAGTTGACTTCCTGTTTGCATAGTTATTTTTGGCAACACGTATGCGACCGGGTGTTCTCCACCACCATTGTCTTTGAGGAGAACGGCTCTAATTCCTCCATCGAACGGGTCGGTACCCATCATGTAGTTCAACGTTAGATCCACCAATCGTAGGGCTAGTGCCGAGGTCAGAGAGCTTCTAAAAGAGTTAAATGCTTCTTGATCGCTATCTCCAGAAATCCACTCAGTAGTTTATGAGTGATATTGGAGAGAGGTGCTAACACTTGGGCGTATTCCTTTACGAATCAATGGTAGTTACTGAAAATTCTAAAAAAACCTTTACGTCCCGAACTCTGGTTGGCGTTTACCAGTCAACGACCACCTTCACTTTCTTTGGGTCCACCGTGATCTGTCTGCCACTGATAATGTGGTCCAAAAACTCGATCGTGCAGCGACCAAAGTCACACTTTGAGAGTTTTCCATAGAATTTCTCTCTTTGTAAAAATTTGAGAACTTTTCATAGATCTTGATTGTGCTTCTTCAGGGTGAGGCTATACACCAGGATGTCTTTGCAAAACATGACGAAGGAGTCATCAAGGTACAACCAAAAATATTTTAAAGTGCCGCCATAAATGTTGCATGGAACTTTATGATTCCAAACCTTGTAACCGTGAACTCAAAGTGCTTGTACGGGATGTGGAACACTGCTTCTTGATGTCCTTATCATATACACGGATTTGATGATTTCCTCTACGCATGTCAATGTTGGTGAAAATTCTTGCCCTGTGGATTTGGCTGAAAAGTCGGTCTGCTCGCAGAAGAGGGTAGCGGTTCTTGATAGTGATGTTGTTTAACACCCCGGTAGACCACCCACACCTGCATCCGGCCTAATTTTCATAATCTATACAGGCATCACGTAGGGTGACGTGGATGGCTTGATGAATTCCTGACCAAGCAGATTTTTTAGTTTGGTGAGCTCATGATCGCTCATCAAATACCATACTGGGCGCTGTATTCACTCAAAGTAATGTTTTGAATTCGCCTACCTGTTACCTAATATATTGTGAAGAGCCTTGTAGTATCACTCCTAAAATTCGACTATCCTCTTATGGGAATCCGCCTAAAGATTTTTGGTTTTAATTAGTTTAAAATAAGGGTCATATGGGCATCACATAAAGCCCCATTGTGGAGAGAGGTCCAACATGCACCGCATTGAGGCCTCGAGAACGACACATGGCAGTCGACGGGTTGAGATGTGTAATCAGCTGTCAGATTGAGAGGTACAAAAGGAGTGTAGGCATCCTGGACCTGAGCAGTGGGTGAATTAAACTACCACCTTTCTATTGCAATGCAGGGATAGGCGGCTTCCTAATTAATTCCAAAAGGCACTTTTCTGGGTGAAATTGAAAAGCACTTAATGCAGTCCAAAAAATTGAGTGAATTTAAAGATCAGTACGGTAGGCTTTTTTGACCGTTGGTCTGCTGCCCGGATTCAAGTCTATTAAGTGATCAACGCTTTGTTGTGGAGGTAATTCTTAAGGCAGTTCTACGCCAAAAACTCCTTCCAAATCCTTGACAAGGGATGCAAACTCCTTCTGAATCTGGGTAATTGGTTGGCGCATATTTTTCTGACCGGAAAGGGAGTTCGCCATCCACTCTTGCTCTTCACCATTGCTCGACTCCTCTTTTTTTCTCTGTGACTTCTCCCCCCTTTTTGGCTAGTTGGTGTTGTTTCTGACATGTGTGAGAAATGTGTCCCCACTTCCTGCAAGTGTAGCACATCCGTTAATTTCATTGATAGACATCTTCAATCTCCATGGTAGACTCGGCCTTTTATTACAACTTCTCTCCGCCACGATATGTGTTGTGGCCATGGGGTCACAAACCATTGGATTCCTACATGCGAGAGTTGAATTGGGCGCTATCAATGCAATAAACTGCTACAATCATTTGTCGAAGGTTTTCCCCGATGCGAAACATGGCAAGTGCTTGCTTGATTTCATGCTTGAGGCTATTGTTGTAGAATAAAGAGAGTTCATTGGGGGCGAGGTCATTGCTGGTGATTACATTTTTTTGGAAATGTCGTGTGCATACCACGCTGGACTGCTGATGCAAGCGTTGTAGCTTGTATCATGCACCAGACCTCTCGTTCCAATCTCCATAGCGTGTGATTATGTCGTGTGTGAAGTCCATCCGAATCTCTGGTGCATTCAACAAGTCATGCTAGGTTTGATTGATCTGCACGAGAGGTAGAATGCATGTGGTTGAAGATGTGAGAGTAATAACTTGCGTGAGCTATTGATCTAGCTATGACGGTCTTCTCTTGCCATTAGATGGTCTTAAGATTGGACCACCAAGTTAAAGCTGTGCCACCCATAAACAAGGCCTTGAGATCAATTTTGTTTTGTCATTTTGACCCAAGGAGCGGTGAAGTAAACCTCCAAACTCGTCAGCCATATCCGTACCATCGGTCCGTTGAAGTTTGTAGGATCAAAGGACTCAATAAGTGCTGGTCAAATTTGGGACTCACTTAAGAGTCAAAGATTTCTCTCGGTGAGCACTGCTTCCTGTGCGTACATATTCCAAAGTCCTTCATTGCTCCGTTGAGTACTTGGAGTACATGGACATTGAGGCTCATGAGTCCCACAACTCTGTAGTGCATGTGTTCATTAATGAAAATCTGCTGTCAGAAGCCTCTTATCGTGCCACGTGATTTCCTAGAAGGCAACAGTGGAGGTCAAGGGTTCTCTGAGTCTGAGGGGTCTGTCACCGGGTTGGCCGTCATGGTGTCAGTGCCACTGCCACCTGGTTTTCCTTGAAAGCGTTGTTGACCACGTGTTGTTGATCCTCCATCGCCGGATTCGTTGTTGGTTACTACTGCTCGTCACCGGACACGGTCGCTCTGTTCACCATTGTCTTCGTGAGGTCAGCAAACTTCTGAACGACGGAGATGCGGTGAAGAATCATGTGAATGTGTCACCTTGGAGTTAATTTGACGATTGTCCCTCCACTGCTACTGTGCTCTGATACCAAATGCTATACCAAGCAGAATTTGATGGTTAATAGGAGAAATGTGCGGAGAAGAAAACACGTTGAGGAATTGGGACAGTTGTATTTAACAGTAAGTGTACTTCGATGACAAGTGTGAAACATGCCGAGCACATTTATACAATAATGAGAATGATACTGAGGCATATGTTTGGTCTTGGATACTCCAGCGGAGTGATGCGTGCGACGCCACGTCGTGAGTGGTCGTTTCAATAAACTCTCTCAATAAGTCAAGGATTTTCAAGAATAATGAGGAGCGGTTTTACAAAAGTCCAGTATCATTGAGAATTCAATGAAGCAATATTGAAACATTGATACTGTTTTGACGCTTTTGTCGAACCTTTTATAAAGTGGTCGAACGTGTTAAATTATTTGGAAGCGGAATACCGGAGGTCGGAACAGGTGGCCAAAATGCCCTTGGCCGATCGGTGTAAAACTTCTGAGGTCAACGTGTGGTGGTCCATGGGCTTAAGTTCATAAATGCCTAATCTCTGAGTTTAGGGACTCGTGTACACCTAGGATGTTACAACGCATGGCATGCGGCCTCATCATGATATTATCAATAATTATGATCAAGCAATCAGAAATCCCTCTAGGATAGGTTTGTGATAAATCAAGGATGTTTTTCAGGATTTTGTGTGTGGGGTCCAAGACTCCCTGTTGGAAGGGAATCAAAACATCCGGTGGAGAGAACACAACAGTTGCGGAGAAAAAATGAAGAAGAATGAAAAACTTGATTAAATTGCAATTAGCGTTGATTTATACTTCAATGACAAGTGTCAAAACAATTGAGGGCATACATACAAGTTCGGAAACAAGAATGAGGCATATTTATGGTCTTGGACGCTCAAGTCAAGCAAAGCATAGAAAGCCACGTCGTTAGTAGCTGCTTTGAGAAACTATGCTCATGAGCCTATGAGGCCTTTGAGAATATCGAGCCATTTCTTTATAATTTTTTATAATTTTAGAGAATTTGATTGGATAGTATATAAATATCAATACAATTTGCTTCAGTTCCTTTGATATTTTTCTGGAAAGTGGTCAAACCTGTCATAATCTTCAAAAACATAACACCGAAGGTGAAGGCACTTGCCTCAACTGCCCGCGACCAATGAGCGTAAAACTCCGGCCGTCTACACACTGTGATGTATGAATGTAATGACAGAAGTGCCCAATCGTGGGGCTTAGAGACCTGTGTGTGTCGGGGACAAAATACTTCCCTCCCTTTTACCTACAACGTACTCGTGCGTTATGAGAAGACTTAGGCTGGTGCCAGCTACTTATACATCTGGTGATCGACATCTGTGAAGTTTTTGCAGGTTTCTGAACAGTTATGGGATGCATCGTAGCCATGCCACTTGACGAGAAATTCTATGATTTTTATTGTCATTGATGTGTAAGGATGTCTTCCTCTTCGTCTTTTGTTTCCTTGTCCACTTTGAAACGTAATGGCAGGGGAAATTTCCTGTGATGGAATTTCTCACAGGGTTCTTGGTAAAGTTTGAGTTGCGGAACATGGAAATTCAGGTAGATGGCCATGCTTTCAGGCAAGAAAAGCCTGGAAATAACAGATGTCCACATTTCTTCGATGACAAACGGGCCCAACCACTTGGGTTTTAGCTTTGCGCAATCTTGGCCTTCCAGCTTATCATTCATTGAGCTAAGTAAGATGTGATCATTGACATGGGACTCTACGTCTGTCCAATACGTTTTGGCTGACTCGTCAGCCCTTACGTCTTCACAAGCTTTTGACACGTTTAGTCCAATACTTAAAAAAATATCACCATTGCATGTCCACATAGGGCATGTTGCTTGAATTGTTCAAACATGTTGGAATTGCTAGGAATGTATAATAAATCACTTCAAAAGAGGAAATTTCCATTGTCACAAAGGTCGTGGAGCTAAATTTGGGCTTGGTGGTCAGTAGTTTGATCGCCTTGTAAATGCCATGTGGTCACACAAGGATGAGGGTAGTTTTCTGGCATCTGATTTTTAGCTACTGAGCTAACCACTTATGGGCAGAGAAACCGTAAAATCCAAAAATCTCACAAAGGTTTTTACACCTTCTTCCTTTGCAGGCATGTGTTATGTACCCCAGACTTAATCAGGGATACACTTCACCTTCAAGGGTACTAACGTCTTAGCATCACATCTCAAGAAGAGCTCAAGTTATCAATACACAAGAGAGCATCAAGCAAGTGTTAACTGATCAGCATGCAAAACAAGTCCTTTTACAGCTGTCCGTCTAGTCTTAGAACTCAAAAGCACATTCCTGAGAAGTGGCCTGATCCAGCCACATCCCGAATAGACTTGTGTTGTGGGCTTGGCACATAAGCATCCTAGTGCCAAGGTAACAGACCAACCATGTAGTCTCCAAGAAGCTACAGACTTTCTTTCTCTGAAGCTTCCACAACAACTAAGATGTGCATGAGGCCAGGATCGAACTTATAACCTCTCACTTGGCCAAATCAACAAAATGGCTCAGCTAGCCATCCATCCACATGGTGTACTCATGGGTCATATCTCACATGAGACGAAGCATAGTTGAGTCACAGTACAATGGATCCAGGAGTAATACCTCCACAAGGGGCAGAGCATTCCTGATATTTCGTACAACAATGAACACGGGGCAAACATATTCAACAAATCTCTCCCTTGCACCTTGCGTTACTTGCTATCATAATTCTTCATCACATGCGTTGTCCATGCCGATACCTTGCCTGCTTGCCTGGTGGAGATTCTTGTCCAATGGCTTTGTAAGCATGTCAGCCCGGTTTAGCTTGGTACTGACATACTCGAGCTCCACTATCTACTTGTAGACCAAGTCCTGAGCATAGTGGTAGCGGATTTCATTGTGCATTGTGCACCTGGACAGGACTGGGTTCTTGGACATGTCAATTGCACTTCATGTTGTCAATCTTGATGGCCGTTGACATTGCCTGTAGTGTCTTCATCTCATATAGCAAGGTGCACAGCCACTGCATCTCTTTACACACCTCAGCCAATGCAATGTACTCAGTTTCAGCTGTTGAGAGAGAGAGACACATTCCTGTTTACGACTCGCCCAACTGACAGCACCTCTATTCAGCATACACACGAAGCAGAAGGCGGAATTTTTGTCGTCTATATTGCCTGCCCAATCAGCATCTGTGCAGCGCATGAGAGGGAGTGACGTGGATCCAACGAGGCCTCCAAAATGGAGCTCCACATGCCGCGTCCCCTTAAGGTAGCGCATGACGTGCTTCACAGACTGCCAATCCAGTGGACCAGGATTGGCCATAAACCGTCTCATCTGCCCAACAGCATGGGCTATATCTGGTCGGGTGGCGACCATGGCATACATCAGACTGTCCACTATAGACTGATATGGGATGCCCAGCATGTCAGTTTTTTTCACTTCGTTGGATGGGGACATGGAGGTAGAGAGCTTGCAATCTAAGCTCATGGGTGTGCTGGTAGTCTTGCAATCAGCCATGTCAATTTTTTTTAGGATGGATTCAATGTATTTTGTCTTGTTTATGCTAATGGTACCTGCCCCTCTGTCATGCTTGATGACAATTACAAGGTAGAAGTCAAGAGGACCCATGTCGTTTCTCTAGAATCTGCTACTCAGCTGCCCCTTGAGATCATCTAGCAGCTACGTTGAAGAAGAGCATAGAATCAGGTAATTGACATACAAGAGGACCAACATTGTCCCTTTGTCGCTCTCATACACGTACATGCCAGGGTTATTGTCACAGTACATAAAGGACCCATTAGCTATGAACGTATCCACCTCCTGGTACCAAAGTCTTGGCACCTATTCTAGCCCATAGAGTACTTTCACAAATCTGCACACCTTGTCCTCAGGAGCATCAACCTCTAGAGCCTCCATTAATACCTCTTCGTCAAGTTTGTTGTAAAGAAAGACTGTCTTGAAATCCATCTGGCTTCCATGTTCTTGGCAGCAGTAATGACGAGCATTGACAGGATGAAGCCAAACGTCGGAGCAAAGGTCTCATTTTACTCTGCACCAGGCCGTTGACAAAATCCCTTTGTTACCACTCAATCCTTGTACTTGTCTAGTGTGACATCCTCTTTCCTTTTTACTTTTAGCACCCACTTGGATCCTACAACATGAGCCCTGAAAGGTCTATCCACCAGCACCAATGTTCTCTTCTCCTCGATGGAGCTGGGTTCATTGCGAATTGCTTCATCCCACTCAGCTTTTTTAGTCCAAGCGAGTGCCTCTGCAACATACATTGGCTCCTCTTGAACCAAGAAAAAATTGTTGAAGGCTTTCCATTCACCCCTCTCTGTGTCGAGGTACTTTAAGACGTGAACTGCTCCTTGGACTTGCCAGTTGCTGCTGATGATGTTGACGCTGGAGGTCTGCCTCATCGTTGACGATGGGAGAGGCATCCTCCTCATGGTCTGGAGGATCAGATACGTCGGACTCGGATTATGATTCCTCTGATTCATCTTCATCAGCTCCTCTTCCTATTACAGAACTCAGCCCATGTCATTGTGCTGGTGCTTCGTCTCCCTCCTCAAGGAGAGTGAGCCACTCTCCCTGTTTTGGAGTGTTCTCAAGTTTGAGAAGGTCTCCCTTACTCATAGACCATTTGTGGATATCCACTTCTTTTCTGTGGATGAACTTCTTGGTTCCTTGGTCCCACAGTCTACAAGCTCTGTGGGTAGTGTCGCAATCGATGAAAATAAACTTTTGTGCTATTGCATCGAGCTTTCTAGGACCCTCACCGACTTGGACCTTGGCACCGCCGGTGCAACAGAACACCTTGAGATGGGAGGCATCCAGCTTCTTGCCTGACCATGCTTCTTGATGCGTCTTTAGCTACTGTATCTGATTCTTCTTGCCTCACCTTTGCAGAGCTGATGCAGGCATAAGGTTCACAAGCTAGGTAGTTGTACGTGCGACTTTAGCCCAGAACCGAGGAGGCAGCTTGGTGTCAAAGAGCATGCATCTTTTCATGCCCAAGAGATTCTGGTTCATTCTCCCTGCTACGGCGTTGCTTTGAGGTGAGTGGGAGGTAGTTTTCTGGTGTTCAATGCCCTATGTCTTGAGCCACACTGTTGGCTTCATATTCTCCCCCATTGTACGTCTTGAACGCCTTCACCTTCTTTCCACTTTGTCACTCAACCATAGCGACAAAGGCCTGTAGATTTTCCTTCACCTCTTTTTTTTTTAGAAAGCATATCCAGACCTTGTAACTGTTTTTGTCAATGCATGTGAGAAAATATCTGCTTCCTCAACTGGATCGCATGCAAAATGGACCACACACATCAGAGTGGATGAGGCCAAGGGGCACAAGAGCATGCGTACCATTGTGCTTGAAGGATTTCTTCTTGGCCTTGCCCTGAAGGCATGACCCACACAAAATCCCGGCTCCCTCTCCCACATCACCTTGCTCCATCCCACACGCTAACTCCTATTTTCTCATGAGCATCAATGTGCGATGAGCCACATGTCCAAAGCGCCTGTGCCATAGGTTCTCAGAGCATGTATGATGGCTGGAACAAATTGCCCGTGTGGCTGCTTTTGCTTCCGGTTTTGTTGCCAAATCTTCAACTGCCACTGCTTCTACTGCTCCAACATGCCCTTCGTCACCAGACTCTGCGTTGATGCTCTCCTCACCATTATTCTCGAACAAATCTTCAGCTTTTGATTTTGTCATCTTGGTCTGCAAGACTTATAGACCATCAATGCGAGGGAACCGTGCAACAACCTTCTTTGCAGAGTAGGGCATGTTGATTTCATTAGTAAGGACTATCACTTCTTTCCTCTCTGTCAAAATCACTTTCATGGTGTGGTCAGTTATCTTAGAGACGAAGAGAAGGTTGGATGTGAATGAGGACAAGTAGACTACCCTCTCTGGCTTGAGGTTAGATTCCACACCGTTGACACCCACTGTGGCCAGCTTATTACCAATCCCCTCAGCTGCCTCAACCTTGCTATTGGTGACTATAACGTCCTTTTTGCATAGAGAAAGAGGGATGATTTCCCTCTTCTCGCAAGTGGTGTGCTCGTCTCTGCCCGAGTCAAGGGCGTAAGCTCCTGGCTAGAGTACCATCCTCCCTTTGTTGGTAGCACACTCAGCCAATCTGCACACCTTGCCCTCGGGAGCATCAACCTTCTCCGGAACCTCCATCAGTACCTCCTTGTCAAGTTTGCCGTAAAGGAAGGCTGTCTTAACATCCATCTGGTAGACCTCCATGTTCTCGGCAACAGCAATGGCGAGTATTGACCGGATGGAGGCGAACGTCACAACTGGAGCAAAGGTCTCATCGTACTCTGCACTAGGCTGTTGGGAGAACCCCTTTGCTACCACCTGTGCCTTGTACTTGTCTATCTTTCCATCCTGTTTCCTTTTTACTTTCAGCATCCACTTGGACCCCACAACGTGTGCCCCGGCAGGAATTTCCACCAACACCCATGCCCCATTCTCCTCGATGGAGCTGAGTTCACTGCAAATTGCTTCGTCCCACTCCGCTTTGTCAGGCCAAGTGAGTGCCTCTGCGACAGATGTTGGCTCCTCTCAAACCAAGAATGAATTAGTTGAAGCCTGTCCATTCACCCCTGTCTGCGTTGTAATGCTGTCGAGGAACTTTGAGGCATGAAATGCTCCTTGAACCTGCTAGCTGGTGCTGTTGATGTGGAGTCTGGAGGTCTTGTTCATCGTTGATGATGGGAGAGGCATCCTCCTCATGTTCTGGAGGATCGGGTACGTCGGAATCAGAGTCTGATTCCTCCGAGTCATGTTCACGAGCTCCTCTCCTTGTTGCAGCACCCATCCCATGCCATTGTGCTGGTGCTTCGTCTCCCTCCTCAAGGAGAGTGAGCCACTCTCCCTGTTTTGGAGTGTTCTCAAGTTCGAGAAGCTCTCCCTTACTCAAAGACCTTTCGTGGAAATCCACGTCTTTGCTGTGGATGACCTTCTTGACTCCTTGGTCCTACAGTCGATAAGCTTTCTGGGCGGTTTCATAGTCGATAAAAATACACTTTCTTGCTCTTACATCGAGCTTTCCATGGTCCTCACCGGCCTGGACCTTGGCAAAGCCGGTTCAACCAAACACCTCGAGATGGGAGGCGTCCGGCTACCTGCCTGACCATGCTTCTTGAGGCGTCTTCAGCTGTTGTTTCTGTTTCTTCTTCCCTCTCCTTTGCAGAGCTGCTGCAGGTGTGAGGTTCACAAGATAGGTAGCCGTGCGTGCTGCTTCTGCCCAGAACCTAAGAGGTAGCTTGGCGTCAAAGAGCATGCACCTTGTCATGCCCAAGAGGGTCTAGTTCATCCTCTCTGCTATACCGTTGCTTTGGGGCGAGTAGGGGGTAGTTGTCTGGTGTTCAATTCCCTGCAACTTGAGCCAGCCCCTGCAGGATTCGTACTCCCCTCCATTGTTTTTCCTTAATGTCTTCACCTTCTTTCCACTCTGTCGTTCAACCATAGCGACAAAGGTCTGCAGATTCTCCTTCACCTCACTTTTCTTTTTTAGAAAGTATATCCAGACTTTGTGGCTGTTATCATCGATGCATGTGAGGGAAATATCTGCTGCCTCCATTGGACGGTATGCGAAAGGGACCACACACGTCAGAGTGGAAGAGATCTAGAGGCGCGAGAGCACGGGTGCCATTGTGCTTGAAGGGTTTCTTTTTCGCCTTGCCTTGAAGGTATGGCTCACACATGATCCCGGCTTCCTCCGCCTCATCACCTAGCTCCATCCCACGCACTAGCTCCTGCTTTCCCATGAGCTCCAATGTGCAATAAGCCACGCGCCCAAAGCGCTTGTGCCACAGGTTCTCGGAGGATGTGCACAGGCTAGAATAAACAGCCCTGGTGGTTGCATTTGCTTGCGGTTTTGTTGCCGAATCATCTGCTGCCAGTGCTTCCGTTGCTCCAACATGTCCTTCCTCATATGAGTCTACATCGCTGCTCTCCTCATCATCATTCTCGACGAAAGGTTCAGCCGTTGAAGCTGTCGTTTTGATCTGCAAGACGTATACTCCATCAACACGAGGAACCTGTGCAACAACTTTCTTGGCAGAGTAGGAGTTGTTAATGTCCTTGGTAGGGACTATTACTGCTTCCTTCTCTGTAAAGACCACTGTCATGCCATGGTCAGTTATCTTAGAGACGGAGAGCACGTTGGCTGTGAAGGACGGCAAGTAGACCACCCCCTCTAGCTTGAGATCGGAATCTCCACCGTTGACACCCACTGTGACCAGCTTGTCACCAATCCACTCAGCTGCCTCAACCTTGCCATTGGCGGCTCTGAAGTTTTTGTTGCATGGAGCAAGAGAGATGAAGTCTCTCTTCGTGTAAGTGGTGTGCTCGTTTGTGCCCAAGTCAAAGCCGTAGGCTCCTGGCCTGAGAATCGCCCTCTCTTTGTTGGATTCACACTCAACCATCAAGTTTGTGGAATCCTTGCCACCATTTCCCCATTGCCATTCATCCCCGTCTCCTCCCTCTCTCTTGGGTGCACGGCACTCTTGAGCCCAGTGTCCACCCTTGCCACAGTTATGGAAGTTTCCTTGGCGCTTTGCACCCCTTCCACTGTTGCTAGTGCTGTTGTTTTCCTTGTACCCAGAGGAGGAGGTATTGCAGAAGGTGCCGCTGCTCCGTGAGGCAAAGGCAGCCATGTTTGCTTCACTGTTGCTACGACGCATGGCTTCATTCCGTACATAATCAGAGATAGTGATGTAGGAAACTTGATCTTCAGTCCACCCTCCAATCACCGTTACCATGGGGCCCTAGATTTCCGGCAGCGTCATAAAAAAATTCATGGCCTGTATATCCGATTTCAGGTCCCACCCCATGCCGATGGCTTAATGCAAGAGCATCTCAAACTTCTGCATAAAGGCGGACACATCCTAACCTTCACCAAGCCTCATGCTAACGAGGTTTTGTAGAATGAAGAGACGATTGGCAAGTGAGGAGGACTAAAACACCTCGCCGAGTTTGGCGTATGCCGCGGCTCCGACTGTACAACCGCTGATGTGTGAAAGGACCGAGGGTTGCATGGAGGACACAAGAATGGCGAGAGCCTTCTTGTTGAGCTTGATCCATGCCACAAGATCAACACCCTCTTCCTTTGGTGTTGGGATAGTTCTGTCAAAATATCCTAGCAGATCTCTGTCATCCATGATGATCTCAAACTGCCACTTCCAGAGCGGAAACCCCTCTCCATCAAAATTGAGGATGGGAGAATGATTCCCTGGTTCCCTCGTCCCTGCCATCCCTACAACTACAACTACTACAGCTGCTGCACCTGTTGTTGATGCCAATGTACCTATGTTTGAGGCCGCTGTAGGCTGTTGGTGAGAAGAGGCAACTGCTTCCCCTGTTCACATTGGCCTTTGTAAGCAGATGTAGGCTGATGTAGGCTGATGTATACTGATGTCAGCTTCCCAGATAGAAAGGTGCAGATGTGTTGCATTCCCTTCCTGCTGATGTTGACCTGCAAACAGAGAATTTGGGTGAGAGCGAAGGCGCTATCACTGCTTGTGACCTAGCAGTTGCATGCGTGAAACTTCTCTAACCAGAAGAGTGGGCCCATAACCCTTTGTTAGCTACTGAGCTAACACCTCTGGCAGATAATCCGCAAAACTGAAAATCTCACAAAGGTTTGTAGGCCTTCTTCCTTTGTTGACATGTGTCATGCACCCCAAACTCAATCAGGTATACACTTCACCTTCAAGAGTACTAACGCCTTAGCAGTACACCTCAAGAAGAGCTCAAGTTGTCAATATGCAAGAGCGCATCAAGTAAGGATTGATTGATGAGTATGCAAGACAGGTTCTTTTATAGTTGTCTGTCCAGTCCTAGAACTCAAAAGCACATTCCTGGAGAGTGGCCTGAACCAGCCACATCACCAATGGACTTGCACTGTGGGCTTGACACATAGGCATCCTAGTGTCAAGGTGACAGACCAACCATGTAGCGTCCAAGAAGCTATGGACTTTATTTCTTGGAAGCTTCCATAGCAAATAAGATGTGCATGGGGCCAAGATTGAACTCATGACCTATCACTTGGCCAAATCAACAAAATGGCCAAGGTAACCACTCACACACACCACGAGGGAGGTGATGTACAAGATGCTGGAAGCATGCTGTGAGGTGTGCGATGAACCGTCCTTGATGCAAGGTGAGTGTGCGTGCGGATCTGTCTCTGGTGATGGTCATGCCCAAGAAGTTGTGTGCCTCACCTAAGTCTGTCATGCTGCAGTGCTGAGTGAGGAGGGCCTTGGTTTGAGTGATGAGAGAGAGTGAAGGAGACAGGATGAACAGATCATCCACACAGACAAGTAGTGCGACTGGGACATTCTTCTCCCAGTGCAGGAACAAGGAGGGATCACAAATGCTTTGACTGAACCCGCATGTTTCGAGTGTGTGACTGATTTCTTTGTTCCAGCACCTGGGTGCCTGCTTCAGCCCGTAGAGGGCCTTTAGCAACAGCCACACACGGTCAGTCCTGTCCTCAAACCCTTCTGGCTGCTTCACATACAGTTCCTCTTCAAGTGGACCGTTCAGGAACGCATTCTTGAGGTCCATTTGGTGAATCTCCCAATCTTCGTGGACAGCAACTCCGAGCAGTGCTCGGCTGGTTCCGTACTTGCCGAAAGTGGCATATGTATCCGCGAAGTCTTGCCCTGGCCCTTGGTGAAACCCTTTGGCCACCAGTCGTGCCTTGTATTTCTCGATCAGACCAGCCACGTTGCGCTTCAGTTTGAAGACCCACTTCACGTCGATGGCTTTCCGAGCAGGTGGCAGGGGAACCAGCTCGAATACTCCGTGTTCGAGAAGGGCATTAATCTCGGCTGCCATGGCCTTTTCCCATTCCGCAGCATAATTTCGCCCCCTGGCTTCTGTGAGGGTCAGTGGCTCCACCAGTGAGGGGTCAACTTTAGTGGGGCCTACGGTGTGATAAAACTGTCTGTAGTTCACTCGTGGAATGTCTCAAAGTGAGCGACAAACAGGTGCAGGTGGCGGTGTGGCAGTCTGTTCCGTTTCACTGGAGGGCTGTCGAAGTGAAAGTCCCGGTGGTGAGTGTGGTGCACTTGACTCAGTGCTGGTGACGTCGGTGGGAGTGAGAAGTTCAGCTGGGATGGGACCACCCTCGACCGTCCCTTGCTGTGCGGCTGTGGGGGATGAGGTAGACTCTCTAGAGACAAACACCAGCACACTCACGTAGTGGGGATAGCGTTCTGGGGCTGTGACGCTTGGTGCCTGCCTCAGAGTACGAAAGACTCTGTAGGGCATGTGCTCCAGGAAGGACGCATCTTGACTTTCTAAAAAGCAATGACTCGTGGGGTCCCAAAACCGCCATGCCTTTGAGGCGTGTGAGACTCCCACAAACACACACCAACGACCACGCAGACTGAGTTTGTTTTCACGTTGTGGTTGTGCAAACCATACGCATGCCATTGTGCCCCATACTCTGGCAGGACGAAGATCTGCCTTTTCCTTAAACCATCGTTCCCAGGGTGTGACTGCCTTGGGCAGTGGGCCATGTGGGACACAGTTCCACACCCAAGTAACGTACTTCACTGCTTCCTCCCAGAATCCAAACGACAGACCTGACTCTGTCAGCAGCGTGCGCAGAGCGTCACCTAGGGTGCGTTGCCAGCGCTCTGCCACTCCATTCTCCTGAGGAGTATATGGTGCGGTGGTCTGATGTTCTATGCCCTTTGCTTTCAGTTCAGCAGTGAGAGCACCTATGAAATCACCACCACGGTCTGTTCGCAGTTTCAGTAGCTTGCACTTGGTCTGCCGTTCGGCCAGTGCGATCCACTCAATGATCGCCTGTTGTGCATCTGCTTTGGTTTTGAGCAGGAAGGCCCATCGGAACCGACTGTAGTCATCAGTTAGTGTCAGTACATACTGTGACCCGTATTGGATGGATGGAGTGGGCATGGGTCCCGTCAGGTCAGCGTGGACCAGATCTAAGGGAGCCTTGCTTTCAGTCGTGGATTTTGGGAAGACTTGCCTGTGGGCCTTTCCCTCCTGACACTCAAGGCAGGTGTTTGGTTTCAGTCTGTGGGGGCAGTCCTCTGGTTGCAGACCTCGTGCAGTTTTATGCTTGAGCATGTCTTCAACCAGGTCTGTGTGGACGTGTGCTAGACGGTGGTGCAGCAGTTCAGTATGCTTTGTGTCAGGGGCCGTGATGACATGTGCCTGTGCTCGGTGTGAGTGTGTGGTGACAAGTGGGAAAAGTGTCAGACGATAAAGCATGTCAGCATGTAGTGGCCCATCAACCAGCAGAGCACCAGCCGCATCAAACAAAGTGCATCGTTGCTTCTGCATGATGGAGGACACACTGGCATGGCGGTCAAGCTGACCACCAGACAGCAAATTCACTTTTAGCCTGTGTACGTACAGAACCCCTTTCAGCCAGATCACCCCCCCAGGTGCCTGCAGTGCCACAGTTCCTACTCCCTCAACCTCAAGCACTTCCCCAGACCCTGTCTTCACCCCTTCTACATCAGGCACGGCATACAAAGAGGAAAAAAGCTGGCGATGCGGCGACATGTGATGCGAAGCAGCAGTATCATACAACCATTCATGCATGGGAAGTGCATGTGAGGTAGTGACATGTGTGTGCCCAAGCCGCTGACCTGGTGGCTGCAGTGCAGCTGTAGGCTCTGGTGGCTGGAGCTCCATGGGGGTAGTCCAGCCTATGGGTGGTGCTGCTGTCGTGGGCTGCTGTGCCTCGGCCATGGCAGCGTAGACGCACTGTGCCCATGCAGGTGCAGGAACTGGAGCAGTTGTGTTTGGAGGGACATAGTAGGGTCCCTGGTACAGAGGCAGAGGCCCCGGATCCATGGGATATGGTGCTGGCAGCTGGGGCAGAGGCGGGCCGAACGTGACTGCGCCAAACGGTGGAGGTGCACGCGATCCACCTTAGCCCTGTGTCGCCCATGCCGGCGGATGCAGCTGCTGGCCAAACTGGGGACGTACTGGTGGAGCCGTCTGCGACTGGGGTGAGGGTGTCATGATAAGGAGGAGCTCGGGACACGCACGCCAGAAGTGCCCGTGCTGCCCGCAGTAGTTGCAGGTGCGCCCTCCGGGACCCCTGCCACGACCACCTTGCCCCCCCCCCCCCCCCCCCCCCCC
>SZWC01000450.1:204228-217222 GCA_023375785.1 Penium margaritaceum
CTGGGGCAAGACCTGCTTCCACCCCTTCTCCTCCTCATCATCCTTCGGCTGCTGCTTCTGCTGCTGCTGCTGCTGCTGCTGCTGCTGCTGCTGCTGCTGCTGCTGCTGCTGCTGCCGCTGAAGTGGCTGCGGCAGCTCCCAGATCTTACGGGCGGACAACGGCGGCAGACTCAACTTCAGCTCTTCATCTTCTATCGCATCCTCCGCACCGGCCTCGTCTTCTCTCTCATGCCCCGTCTCAACCCACAGGTCCAGCCTGCCATTCCCTTCGTCCGACGGCTTCTTAAAGACGGTAGGGGTCCGAAACCCGGAGGATCCCATGGCAGGACGAAAGAGAGGGGATGTCACATGAGCCAGCTTGGCGAAGAAACTGCCCTTGGCTTTGGTCTCGCCGCCATGGTCCAATCTCCGCCCAGGGGATTTGTGAGGAACCGCTAATCCCTTCGGTTCAACCGAGGGGGCCAGCGGGCGAACGCTGAGGGGGTCCGAGGATTTCTGGTAAACTTCATGGAGCTGCTCCTCACAGGCTGTCTTACTAATCAACGGCATGGAGCGGGAGGAGAGACTTTCGATTCCTTTTCTTCTGTGTGCCTTCCTTGAACTTCTCTCCTCAAAGGACCCGGACTCTCTTGACCTAAGCGTCAGACGTCCAAGGATGAACTGCAGCTTGCGTCGTGCGGCAGAAGAAGAGGGTCCTGAAACAGCAGCGGCGGCGGCGACAGCAGAAGCAGTAGCAGGAGGGATGGTGCCGTCCACCTTAGTCCCTTGGTCCACCATGAAGACGTCCACACGTGGAGCCGCAGCGCCAGCAGGGACAGCCATTGAGTGTGGCACGAGAGGAGTGACGCTGCTTACGTCAGCGTGCTTCTCCAACGGGGGAGGAGGGGGAAGGGGCCGCAGGTTCATCTTCTCCACGCTTCTCTCATCTTTCTCCTCCTCCAGGCCGCCTCCGTCTAGGCCTGCGTCTCTGCCCGCGTCTTCGTATTCGTCTCCGGCTTGACCGCTCCGCTGGATGCCCCTGCTGTGGGTGCGCAGCCGGCCATCAGATGCTGAGGAATCCTCGGACTGGTCGTCACAAGCAGTGAATGAGTAGGCAGCAGAAGGGACACCTTGCACCGCGTACATCCTTGGGTCCTGAGACTTGTTTCCGGAATCTTGTCGGCTTGGGCTTCCACCGAAGGCAGAAGGCGCTGCAAAAGTCATACTCTCCAGGGAACGAGTGGACATATTTTTCAAGGAGGGTTCCGCAGATTTCAGAGTGTGGTTCAAGCTCTTCTGGCTTGCCGATTTTCTCGACCTGGCGTACTGCAGCAGCAGCTGCAGTGGCTCTTGCTCCTGCTCCTGCTGCTGCTGCTGCTCCTGCTGCTGCTGCTGATGCTCCTGCTGCTCCTGCTGCTGCTGCTGCTGTCGCTGCTGTTGCTGCTGTTGCTGCTGCTGCTGCTGCTGCTGCTGCTGCTGCTGCTGCTGCTTGGAGTCGCATACCGTCATGAGCAGCACGAACGGCATCTCGCACACACTGCTAGCCATGGACCAACCGTTCACCGCAAACGTGCTGAACGTACTGAACTTGCCTGGAATCCAAGCAGATGGAGGATGTGACGACTCAGAACGACTCCCGCGCTCATGTAGCTCATGTAGCTTTCGAAGCGACATGCGAATGTTGCAAAAGAAGGCCCCAAAGACATTTAAATATCGACGATACTGGATCCACGAAACTCGTCTCCAGATTCTAGTTTGGTGTTAACCAGACCGCAAACTGGAGGGGGCTCGTTTAAATTTGGTCCGCATCTCTGGGCTTGTCCACGGAAAAAACACAAGTCAGCAGGACCGTTTCCCGAGCAACAGATCCCACAATACGCGGAAAGATGACAGACATGTAGCGATTGAATTGGGAAGTCAACAGGCATCTGTCATTCGAGGTGCGAAGGATTGTCGACGGTGGTGACGGAAACGTGTCGACACGTTTTCGACAGTGACAATGGGCATTCCGACTTTAGGTGTAGTGCGATAAACTTCGTGATTCAAATATCTCGTGATATTACAGCCATTGACAGCTGGAGGACAACAGACACAGCGGAGAGAATATACTTGAGCGCACTTAAGATTTTGCTCAAACTATCGGCGGATACCCCACCTCCAGTTTTTGAGATTTTTTGCTCGCGCGACTCGTGTTGCGACGATTGATGGCAAAAATCGTCAATATCATGCGAGAACCGTGTCAGCAGTTACATGATCGCGCGATGTACAAAATTTAGATTTTTCTACCGACTATCTACGCCGAACGGAACCCGTTGTACATGTCATTGCTGCCCGGTCGATGCAGTTCCATCCGGTTGGCACGGGGGAACGGTCAGCATCCTTCAACTATATTCGTTTTTCGGAGCCGGATAGTTTTCACCGTAAAATTGATCTGTCGCCTCTAATGTCTCGTCACGACCACGCGGGAATGTCTGTCGAAGGCCTCTTCCCTGGTCAATGGCGTGAACAGCACGTCGGCGCCCGTAGAATTCGACATTCGATTTTCTGCGTGGAAACTAGTTCGTAGATGAAGCGAAACGCGGCGCTTAGTTCAGGTAGAGTACTTTGCCGTACATATCTCGCGATACTAACATGGTCCAAAAACACGGCAGTCTGAATGAATATCACCATCTCCTATATCAGCATCACAGAGTTTACAGCAATATGCCTAAATCTCGACATAATTCGATACTATTAGGTTCATGCCATATGTTAACAAGCATGAAATTCATCGTTTTCATATTTGCAACAGCAGATTGCTCATTGATTTTGCAAAACAAAGATACGGCAATCATCTTTGTCTTTTCACCTCTAATAAATTTCCGGAAGTCTCAATATTGTTGAAACCAAAGTCGTGTTCAACATCCGCCAGAACTGCCTCAAATGTGAGATGAAATATATCATAAAACTTCCTGCATTATGAACCATGTTGAAAACAGATTGTTAAGCTATTCAAAAAAAAAATCAGCCATTCTGAAACATACATTAAATTTGACGTGCTTTATCTTCATTAAGTTTTAAATCTTCCTTACGCCAAAAACAATCTCTTAAATTGTTGCAAAAATAAGAAGTCCTCATGCTCATGCATCAGATAAAACAACACGTGTTCTTCACTTTCGAAGAAAACTTTTCAACACAGCTATATACAAAACAAAATATAACTTTATACCCTACTGATCTTGTTATTCACTATTAATGTTTTTGTGGGTGTTTTTTTCATCAAATTTTATTTTTCACCGAATATGAAGGCACACTTCAATAATTTCTGAACATAAAAATCATATTTAAATATTACCACACATGTTTGCCTAAACTATTTGCCAGGTTCACACTACGTGTAACACGGCGACCTAGCCGTGGCACAAAATAGGTCACTACCCCTTGGGTAGACTTGACCTCTGTAACACAACCGGGTATTTATTTACCCAAACAGGTAATTCGGGGTAATTCGGGTATATTCCCAAAGAGAAATATCTGCCAAGTCAGGATTGCATCGTCTACTGATTGGCTAGTTGATAGCTGTAATGGAAGAGGATGGACAGTCGAGGTCCATCTGATGACATCAACAGGATATTTTCTATCCTGTAAGAATCTGCCCTATGACGATGACTTGGTCGGTGGGTCGCGCTCCGGCGCCGACCCGGTGGGATTTCACCCGCTGGTTGAGCCGTCGAGGCCAACCATTCCGTTCCTAGGGCTTGAGTTACCCTTCTCGTTAGTAGGTTTGTTACAATGGCATCAGAGCTGGCCACGATCTCTCCATGGCAGATGTCTTCCGCTGTTTCCTATACCGGATCGGGGTCGGTCAACGGGCGGACAAAGTTCGCATTCCGTTCACGTTTACCGTCCTCCGGGGATCAATTTTCCGGACAAATGGGGTTGGACTCTGCCGCCCGAACGCGTTGAGCCCACTCGTGATCAACGGCGGAGCCCTACGGCGTAACCGGCGGTGCTCCATGGTCTTCTCACGCCATGAAACGACTCGCCGCCGCTTCACCCCCCTCGCCGGAACCTCTCTCCTCTCATGTGGGCGTCCAGCCCAGCGAGCTCCGTGTTGGAGGAGACGCGCCGTCGCGAGGGCCGAAAACTAAAATTCTCGTCTTTGGGCCAACGCATCAGCGCCACTCTGTGTGGCAGGGCACGCCTCGTCTACCCTGGGTGCTACTGCGACTAAGCTGTTGTAAAGCAAAGCATAACAACACACTAGCAACGATCCAAGATGGTGAGGCTGTGTTTGCGTGAAAGGCAAAAGTGCGGCCCGGCTGCGCTTCACGTTATTTCCATGGTTTTAGACGATGGAAAACGAGAAATCTCGTTTTTCCATCCACCCGCTGGTTGATTGCCACGGGTGAAGACCTGCTTTGTGCACGAGTAGAGGTATGACCCTCATGGCAAAAGAGCCAATGGGAACAATGACCGGCCAGCTCGCATGCCCAGCAGACGGCCTGCTGGTTCGCCCAGCAGATGACCTGCTGGTTCGCCGAGCAGATAGTCTGCTCGTTCGCCCAGCAGACGGCCTGCTGGTTCGCCTAGCAGATGACGTGCTGGTTTGCCCTAAAGATGACCTGCTGGTTCGCCCAGCAGATGACCTGCTGATTTGCCCAGCAGATGACTTGCCGGTTCGCCCAGCAGACGGCCTGCTGGCTCGACCAACAGATGACCTGCTGGTTCGCCTAGCAAATGACCTGCGAGTTTGCCCAGGAGACGACCTGCTGGTTTGCCCAGCAGACGTCCTGCAAGTTCGGCCAGTAGACAGCCTACTGGTTTGCCCAGTAGATAACCTTCTGAGTCGCCTAGCAGATGACCTGCTCGCGCGCCCAGCATCGCCATTTTGGCCTGCTAGTGCACCTAGCAGGGTTGTTTTTGTCTATTGGTGCACCTAGCAGTGCCGTTTTGGCCTGTTGGTGCGCCCAGCAGCGCCGTTTGGGGCTGCTAGTGTGCCCAGCAGCGTTGTTTTGCCCTGCTGGCGTGCCCAGGAGAGCCACACGCCCTGCTGGTGTCTCCAGTAGCGGCTGGAGCCTGCTGGCATCACCAGCACCGGCATTCGCCATGCTGGCGCAGCCAGCAGCCACGACCCGGCTTGCATCGCCAGTAGTGGCAGCTTTGCAAGGACGCGCTATGAAGGCACGCGATGTCAGGCACTGCAACGTTGTTGCAGCCAGCAGCACCACAAAAAAAAAAGCGAGAGAGTCAAACTTCCGACCTCCAGATGAGGATAGGCGTCGCACCGGCTACGCCACTATTGCATGTTTTTTTTGTTACGTGTTTTGACCTAAGGACCTTCCTTGAAGTCAGAGGATGCCTGAAGGGCCTTGGAGGCAAAGTGCCCGCACGCCCTGCTGGCCTTGCCAGTAGGGGCAAAGGCCTTGCTGGCATCGTCAGCAGCCGTAAAGGCCTTGCTGGCATCTCTAGCACTGGTACAGGCTCTTCTGACAACGCCAGCAGCGGCGCACGTCCAGCTCGCATCGTCAAAGCAACAGCGGACTTGCAAGCATTATTGGTAGCGACGCTCACAATGCTGAGGGTGGTTCACGTTGCTGAAATATCCAGCGGCAACATAATTCGTGTTGGCTTGACCGACAACGGTATTAGCTAATCCGGTCTGCTCAGCAAAAATCTTGGTTGTGCAGCACTGCTCAGTAAACGACATGCGCCTTGCTTGTCTGCCCTGTGACGACAGTTGTGTTGACATGTCCAGCAGCGGCATAAGTCACGCACTAACTCGTCACTCAATAACGTGAGACATACTCACTTGTCATGTAGTGATGTTAGCCCTACTGGTTTGCCTGGTGGTGACACAAGTCACGCCAGCTTGTCAAACAGTAACATAAACTCTATCATCTTGCCGGGAATTGCTGACGTTTCAGCAAGGACATGCCCGATGCCGAATGCACCAAGGCGGGCGATATCGGTGCTGCCAGCAGCAGCATCAGCTTTGCGGGCACTCCAAGCAGCAAACTTCCTTCTGCAGCTGTCGGCCTCTAAGGAACACGTTTGCTGATAACACAGTGTGTAAACACTGAATTTATCGGCTCTACCACACCATAGTCACAAAGCAGCCTGGGTGGCCGAAATATAGCCTACAGTCTGCATTGTGAACTCCTTGCCCTCCCTCCTCCTGACACTTTCTAGTCAATGACTGGAAGTTCAACACGGGGACAATATCATCAGTTATGAGAGGAACCTATGGTACCTCAACGCTGAAGTGAATTGCTCTAGCCATGGGCTACACGAGCAAAGGAGCAAGTGTGGTTAGTCACAAAGACTGAAATGATTCCAGCTATGACAAAACCACAAACATGGTACGCTCAGTTGATTCAGTCAAAAACTCTGGTGGTCATGAACCTGTTCATGAATAGGACATGTTCCATGGATTATGACAGATCGCGATCGTATGCCTCAAACCTTTAGATCCACCATGACATCTGAAGGATTTGTCCTCGGGATGACAGCGGTGATGTCAATGAATATAATGTCAAGGGCAGGTTCAGCACCCTAGACACATCTCCAACTTTGGAGGTTCCGAAGTTGTATTCATGGAGATGTGATTTTTCACAATCTCATCCCTGTTGTCTTGCACAAATGCATATGGTTGACTTAAACACCAGGCATACTTGACACGTGTCAAAGTGTATGCCTCGGTTGAGTCATACCCATGCTATGGCACGGGCTTTATGATGCATGCAGTGCAACATAAAAGCGATCTCGAGAAAAGTATTTATTCAGTCGCACCTTCTCATGAACAGAGTTGTTCATGCCATTCCATGTGCCCTGCACATGATGAACGACGATGTAAGCAATGGCGTACATACGAAAACTGGGCCATAAAGCATGATGTTTGTAACAGTAGAGTCACATGCTCCACGGTAATGGTACGCGAGATATTGAGCTCGTGACACCTGTCATGAATGATTCGTAGCCTACATGCTGATAGGCAACGCCACAACTTGACATTATTCAACACGTGTGGCTTGCCCATCTCTTGGGCCATTGTCCTCCATGACCAAGGTGCACCGTGCTCGTGACATGTTCCTGGTCAGCCATACTGATGGTCACACTCTTGGCCATGGAACTGACGAATTCAACAGAACTGACGCACTTGACAAGCTGGTAAACACACTTGTCCGCGGCATGACGGCCCCAACATGTGTCGGCTACTTGTCGCACCTGTGTACGTGATGGCTATGTAGATGTGGACTCATCTGAGATACTATCGCCTTTGTTGAATGATTCAGACAAGGAAACCATCTTTGAAAGCATACATCATGCTTCCAAGGTCTTTGACAAAGGCATGCCCTTTTCCAATCTCAACACCTTGACATGCTCATTTTGGGCATGAATTGTAATACTTAATACATGGTTGCAACACCATTCTTTCCTCCTGCTTGACCCATGCAACCATGCATGGAAAAGGGACATAAGTCCACTGAGGACATGGATTACCTCCATGATCACACGTACTCAGTGAGTTTCGATACACCTGTGGAGATGCCCTCCACCTTGTCCCCTTTGTGAGGGTGTCTGTTACCATGTTGAATTCCACATTGGACTACAATGGTCCAACATGACCAAAGGGAATCCCATGCTTACGGGCGTGGAAGAAACATGATGTAACAGTTGTAAAAGGTGCTTGTGCTGAAATTGTGACACATGCATCCACTTTACACGGAACTTGATGTTCGATGAATCAAGCGGGGTAACACGTACATGTGTCAGATATCCCATGATCCCTGATCTCTTTCTCAAAAGCTAAAGCTTGAGATGAGACGTACAAGTGTACTACAAGCGAATACACTAATCCATATGGTTTTGGTGTCAGTAGGAACGCAAAGGACTTGGAAATTTCATAGTGGGAGGTGGTCTCCCCATGTCCGTGGCAGAAGGAAGCCCTCCAAAAACTCCTGCAAATGAGATTAGCCTAAGCGCATTCGGGAAATGTGCTCCACGCACGATATCGCCGACGAAGAGCGCTTGTGGGACAGGCACCGGTCACGGCGCATCCGCCGCTTTTGCGAAGATGACGCCCGGTGGGAGTCCTGCCNCCTGATCTCTTTCTCAAAAGCTAAAACTTGAGATGAGACGTACAAGTGTGCTACAAGTGAAGACACTAATCCATATGGTTTTGGTGTCAGTAGGAACGCAAAGGACTTGGAAATTTCATAGTGGGAGGTGGTCTCCCCATGTCCGTGGCAGAAGGAAGCCCTCCAAAAACTCCTGCAAATGAGATTAGCCTAAGCGCATTCGGGAAATGTGCTCCACGCACGATATCGCCGACGAAGAGCGCTTGTGGGACAGGCACGGGTCACGGCGCATCCGCCGCTTTTGCGAAGATGAAGCCCGGTGGGAGTCCTGCCGCTAAGGACATTACAAAGGGAAATGAAGATGCCAAGGAGGTGTCGTTTACTCCACACATTGGCAATAAGTCTAAGGGCCTTAATAGCACCGCCGGCATAGCAGACGTTGGGGACGTAGAACCGGATATAGCAGAGGGGAACGATGGCCCTAAGCTACCTCCAAGTCACACATCTCGTGGCGCTGACCCAGATGGCAAACCAGTAGGTGGTGATGGGAGGAACACGCTGCCTTCCTTGACACGTGCACGAATCCCACAACCCCAGGATAGCTCCCTGGCTCGCATTAAGCAAGGAACACCTGGAAGAGCACAGACATGTGCGACGGCCGCCAACATGACCATTGTGTCTAAGGCAGTCCAGGGATCGTACAAGGATCCAGCGAACATCGCTGATGCACTGAACCTTTTGCGAGACGCCAAGGCATACGAGCATTTGCTCGATGCTCTTGATCGTAGCCTGCTCACTAAGAGTGTGCTTGCTCTCAAGCAACACGTTCATCCGGATGCATTCAACAGCATGCCGAACATCATGGGTATGATGGTGGCTGGTCGTATGGCCGATAAGCCTGATCCTGGCCACCTATCCCAGGGTCGTAAAGCTAAGCATCCATCACATGATGATGCTCACAGCCTGACAGGTGACACCAATGATGATCGGTTGACGGGCCCAAGCGGCGCTCGTCGTCTTCATCAGGCTGAGAAAGCAATAAGAGAAAAACACCCTGAGGATGACAATGTAGCATTGGATGCTAGGGTGTGGCCTTTCAAAGGCAACGAGTAATGATCAAAGGTCTCTGTGACCAAGTATTGTGCCAACAACCTCTAAAATCCACGACACTCTTGGATGTGTACGTGCAATTAGGAGGTCGGCTCACACTTTGGATACGCCTTAACATTGTGTACGCAAAGCATGCTAGGGTACAAGTCCAAATTTTCCTGACCCCATCAAGCATGGGAAGACGTGGAAGAATTTGGAGTTGGATCCAAACGACATTGCTCAAGTTCTCCAAGCTTGGTCACTTTCTTTGAAGGAATCATGACCATACTTGAATCTCCTGTCTTTCATGGCAACGACCCATTCCACACAGCCAGCCACACAGCTAATGTGTTCAAGAAGCTCAGAGTGCTTGTGTTTCATGCACACACACAAGCATGTTTTTGACATGTGACAATTTCCTCTTTCGATAGTTACAACATTGGTTTTGGTTTCAACCCACCACGTTCTGTGTAATTGTGCAATATGCAGATTTCTACCATTCATATGTGAACAACCTTTGGTCAAGAAGATGGGTTCGTGTGTCCAAGCAAATCACACTTTCCGGGATTATATCCACACGTTGGAAAGTCTCTGACCACACAGCATCCGATGGTACCCACTTGTCCCACCGAGTGCGGGGACGGCAGGCTTCAGATATCTTCCGTCTGGGTCTCAGTTCTACCACATGACCACTCGTCTGTCACGACGACATGGTAGACACTTGTGCTGGGAGACCTATACTGTGAAAACCTTGTGTATCGCACAAGCTTGGTACTGTCCCATATAATGTACGACCATGCAGTCTGTAATGTTCAGTTGGTTCATAAACTTTGCCACACAGCATGTCTACCCTTGTGACAAAAGCGCCAAGCGTTGGCCACTGTCACCTAACGAGCCGAGGGCTCCATTGGGAATGGTCTTTCAGCCAACCCTACTGAACCGGCTGAGATAGCCACATGTGGAACTGACCACATGCACATTGTCCCTTGGGTTTCCGGTTAAGGATCCCTTGTGGAGGCTAAGATTTGATTTGGTTGACCACGCCCTCGGGGGTACCACCCTCACGTAAGCCCCACGAAGAGAATTTTCCATCAGGAATGGTGGTACTTAATTGTGACCGGACAAGTATTTTCCTGGGCACCTGTCGCGAGGACGCTCCTAAGCAAAAGGGGGAGGATGCGTTGTCACAACACAAAGGCTGAACACCAAAAATCCCACCAGGAAATTCATTTTCCATCACGCAACTTTCTCTTTAAGACCCAGCATGAAAACCCCATGCCCAAGCATGGAAGATGTTATTGCTGTGTCAACATGAGAGAAGGGAAGTCTCACAAATTTAGTGTACAAAGCTTCACTGAACCTTCAAATACCTAAGTCACATGTACATAGACCCTGGTTTGGGACCCATACAATGGAAATCCATGCTCCGGCATGAAGCGTACATGCCCCATACAAGAATCCTTGTACCGCTTGGCGACATAAGCATGTGGTGAGGATACATGTATTGGCAAGCATCATGTACTTGCATGCCATTACTTTGATGTTTCTTTTGGGCATCCCCCCGTGGGCATGGCTCATACATCTTCTTTTGGGAGACAAGCGTCACCTTCACGCTTCACGAACTTACTTTGTTGGACTTCTCCTCCAGAGCCAGGTTGAAGAGTGAACCTCTTTCCCTTTACAAACCGAGGACGGTTTGTAGCTAAAGGGAGAGGAATGAAATACGGCGACCTAGCCGTGGCACAAAATAGGTCACTACCCCTTGGGTAGACTTGACCTCTGTAACACAACCGGGTATTCACTTACCCAAACAGGTAATTCGGGGTAAGTCGGGTATATTCCTAAAGAGAAATATCTGCCAAGTCAGGATTGCATCGTCTACGGATTGGCCAGTTGATAACTGTAATGGAGAGGGATGGACCGTCCAGGTCCATCCGATGACATCAATAGGAAATTTTCTATCCTGCAAGAATCTGCCCTATGACGATGACTTGGTCGGTGGGTCGCCCTCCGGCGCCGACCCGGTGGGATTTCACCCGCTGGTGGAGCCGTTGAGGCCAACCATTCTGTTCTGAGGGCTTGATTTACCCTTCTCGTTAGTAGGTTTGTTACACTACGTCATGCCTCGTTATTGTGTCTGAGTTATGTGGTCATTTTGTCACACTTCGCCTTTGGGTGTTCGAATTCGACGACTTCAGTCAAGACAATGCACAAGACAAGAGATCGAAGAGGACAAAAAGCAGGATTTAATGGATGCAAAAGCAGACGTGGAGAGAAAAAAAGAAGATTTACTCTATCACGTCAGCCTCATCTACTTCTTCATCGTGGCACAACAGCTTGCCTCCAAAAGGACCGACTGCCCACTGGAAAGCTGGGTCAAACACACTTGGGAAGTTAGACTTCCCCCATGCATTTTTTACCATCGGTTCAGTGTCATGAATGTACTCCCATGCCTAAAAAAACCCCCCACATGCCACATCCTTCACATACTTCATGCCTAGCTTTACATCCTCCCCAGCCCTAGTGCATTCCGTGCTCCATACCGAGAAGAGTTCCTCCATCTTGCTTTTGAATGGCCTCATGAGGCCGACGTTAGCAGGTTAAGCCTTTGCTGTGCATCCTCGTGGGATGTACATCGTGCGAATGTGAGGAAAAGTTTCCATGAGCCATGACTAGAACGTCCCACTACACTGTGGGCGCCAAGTGTTCAGCATTGGAAGCATGTCCACCTTGCCCTCTTTCATGCCGCGCGATGGGCATGTCTTTTTGTAGTACGCCTGGGCGATGTATCGGACCCAGTCGCGCGTCCTGTCTGTGTTGGCCTAGTGTGTGGGAGTGCAGCTCAAGTGTCAGCTGGACTCCACCAGTCTGGTGGCGTTCTCGCCGCTCGAGAGGCTTCTTGCTGTCTTTCCTTTGAATACGAGTTGCATGGAAAGTAGCTCGGCGTTCATGGAGCTAGTGACAAAGACGGTGATGAACCGTTTGTCCTCCAGGCCGAGGACTCCCACGTCATCATTGCCACGAGGCGCGAACGTGTGTCCAGGAGCATGCAAAAGCTGAATAGTCGCGTGATTAGCGAAGATGACTTGAAAGGGGGGAAGTTGAAAAGGTTGACAGTGCACGTTGCACGGCATGGGAATGTGAGGACACGGCCCTCTGAGTCCAATGGAACCTTCTCCGCTGTTGTGGTTGCTAAATGCAAGCTCCACCCCGGCTCACTATGGTCAAAGCGGCGAACCCACGCATGCCCGAATCTAAGTAGCCCCATCTTCTCCAGCTTGTCTGGGGCATTCCGCAGGATTATCCCCCGAATATCTTGACAGATGACCTTCTAGTTAAGTGCATGGAAGACCTTTCAAGACGCCGTCGTCCTCTTCTTAATATCCTACATGATGGCGGGTTGGGCTGACAGCCATGCATGCTTCCCACCATAACCATGCTTCCTTGTTTTTCCGACTCTAGAGCTCCAGGTGTTGCTACGATGTAGTTCATAACCGCTCCCTCGTAAGCTTTTTTCACCACTTTTGTACTGTCCTCAAACCACCCCACAACGCTGCTCAGTGCTAGCCGATCGAAGACGTAGTAGCCTTCGAGGATCCTGAACGTGCGGTAGAGATGCTCGACGGCCACGTACGCTATTGTATGGCTTTTGTAAGCCTTGCAGATGGTTTAGAAGTGGCCACATCCAAACCAGTAGTAGTACCTCTTGTGCTTGCGGAACGTTGGTGAGCTCGAAGAAGACTTTGCAGATGTCGTTGTCAACGACGACAGATTCAACGCCAGGCACTCGCTCTTGGTGCTATCGTCACTCGTCTACGAGGTAGAGGAGGAGGTTTCAATGTCTCTACCGTTGTTGTTCTTGCTTT
>SZWC01000450.1:217417-232417 GCA_023375785.1 Penium margaritaceum
GGCTTTTGTAAGCCTTGCAGATGGTTTAGAAGTGGCCACATCCAAACCAGTAGTAGTACCTCTTGTGCTTGCGGAACGTTGGTGAGCTCGAAGAAGACTTTGCAGATGTCGTTGTCAACGACGACAGATTCAACGCCAGGCACTCGCTCTTGGTGCTATCGTCACTCGTCTACGAGGTAGAGGAGGAGGTTTCAATGTCTCTACCGTTGTTGTTCTTGCTTTTGCTATTTCTACGGTTGTTCACAAGCTCATTGATAGCCAGTTATCCTGAAAAGATCCTTGTTCAAAGAGGGCTGTGAGCGGCTTCGCAACGGCAGTCATGGTTGAGGTTATCGTCTTGTGTCTTCCCTTTCTCGACGGCAGTCGCATGACGACACACGGGGGAAGTTGGTGGAGTCCACTCCTTGTCTAGAAGCATAGAGGGACCCTTGGCATGCAGAATTGGCCCTGCCTCTATGTGTGCGCAAGAAGAACCAACACCTAGAGAGTAGTTGTAGACATGTGCGGCAACATGATGTTGACATGACTGCAATACAGACAGCTCGCACGAGAGGAAGGCGACGTTTGAAGGAAAAAACAATGGCGTGGCATGCACAAGCACCTCCATGTACAATTCGTTCACCTCTACGTGAGTTGCGTCCTCTGTGTCGTCAACGACAAGTTTGATGATCTTCCACGAGCGGCCCAATGGACGACGGGGAGGGCCACGCGAGGGGGTGGGCCAACGCAAGCTGCGGTTGCAAAGCGCCTCGTGCGCTCTTCGGAGGTGACCTTCTTTAGATCGCTGTCCATAATGGCGGGTAGGTGCAGCGTCGATGGAGGATTGCGAGGGAACTGACAAGTGGAAGTGTCGTAGTCTCAAAGATTTATGGTTCGTTGACGTCAAACGCGCTCCCCATCGTGGTTCGTACGTCTAGATGGAGCATCTATTTTTGAAAGTTTGAATAGAGCGAGCAAGTTCAACATGCTCATCTCAAGTTGGCGCACAAAATTTGATGGCGCTCAACAGACAACAACAGGTCGTCAAAATT
Source organism: Penium margaritaceum (assembly GCA_023375785.1). NCBI lineage: Eukaryota > Viridiplantae > Streptophyta > Zygnematophyceae > Desmidiales > Peniaceae > Penium > Penium margaritaceum. The sequence continues at coordinate 218,449 of SZWC01000450.1, forward strand.
AATGTGCCACGGAGAAGTCGAGCAAGGGTTGTCGTTGAATTTAACGTACCATGGGTCATGCTTCATTGAATTGTTAGTACTACAACCACAATTAAACCCGTGTCGAAATTAAAAAACCAAACTTGGCATTGAGTAAATAATCGAAATTAATGATCAGTAGGGTATTCTAAAATAAAAAAGGAAAAAAAATAATGTGTGCCAAAGGTTATGTGAACATACAAAAAATATTTTCACCAGCATAGGTACAACTACATATGGTAAAAACAAATAAGTAAAAAATGAGAACTATTTGTAACAAATGTACATGTCCACTATAAAAACAAAATCATATCCATAAAGATGTGTATCATTACTAAAATAATGAAATGATTTAATATGGATTAAAAAATTAAAATTAAGAAAAAAACCAAAAAAAATCATAATAAACAATTTGATATTGAGATTAATTATAAATACCATCACTTGAAGCATTTTATTGAATGCAAAATTGTGCGACTGAAATGCAATTTTCATGTTTAATATTTATTACATGACAATATCAATATTTATTACATAACAATATCAATTACAAATTAAGTTATTCTCGAGATGCAACTTTGATTTTTTTCATCATATTCAGAGAGAGCGACAACATGATTTTTACCCGTGTAAGTTTCTACCACGTGAACAAAGATGCAATTCGTTTTCAAAACATGGTACAGTCAAACATAATTTATCATCCAAAAACTAAACATGAATTAGATATATCTCAAACCCACAAAAAATTAATCATCTTGCACTTTAATAATTTGTAATTATATTACGTTCTGGTGTTTTAAACTCACACAAAGTTTCACTCCAATCCATATTGATGTAAATACAAAATCACGTCAACATATTTTAATTATTATTCCCACTCTCTTAACGGCATTCTTCCGTTATACATCAAGGTAAATCATTGAGAATGGAAATCATGGTGCAACTTCCATCACTCATCTTTTACAAATAGTCCATAAATTTTAAATTGTGGACTAGTTGTAGTTAGAAGCAAACATTAGGTACCAATGGTGGTATTAAGAGAAAACGATTCAATCAGGCATTTGATTCCTTTCAAAAGAATTAATATACCAAAAATTAAATAACATACCATAACCACATCTGATTTTAATGAAATATCTACACAAAATCATGTAATTAAGTGAAAAAGAAAAGGAAAATATCATTTACAACATCATGATGTGTTGCTACATCAAAATTTGCAATCTTTTCTTCTTTACAAATCTTACTCACACAATCTTGAGAAACCTAAATGAGGGAATTTCAGAGCTATACATAAACAACGATTCTTTGTAACGATGGAGAAATAAGAGTTAGTGAAAAAAACTACATTAATAGCATAGCAAAGTAGTGGGGAAAAACGGATATTTTGTAAAGAATGGGTATAGCCATTGCCTCACAATCATCAAAGAATTTCATCATAAGAATTAGTAACATAAGACTCCTTCCTTGGAGGAAGTCAATGCTAGGTGCAATGAGGGAAAGCCTAAGGAGCGAACCAGCAAGAACAAAAATAAGACTAGGAAAATCCTAAAACAACACAAAGTAACTATCTCACAAGTTGCACTATCCATTGAGAGGATGACACAATCAATGTGTGCTTCCTTACCAAGACACTTGTAGCCCTCACCAAGGAAAACCATTCAAAGGATCTTACAGCATCAACCAGGCCAATTTAGGTCCTCTCATAGAAAGCTCAAAAAAAACTATGTTGGATGTGTATTAAAATAACCTCATCAGCCAGGGAACATGTATATTTATTGAAGCAACCGCAAAACACTACATGGAGTCAAATAGGTCTTATAAATGACAATTAGAAAAAATACACGAAACAATACAAACAAAGATGAACATGAACTTAAGGAATACCATGATAACGTTTCAAGCTTTAATAGGCTCATTAAAATAATTTATGAGGTTGCACAGTGTTGCCTTGTAGGGTATAGGAAAAATCACACACATCCTTTAAACCCTCAAATTCATTCCCCCATCCTTCGACCATTCTTTACTTATCTTTCAAGATGGTATAGCATCATCACAGGCCTATTATTCCTCTGCATATCTGAATTTTGTTCTAATTAATAAAAAACTAAAACCTAAGGATAACAATAGCAACAAAAATGCAACTTGTAATCAACATGAAATTAATTCTAGACATGAGCTACTACCTAGGTGTAGCGGATTTGAAGTAATGTTTGGTCGAATGGTTCACAACTACGGTTCTTGTGGGTCTCTCACTCTTTATCAATCCCTTCTTATTGCCCACAATCCCATGATACCCGTCTCATGCCATGCGGATTCTTTGACCACTCGGTTTGGCACTGCCATGCTACACTCCCCCTACAAGAAATTAGGGCCACCTCGGCATCTCTGGTAATCCTAATGTTGGATTCTAGCCCTAGAGCTGTGATAGCAATTAAGAAAATTCAAGAGAGGTTTTGGCCGACCTGGTCAATACCATTGTGGTTGAGAGTCTTGAACCCTCAAGCCATTTTGTCTCACGTCTTACAGGCCTAGGTGACCCTGCCCAAGCCACGTGGATCCTTCGACAGGTCACCATATCACAACCACACTACACTTAGCATGAAAATCAAAAGTGATCATGAACCACGCACCAATAGCCTTAGACAACAAAAATACCTTAGCAAAATCATCACAATTTTTAGGGTTGGCAAAAACTTGTGCAACACAATTATCACTACAAAAACAAACCTATACCAAAGTGAAATAGGCTCTTTTTACAAAACAACTTACGTCCCTCCTGCATGCCACAAGAAATACTTGACCTTAACTATAATGTATAGTTTGTTGCCTTGCATTTTACAACACGACTCATCATTTGCCAATAATGATGAATTTGGCGCACGCCATTTATCTTCAAAGAACATGAACCCTGTAACATATCAATTGAAACAACACATCACTCTAGCTTCAATGCTATAATAGAATTGACTTTGCCGGACTTTCATGCAATCCTTCCTTTATCATAGCATACATGTGCTCGCTTTGAGGAGCATCAATCCATTCATCTAGAAAAAAACACACACCCAATTCAAATTTCTCTACACAAAATCAAAATGATGGGAAATTATAAAATCAACATATAATTTCACCCACTCCAAGAACCTTGTAAAAGAGATCTTGTTTCTAGAAAATCATAAGTTGCCTCTATTTGTTGACAAATATTCGACAATCAACATTACCAACATAACACAATTATAATGCTTCTTTCAGCACATCAGTCTCAAGGGCCATTGGAGCCTATCCATGGTCTTCCATCGCAGAATGATCCTTCATTCTGGTTTAAAGTTGAACAAGTTATTAAAGTCTCACAAAAACTTTAAACAAAAACCAACATGTAATTCATTGTCAAACACACATTTGTTGTGCTATGTATGTGTGTACAAAGCTCGTTTGTGAGAATTTCATGCTCTTACTCTGGAACATCCACGTGCACATTGCATCCTACATGCTCATCATCAAACATTTTAAAAGGATAGGATGATTGTTAACAAAAGTTATTCTTAAAGAACAAAAAGCAACCCATCATATCATAACTCTTGTATAAGAGAACGTTTGTGAAGATAAAATTCACAAAAAGGTCCTTTACTAGTTTCATAAACTTTCATTTGCATATTTTGTAGATTAAGTAATTTACACCAAAGCACTTTCTTTACCACCTTCAAAATGGGAACCTACATTCACCTAAGATTAGTAGTTGGTGAAAACTCCCAACCTCCCCACACAAATAGATGCATAGAATTGGTGCTTTAGAAGGTATTACATTAACTAGATTATGTATCAGCTTAAAATGCATGAATTGGGTAATTTCATAAAAGCCTTCCCACCAAGGTTGGTGAAAAACGAGCACACAAGCACCTCACAGGGTTATGTTCCTCTTATCATGGGAACTTGCGTGATCCATCCCGGCATGTTTTCATATAATGGTTTGGGCTGGAGCCACCAACCTACGCCAACCGACCTAGAAATCAACAACCTTATCTACTCGCATGTTTGCTTATGACAAATGAATCTCTCAACTAAGAACAAATTGGTCCCTTCAGTGAATATTCAAAGGACCCATGAAGTGATAATGGACCCCTTTGACGTAATCCATATGGATCTTCCAAACTTCATGATCTCCTCATACTTTGAAGTGAAAGCTGGGAGTGAAATTTTAAAAAACCCTCTATTTTAGCTGTAATGAAAAGCCAAGCAAGAAAGGGGAAACAATTTTTCCAAAGACATTTTATTTATAGTTCCAACCACAACATTTGTGACACATGTTAATTTTATATTCATTAGGGTTATGTATGTATCACAAATTACAACCCGCCCTTCATTCTCAAACAAGAATTTTCTTCTATTAAAAGAAAATCACATCACTTTATATTTGTTGAGTGAAGAATCCCTTCATTTTATTGGACTTTATCCTCTCCAAATATATATTGAAACATTTCTTCAACATCCCTCCTAAAAACGTTTCTCTTGCACCAAACATAACATTATAGTCCTCCACTTAATAAACTACCATCATGTAGTTCCTCTCCCTCTAACCTATCTTTCCATCCGTATTGATTTTGTGTTTTTGGAACAACTCACTTGAGCAACTGATTCCACTTGAAACCTCTTGTAAAATTTGAAACCATTCTGTTCAATCATTTCCACGTCACTTGGTTCATAACCTGACCAGTGAGAGGTTACTTTTCACTTGCAACCTTTCGGCTTGCTCGCTACCCTTCATTTGCTAATTCATCATCAACCTCAAGTGACCTTGTGCTACAATTTATATTTGCCCATGATTAAAGGAATTCGGATAAAAGAACAAGGAGCTGAGGTAAGGATGGTTGAATTTGAAAATATGAATTGGAAATTATGTAAATTAAATTCTCGCATGAATTCATGCTCAATGCAATGACAGGGAAGCAAAGTATTGTCAGTCGCTTAAGATGACATCTTAAACTAACAATGAGAAATCTTTCCTATTTTTTGTTTGTGGCGTTAGTTAAAGTTTTTTGAACTTTGATCTAAAAGAAGCATTGAGCAAGTGTATTTTTCACTTATAAAGATGTTGAGAATAAGGAAGAATGAGCTTCACATTTCTCCATTCATTGCCAAGGGCGTCTTTTATGTAGGTTAAAATATGGTTTCTAAAAGAGGTGAGTCTATGATGATGACCTTGTTAGGATTATCAATTGCTTTGTTGATGTGAAGTTTTATGTAGCCACTTGATTGATTAGATGGGACTTCAGAAATTTCCGATGATAAGTGAGGAGTATTGGTTTATTCCTTGTTTAATTGAACTACTTTCCATACAACAACGCCGATTAGGAATATTTTATGGTGAACAAATACCTGAAATTATCTTGCTGGATTTTCTTTAAAGCTTGCTGAATGTTCTCAAAAGAAGTATCAATTTTTAGGGAAGTCCATTGGGATTCCACGACATAGGGGCATGCAATAGCCATTGAAAAACACCCACATTTTGTGTGGAGAAGCTCTTCGTTCAAGGCTTCTTTCTGGTGAGATATTTCTTGGAAATTGAAATTTTTTCTATTAATCTTACATTAACGCAAAGTTTGAGATACTTGGCATGTTTAGCATAGCTAGAAGGTAGGGAGCTAGAGGTACAGGTGCACTCTTTGTGATGGTGAACCAGTTCAGTGCTATAGGTTGAGCCACCATATCATGAGCTAGTATGAATTGATCTACAACATGAGGTGTCAAAATTAGATTGGGAATTTTAAAGCCCATTGCTTTGGGGTAGAGACCATTTGTTGTTATATTTAGGTTCTCTATGGGGGTTGGATTTGTTTGAGCTTTGAGCTCCATGAGCTAAAATTCCATTTGCTTTGCATTTTTTGGAACATGTATAGATTCAAATTATATATTTTTATTCATTACCCTTCTTCCTTCTCTAGCACCATGTAAGGAAAACAAATGTTGAAAAATCAAAACAAAGCTAAATTATAGGTAAAATAAAACAATAAGAAAATATTAAAGATACCTACCTAACACGTAAAGCTGATGTAAAAAAACCCCAAACACATATTTGATGCTTGTTTCAATATCATTATATAGACTAGTATTAAATTAGTGTATTGTAATTGTATAATTTGGAGATTTGACACGCTATACTCACAGGTTAAATGACAAGGAAAATCCGGTGTACTTAATTATACAAGCAGCATACCTATGAATACCACGGCTGCTCACCACATACCCACACCTTGAGAAAGTACGAAAAAATACGATTTTTTTGTTCCTTCTTCAAATCAACGGGTATGTCATTTTGAATATTGAGTTACGTCCTTACATGGTAAAAAACATGGTGGGTATTTCTAAAGATTGTGATGTCATCTATATACATATATTTCAAGATTTGGTTTTTGGAATGGAGGCATACATTGCTAAAGTACCCACATTATGTTATATACCTCACAAGACTGAATAAGTACGTATTTTCAGAGTCTTCTTACAGGGGTAGTTTCTTTTCTTACATAAGTCCTCGTTATTTAGGATATAAAACACCTCCACGTCTCAGACGTGGCATGCACTACATAGAATAGGTCCACACATATTTTTTTGGTACATGTGTGTCCTCATTTATGTATGCGGAACGTTAGATTGACACAACGCTGTGTGACGCTAACAGCCATGAATTATTCACTTGACGTGTTATGTATAACGTGCAGCAGTTCCATGCTTATGCCCCCCTCCCAGTTGGAGGCAACGAGTTTCAACTAGCACTATGCGTCACATCCTCGCCCTTATCGCTCCAGCATCATGCACTACCTTCGCACAGGGGCGTGGAAGGGAGAGGACATCCTCCAACAAATTTAGCTCCACATTGCGAATCTCCTAAAGTAGTCAAGTTTCTCATTTTGTACCCACTTTCAGACAATATGGCCACAAATTTGAGGTGGTTTCTGTCTTGTAGGCGAGGATGTGAAAAATCTCTTGACCACACTATGGAGTCTCCTCCTCGGTCATGAAAACGCCCTATCCTAGGTGAGCTCGTGTTTCTTCCCTCACTGACCATCGCTTGATTTATTCTAGGAGGTTGGACACCATAGTCTTCGTCATCCTCTCATAGCGAGAGAAGCTAGAAGCCCCTAAGCGATGCTAGGCAGCTCTAAGGATGAATGAATACAGGGTAAACAACCATGTGTTAGTTCTTCATGCTTGCAAAAGTGTACAACCAGTTTGTGGTGCTCACTCTTATCTTGGTATATTCCCCCTTCTTTCTGTAGTGTTATTTGGCGATGAGCAGGGAATGTTTTCACCAAAACAAATGAAGCTCGAGGGTACCTTCCTAGGAGGGATTGAGTTCAATTAAATTGCCTACTATTGTTGGAAAAGCACATTTATCTCAAGAAGAACTACAAGTGGATACATTAAAGGGTGCCAACGAGGTTCACATCCTGTTATTATTGATACAAGGACAAGGAATACCACTAGAGTTTGTGTGCCCATGTGTGTACCCAAAAAAGGATGATGAAAGTGTCTAAGTTAAAGGAAAACCATCACTGTGTCCCTGGGTGCTGGAAGTGGCGGAGGAGACCCGGCAAAGACTGTGAAGTTGGTGTCTCGACACATAACGCTGCCACGCTATAGAAAAACCCGTGTGCGGATGTATGCAGTCTTAAGTTGGTTGTTAGGAAGGCGATCGGCACTTGGATTGAAGCACTCTGTATCAAGAAAGGGTAGCATTACAAGAGAAGTTGCTTAGGTCTCCGACCATGTCATGGTCTATGCTCTGTCCTTGTTGCAAGAGATATGCACTATGTAGTTATCTTCTCTCTTTTCCTTCCTTTTGTTTATTCTTATAAAGCTTGACGCCAAGTTTTGTTTTGGCTTCTTATACCTCATTAGACTAGACCAAAACAGGCACACTATTGCACGGGAAACAAAGGATAATGTTTTCCATCGGTCATTTGTGGCCCTTAGCACGACCGTGCTCAATTTCCAGCGCTCGCATAACATCATAAAAATGGATGGGAAATTCCTAAATCATGGGCAAAAACAGATGTTACTAGAGGCGTAATACTTTGACGCCAATATTTCCGGTGTGCCTATGGCATGGGCATTTGTGCCCACTAAAAACAAAGACCATCAGACTTGGTTTTGCTTTCACCTCTCCATCGCCTACCCCACCATAGGAAATCATGGTAATGTAATCATAAGCAACAGGGAGAAAGGCGTCATGAACGCAGTGGGTAGCAAGTTGTTAAGTGCCATGCACACTTACTATGCGTGCCAACTTCCGCACATTGTTTGACAATGGTATGGCAAACGCGCTACCTTTTGGTGGTGGCATTTGCCCCATATGTAATCACAGGTGGAGTTCTTGTGGTGGAAGGAAATCATGAGGTGGTAGTACCAATGCTATGTAAGGCTTAGTGGGTGGCATCCCACTCTGTTTTTGACAATATTAGAAGCGGTGTTGTTCAAGCGGCGGAAGAGAGCAAAAGCAATGGTGCACGTGGATGCATAAGTTTGGCGCTTGCCAATAAGTGACATCCCGGTAGATGTAGAGGCAATGGAGGCTACAGCTGCATGTGCATTAGTAGAAACAACAGGATCCGAATGTAGTATAAGAAAAGAAGGCACACCTGGTGCTGGTCTCTAGCAATAGAAAATAAAATGTTCCCATGAGGACAACGGCAACTACGACCCAGAACATATTCAAACATATGACAGTAGAGAGGGGGAAGTTCACAACCCAGAATGCTTCATCTGGATGTGGAATCCGAGCTAGAGGACCCTCACGCCTATTGGTGGATTAGTAAGGAGGATGAATTGAGGCACATATGAAAGCCCCTCAACACCACCCATTTAAGTCACGCCACAAAGGGCAAGGGACATGGTGCCTTAGATGATGTCCGACGGGACTACTACAACGAGGAGGAGAGTGAGGTGGTTTTAATGGTACATTGTGTGCTTGTATTTATCCATTATTTATGCTCTTATCTTCTGTTATGCATTATCACAGAGCCCTCCATGTCATCTGCCCATGGTGTATAGAACAAATGAGTCAAACTTCAAAATTTCTTGTACCATTTGGACCATTGGACCATGTAAAGGAAGAAGAATCCAAGTAGAGAGGGCATACGAAATAAAAGGTGGCCAATTTCATTACGAACCTTGGTGGAGAGAGCCCACTAGGCAATGTGGGTGTTTCTTGTGGTGTTTCTCATTTTCTTTTGATCTTATTTAAGAATTAGAAATTAAATATAAATTTCCATGCAAAACGATGTTGTATACCCATCCAGGCATGAAGTGTAATTCTTGGAGATTATGCTCATTCATTTTAAGCAAGATAAACAGTGCCCCAAGCCAACATTTACAATGGGCTCCCCTTCAAATATCGAGCTCTTTTTTGTTACTCGTTCCATGCTTGGCGTGAGTTCAACATACTTTCTATTAAAAGTATGGGCCGGGAAGAAGCCAACACACATAATTAAGATGTACATGTGCTTGTGCCACAACGACCAATTGATGGGAGACAGTGTTGAAGAGGATTTAGATTCAAAGAGGGAAGTAATCGATCACATAAGTGAGATATTCAACTATGCAGTTGAAGAAGTCAAGGACGAGGCATGCTTTGTACGTGCGTATGGAATTTCTTTGCGAGGATGTCATGGATCGTTTCAGCACCACCCTCCTGTCAAAGCTGGTTAGTGAGTGTGTTACCGAGGCATTCATCCGAGCTATTGGGCCCAAAATGCAATGACCCTCTAGAAAAGCCATGGTAGTTCTTAAATGAGTTAAACCATATCTTAAATTTTAATTTTATTGTAGAAATTTGGGACCCATATCATGTATTTTGCTTGATTTTCAGTCGTGAAAGATCTATCGTAATGTAAATTTATATTTTCTTCTGTATCCAAGTACAGATAAGTTTAAAAAAACTGACATCAATAGATATTTTATTTTTTTCTAAGATTTTTGCACATTTCCTCATTGTATGCATACGTTTTGTGAATCTATGTGTTGATTACAAGTCACATTCCTCTTTTCATCAACATTTTGAGATATTATGATGATGTAGATGCAACTAAAACTGAAAAATCCAATTTTTTTTATATATTTATGTAAAATAATCATATATTCAAGCATTCTCAAAGGTCAACTTGTCACCCATTATGCACATGTTTTGATCTCTGGACAGGAGGGTTGTAGGAGATTGATAATTTTTAAGGGGTTATGTTTTTGAATGGTTCTCTCCCTTGGGATCCTCTTCCTTTTGGCCGCAGTCATGGCCATATTCGAAAGATGGATCTTACGTGCTCGATTATGGCCATGATAGTAAGGCAAGCTGCGGACCGCTGTATATTGTGGCCAAGTTTGAGGAAGTGAGAAACGATATGCCCAAATGGATGATGACGCTTAGATGTGGCCAGTTTTCGAAGGATCATCGAAATCATGGCTAGATACGATAAATGACCATCGAGGAGTAAGTTCGGAAAAAGACGTTCTTTATGCATAACGTGCCGCGGTATTTTATGCGCTCTACTATTCGAGAGATATCCACCAGCATAAGAGAATGTTTTTCATTTACCAATTTGAAGTGATTTCGCTTTTGGGCACCATTGGAGTACGCTGGTTCGGGCAAAGTGTTGGTGACCTGTGTCAGTTTTGTCACCATGTCGATCGTCGATTGTCAGTGCGAGTGATTTTGGCTTAGGATGGCATCTTTTTCTTTTCAACTTATTTAGCTTGTCCTGTTTTTCAATTGTTTTATCCCTTGATTTAACTGTCACCATTCACTTACGAGAATGCAGAGTTCAGTTTGTTGCTGAAGCGGGTTGTCCCAAACATACTACAGGGCTGGTCCAGACTCGCCGCACTTCGGCACGGCAAAGAAAGCGGGTAAATAGCCTCTGCCGCAAACTCTGTCGCAGAGTTTCCCGCAGACTCTGCCGGAGGCTGCCGGAATCCAGCAGCCTCCTTTCGGAAAAAACGGGACCTTCTTTCGTGCTAGAAATCCTACTGCGGCAGAGCCCGTTCACTCGTGAAAACCGGGATCGGACCCGGTCCCACTGCTCGCGAAGGTTCTTGTTTGTGAGTCCGAACCTTCGCTAAATTCTCGACTTACTCGATCACAAAGATCCCGCCACCCGAATCATTGAATCAACTTTTCTCATTCACTTTTAATTTTCTGCCGCAAAATTCTGCGGCAGGCCGTTTTGCCACAAAAAATTGGCAATGCGGCAGCCCTGGCATGCCGCAGAACTCGGGTGAAACGGCTTGCCCAATGACAAGTTAGGGCGCGAAAGCTGCCGTGGACCTGCCGGCTGCGGTGGATCTGCGGTGGTCGCTAATTCTCGCTTATTTTCTGGCAAGTGCCACATCAGATCGCCAGCTCCTTGCAACGCCAGGTCAGCTCGCAGTCGCCTCTTTGCCGCGCTCGCCTTCCATTGCCGTGCCGGAGTCCGGCAAGTCTGGACCAGCCCCTACACTGTGTCTTCACTAGTCCGCGTGACCGACTCAATTGTTCATTGTCTTTCGTTGGGCGCTTCGAAGAGTTTGATCACAGTCAAGAAAGTTGACGGGTTGTGTTCCTACTACTTGTTTGTAAGTACTCCTCAATGCAGGTCTTCAACTACCATGGCTGATGTTCCACACCAGTAGAGATTTTACCAAAGCGTTTTGTGAGTTATGAAAAAAAGACTCATTTAAGTAAACATGCAATGGACCTTGAATTGAATCATGGTCTTATTGCCCCAGTCCAAGTCTATAGAAATTGATCCAGTGCCTTCAAGGTGCAATGACAGGTAGAACAGAACAAACCTGTCGGGGTCAATCTATTCGTGTTCTTCAAGGTTCTCGAAAGATTTCTGAATAAGAATAATGAAAGTGTGGACGACGTCGACCTACCCAGCTATTCGTCGACACCTTCGAACGCCGGCCGAAAACGTTTCATGAAAAACTTATTCGTAGGGCTTTCTCTGACGCTATGCCTTTTCTCGCTTTAGCTTTTGGAGGTTTTCATGACTAAGCCATCATTCCGAAGAGCTGTAGGGAAAAGGTGACTCATTTCCGAGAAATGGGATACATATAATTATTACCGTATGCTCGGTCGCCTTCGTATTTGACCTCAAATACTACTGTTACCATATGAATTAACCGCAAGGGTATCTCAGTTTGGCCACGTTCCCAAGTGGATTCCGACCAATATCTTCAGCTCCAATCTACCCTTGATTTTGATCGAAAAACTGCAGCATGCTCTTTTACCATATCATGTGAGAGAACAGAAACGTAGGAATCGGCTTTCAGCCGTGATGCAGAGAGTTCCTTGGGGACAGTGCAATTGTCGGTCGCAATGTGGACTGTAATGATACTCGAAATCGTCGTGCAGTACGGTTTTTCAAACAACTAATCGACATGTACATGTGATCGAAATGCTTGCATCGAAGGTTCGCGGCTTAAACTGCACATCGGCCGTGTGCTTTAACTTTTAAGGATAGGTCGTCTTACTCGTTTTGGAATATGTTTTGGCCAAACGAAAACAAACTGGCCGGGGATCGGCGTCGTTGTCCATTCTGGCCATTAAATGTGACCACCTTTCCAATTCCGTCAGAACGTGCGCGGTTTGTACGCAGCCTTACAGTACTAGGCACAAATCGACACCGCAGCAGATCCTTCCTTCAATCATGGCCACGACGGCAGTCAATAGAAAAGGGTTCGTGCGAAGATCTGTTCTTATAAAATATCCGATAAAAATGCAGTGATCTCCACGAGGGCCTTCAAATGAAAAAAATCAAGCAAACAGGAGACAGGAACACAATCCTTCATGAAAATTTTAGAACATCTTGATGTTGAGAAGTTCAAACTACCTGTGCGATTAAATCACTTCACTAACATGGATTGAATTTACATCCCACTTGTACGATCTATTGAGTGTGTTTTATGACATTTTCCATTAAAAAATCTTGGATTATATTGAGAATTTAAGGGGATACAACGTCCGTTTGATTCATGATTGATCCAAAAACTTTTGGTAAGACCTTGAACAATTTTTTAAATATAACTTCATATTTTCCGAATTATAATTTTTATGATAAATATATATAAATAATGAATATCACATAAAAAAATTTATTTTTCATATTTATTTCGAAAAGACCATCCTCATACAAAATTGGATAGATTATAAGTACAGCAAAGGCAGTTTCAATCCCGCGTTTTGATATCCTAACAGCAACGATCCCGCGTTTCAAACTGGACAGAAACCATCCCGCGATCGCCAGCAGCGACACCATACCTTACGGTATCTGACTTCGCTAAGCGACAATATGCTCCGCTGGCAGCGATCTTTACTGCAATCAAAGCAAACGGTGTGTGGAGTGGAAAATTACCTCGCACATGCGCTCAACAAACTCATGACTCGCGCAAGAAGGCATCTCAAAAGCCCCCGAAAAAAGAAAATGCGCAACTTCGAAAGGATTTGCGACAAACCAATTCAACACGGCGGTGAACTCTATATTTAAGGCCCAAGTTCAGCTCATACGCTACGCTGGCAACCAAGCATTCAAGAGTACACGAAAAATGATGTTCACATGAGGAACGAATGGCTCATGTAGGCCTCTTTAATCGTAACAAAAGGCACAGCACAAGCAAGACGGAAAGAATACAATGTCACAAAAAAGTAAACTGACGTTCGGGAAACATTCTACGCCTTCAAACGTAAGCATGTAAGGACATATCAAAAATATAAGGAAGAAACGGAATAAAACCGAATCAAATATTTGTGAATATTTCTCACAGTATTTTACGCGACTAGAAGTTCATCAAATAGAAGAATGACATGTCATAATCATACAAATACATAAAAGGTTTACAATGTCATGTAAAAATACCAAAACACTTGCATGGACTGACTTCATTAGGAATGAATATTGATACATTAATTTTAAAAAATGTTTAA
>SZWC01000450.1:241594-293553 GCA_023375785.1 Penium margaritaceum
TATAGATATAGATATAGATATAGATATAGATATAGACATAGATATAGATATAGATATAGATATAGATATAGATGTAGATATAGATATAGATATAGATATAGATAAAGATATAGATTTAGATATAGATATAAATATAGATATAGGTATAGATATAGACATAGATATAGATATAGATATAGATATAGATTTAGATATAGATATAGATATAGATATAGATAGAGATATAGATATAGATATAGATATAGATATAGATATAGATATAGATATAGATATAGATATAGATATAGATAGAGATATAGATATAGATATAGATATAGATATAGATATATATAGATATAGATAGTAATATAAATGTAGATGTAGATATAGATATTGATATAGACATAGAAATAGACATAGACATATATAGATGTAGATATAGATATAGATATAGATAGTAATATAGATGTAGATGTAGATATAGATATTCATATAGACATAGAAATAGACATAGACATAGATAGATGTAGATGTAGATATAGATATACATATAGGTATAGATATAGATATAGAAATAAAAAAGATAAAAATATGAATATATTTGGATATATATAGAGAGATACATACATATATGTCTATAGATTGATTTTTGTAGTTTTTGCTTTATACCTATATTTAAATTCATATCTTTTCAAATACCTATGTTTTTTAAACATATGTTGATCATTTTTTGCATGGATTTTTATCTTCATATCTACATACATATCTATATTTACTTTTTTATATAACCAAAATTATTGTTTTTCTACTTTAATGTATATTTTTGTTGTAATTTTTGTATCAATACTCAATTCTAATGAACTCAGTCCATCCAAGTTTTTTGGTATTCCTACATGACATTCTTCACTTTTTATGTCTTTGTATGATTATGACATATCATTTGTCTATTTACTGAATGTCGTGGCATAAAACACTGCAAGAAATATTCACAAATATGTAATTTGGACTGGTTACATTTCTTCTCATTATTCTTGATATGTCCTAACATGCTTACGTTTGAAGGCATAGAATGTGACCCTGATCCTGAGCGTATGATTTTCTGTCATTTTCATTCTTTCTGTGTTCGTTGTGTTGTGCTTTTTGTTACGATTAAAGAGGTCTACATGAGCCATTCGTTCCTAATGTGAACCTAATTTTTCGTGTGCTCGTGAATGCTTGGTTGGCAGCGTAGCGTATGAGCTGAACTTGGGCCTCAAATATAGAGTTCACCGTCGTGTTTAGTTGGTTTGTCGCAAACCCTTTCAAATTTTTGCATTTTCCTTTTGTGGGGGCTTTTGAGATGCCTTCTTGCGCGAGTCATGAGTTTGTTGAGCGCATGTGCGAGGTAATTTTCCTTTCCACACACCGCTTGCTTTGATTGCAGTCAAGATTGCTGCCAGCAAAGAATATTGTCGCTTAGCAAAGTCAGATATCGTGCGGTCATTTTTTAAGGGCTAAAAACGTCGTTGCTGGCGATCGCGGGATGGTTTCTGACCAGTTTGGTACGCGGGATCGTTTCTGTTCGGATATCAAAACGCAGGATTGAAACTGCCTTTGCTGTTATAAATATCTATATTCGAAATGTATCTATCAAGAATAAATTTGGATAAAATGAAAAGAAAATATATGTGAAAATCTAAGTATGAAAAATATTCAATGCAACTTTTAGTAGATCTCTAATGACTTCAATTAAACTTGTGCCTGTTTTCATTTTTTTTTCACAGAAAAGTACTTTAAAAGCATCCATATGCCTTCATCTTAAACCTTAGTACTTATGTCATCACATAAGAGTGAAAAGATTATCAAATCACATATGTTAGATCCTACAACTATACATGATTGTAGTTAGTTTTTACAAAACTAAAGCAATAATGAGTAAGTCTTGGTTTTTCGTTGTCGCTTTTGTATGAAATACTGTTTTCATAATAAAAACTGAGATAATGATATGAAAATTCATATAAAGATTACGTTATGTTACTTTTTCATGACATATTGTTTTCATAATTAAAACTCATTATGAAGATCCGTAAGTGTTCCCCAGGCTTTTGTGTCAATACTTCCTATTAGCCATCGTTGTAGCCATAATAGAAAAGAGGAGCCACCACGCACTCAATTAATGGCTAGAATTTTAAGGCAA
The DNA here is from genome assembly GCA_023375785.1 of Penium margaritaceum. Lineage (NCBI taxonomy): Eukaryota > Viridiplantae > Streptophyta > Zygnematophyceae > Desmidiales > Peniaceae > Penium > Penium margaritaceum. The sequence continues at coordinate 243,750 of SZWC01000450.1, forward strand.
AGTTAAACAAGCCATAGTGCTGCGATAGTGCCTGGGCAAGTGCCGTTTATGAGTGACAATACATTATGGCAGCGCGAGTGAGCCTGCACTGTCTAGCTTTAGCGAATTTGTGAGCACATCTACTATGGCCAAATTTAAAGTAGGGTGACATCTTATGGCCATTTTGGACGACGACACTGACCTACTGCCAATCTGTGAAGAATTAGAGAAACAGTAGCCAAACAATTAAAATGACCTTTAGGGTATCAAAAGCCACTACTGGACATGAGCAAGTGAGGAATTTAGTATGTGGATTTTAGATGGCTTTTCTGTGTTCTTAGAAGATGGACAGCTGATGTCGACAACTAATTATATGCTTGGATTTGTGGATTCCTTGCTCCGACACATTCGGACATCACCAGAAAAACAAGAGCCACCAACATAGGATTGGAAGGTCTAAATCGCTTGGATGAAAAGTCTTTGGGACAAAACAATCTCTTACTAAGATGTCTCTTCTGACCGAGTAAGCCAACGATGCACATTGTATTTGGAAAAGTAAGATTTTTCTTGATGCAAGTGTTTGCGTCTAAGGTACCATCAACACCATTGCCTTACTCATTCCACACTTATGAATATGTCTTATTAGTGTTTTTGCATTATGAATTCAATGCAAAGCCATCTGAACGTCTGGAAATTTTGAGTTCATAAGTTATTTTTTTGAATTTTTCCTAATATGTCCGGGTGGAAGAGAAACAAACAGTGGCATTCAAAATCTTGTCCACATAAGTTATCCACATTCAAATCAATCAGAGAAGATGTCTTATATTTTGAAGCCGATAGCCTTACATTCTTGTATCCATCTATGGTAATGAGGCATGGTTGGGAAATGGTGAGTGGGAATGAGAGTTTCCTTGAAGCTTGAATTAACTCATCCGCTGGTGCTTGTGAATGGTTTTGGACAAAAGCTTGCGCCTTGGGTGGCACATAGCATTTTCGCTACCAATGAAATAATTTTCCTTCTCATTTTTTTAGAAACTCTTTAGTCACAACACATATATCCCCTTGTTGCAGTTTACGAAAGGAGTTTGGTTGAGTATTCTAAGGTATCCTAGTTTTTGGTTGGAGTCCGGTTGAGGCAAGTTCCTTTTTGAGACTGCTTTGTCATGGAACTTTTATATTTTAATATATATATTTAGCAAAAGAACATTTCCATGCAAATTTTTTGATACATTAAAAATATATTTCTTCAGAATGGATTGCTCAACTCTAATTTCTGAGATAATGATATGAAAATTTGTGTCAAATCTTAAGCTTTAAAATCATGAATGCAACATTTACTAGATGATTCATGACTCTCCAAGAAATCTTGGATGTGTTCAAATTATTCTTGCACATACAACTGTTATGAAAATATGCATATGCTTTCATGTTTAGATTTAGTTCTTATGTCATGGTATCCGAGTGTAAAGATGATCGTATATTGATCGTATATGATTGTATATTTCACATACATTTGATCGTATAATTCTATGTCATCCTAGTTAGTTGTTACAAAGCTATAGAAAAACATGTAGGTATTGATTCAAAGATTACGTGTCGTCCTTTCTTTATGTTATAATGTTTTATAATAAAAACCGGTTACGGAGATGTATACGTTATCATTGTGCTTTTGGGTCAATACTTCCTATCGGGCACCATGGTGGCCATAACTGGAAGGTGGAGTCAACATGCGCTCGATTTGTGGCTAGTATATTACGACATGACACGACGCGACGTGATACAAAAAGACACAACAAGGCAAGATACAAAATGATATGACATGAAACAACATGTGACCACATAAATCAACACAACACAACATGAAAACACACACCATAAGAAAAACACAACATGACACAACATGACAGCACACCACACCAAAGGACATGAAGCAACGTGATACAACACGCGTGGCATTGTAAATAGACTAAACATGGCACAACATCAAGTGATTTGCACTACAAAACACAACACGACACAAAACGACACGACATAACACAATACAAAACAACACAACACTCCACGAAATTACACGAAATGGCAAGCCACAATATGACATGACATGACACAACACACCACGACACAACACGACATGGCATGACACGAAAAGACATGGCATGGCATGGCATGGCTTGGCATGATACGACAAGACAGAACACAACACGATACAACACAAAATGACATGAAATGACACGAAAGGACACGACGCAACACGATACGACATGACATGATACAAGATGACACAACATGACCAGCCCTTCCATGACTCAACTAAACATGGCCCTAACCAAACCAACACAACCCAACCATACGATATACGATGTCACAATGCCAAGAAACAATACAACGACACGGACACATAAAATGCATTTCTGAAAACAAAAATGCAGAACTTTTCTATTGTTTTATGTCATCCTCTATGTCCCTAGCATAAACAAAATCATCAATGAATGTGTATTTCATATTTTCATTTTTTTATTATCATTCTTTTGATTTCATAACATGTTACACACAAATACAAAAATACAGAGATAGAGAGAGACAGAGGGAGAGAGAGAGAGAGAGAGAGAGAGAAAGAGAGATATACATAGACAGGGAACGAGAGAGCTAGCGAGAGAGAGAGAGAGAGATTGAAAAGAGAGAGAGAGAGATAGAGAGAGAGAGAGGAGGGTGAAAGAGAGGGACTAAGGGATGGATGGAGGGAAGGGGGGAGGGAAGGAGAGAGAGAAGGAATGATGAGGAGCAAGAGAGATAAAGAGAGAGGGAGAGAGAGGGGGGATAAAAATGGAATAGGGGATAGAGAGAAAGAGAGGAAGAGAGAGGGATAGGGATATATATAGAGAGAGAGAGAGAGAGAGAGAGACAGAGAGAGACAGAGAGAGAGAGATAGAGAGAGAGAGAGGGTGAGAGAGAGAGATTTTTAAGACAACATGACATGACAGAGAAAACACGATTCTGAACAACATGACATAAAACAAAAGGTCACAGTAGGAAATGGCAGAACATGACATGATACCTCAAAATACCGTAAGGTATGACATAGTATAATACATCTAGACAAAACTTGACACAACAAGACACAACATGACACAAAGGACATGTCACAATACGTCATAACAAGACACGACAAGACACGATAGAGCATCTCACAATATGAAAATAATCAAAGCAATAGAATAGGATACGGTTTGACATGCCATTACATGCCAGGTTATGAAACGACAGGACACGAAATGATATGACTCTAGACAGCATGACACAACACGACATGACATGACACAACACGACGCGCTTCACCAAAATGCAACATGACGCGACACCACATGATGCAACATGACACAAAGCAACGTGAAAGAACACAACATGATATGACACACCATGAAAAGATAGAAAACAACATGAGATGACATAGCAAGACATGACACAACACAATACAACACGCCATGATACTACATGAAAAAAACAACTCAAGACTCCATGACATAGTTCGACACAATCCTATGTCACATAGCACGTCACCATACAGAACATGACACGACATGATACTAAACAAAACAACACGACACATGACAAATGACATAAAACACCCTACAACACAACACGATATAACATAATATAAACTAAAATAGTATAACATGACACAATAGATAATCCAAAAAGAAAGGAAACAAGAAAGAACACAAAACCAAATGAAATGGCACACCCAATTTTCTATATGATACACTTTGAAAAAGAAAGAAAATAGTTCTACGCAATATGGATTTTATACTAACGAGGCAACATTACAATAAAAAATGTAAAAAAAACACAACACGACACCATGAATAACAGCTCAACACAATACTATATGACACAACACAACACGACACCACACAAGTCAAATTGACACAACACAACATGACACGACAAGACAAGAAAGGACACAACAAAACAGAACATCACATTCCATGCCAAGACACGACCCGACATGACACAAAACGCGACAACACGACACAACATGGGACAACATGACACGACAAGACAAGAAAGGACACAACAAAACAGAACATCACATTCCATGCCAAGACACGACCCGACATGACACAAAACGCGACAACACGACACAACATGGGACAACATGACACGACACAACATGAGACAACACGACATGACACGACACGACACGACACGACACAGCACGGTGCGACACGACACGATACGACACGACACAACATGACACTACACGACATAACATAACACGACACAACATGAAACAACATGACACAACACAAAACTACATGACACAACACGACATGGCACAACGCAACACAATATGACAAAACATGATATGAAGATACAAAAACCAAGTTAGAATATTAAAGGGATTGAAAAAACTCCGTTGTCTATATGATCAATTTGGACAAAATAAACAAAATAGTACTTTTCCCTATGGATCACATATCAACAAGGTAACATCACAAAATGAAACAACATGAAGCAATAGGATACGTCACAAAACAACACAAAACAACATGATACAACATGACACGGTATAACACAGCATGACATGACGATACGACACACCACAACATGACACAATACGACACAACAGGACATGACACAACACGGCGAGACACAAGGAGATACCATACAACAAGACACAACAAGAAAGACACGACACGACTCAAAAGAATGGACAATGCCACAAAAGACATGAAACAACACGACATGAAAAAAGAAAAAACAACATGACACCACACATCACAACACAACACAACACAACACAACACAACACAACACAACACAACACAACACAACACAACACAACACAACACAGCACAACACAACACAACACAACACAACACAACACAACACAACAAAACACAACACGACACGACAGGACATAACATGATACAACACGACTCAAAACAAAACGACATATCAACACCATACAACACAACAAGATACAATGCAACATGACCTTAAACAATACATCATGAAAAAATACATGTACCAAAAAGAAACTACACAAGACAGACTAAAACACCACATGATACGACACACCGCGTTGTCTGAATGGTCCATTTGGACAAAACAAGATAACAAGTCTTTGCCATATGGAATTTATATTAACAAGGCAAAATCACTAAACAACACAATTTAAAACAACACAACACAAAACTATGCAAAAGATCACGACACAATACCATATGAAACAACATGACACGACACCATTTGACTCATGAGAACAAGTCATGACACGACTAGACACAACATGCAACAACATAACAGGGAACAACACGCCATGCCACAACACGGCATGACACAACACAATAAGTCATGACATGGCATGACATGACACGGCAAGACACAACACGACATGATACGACATTATATGAGAAGAAACCATACAAGATGGAATGCAAAACGACTTGATAAAAAACACCTCATTGTCTACGTGTTCTATTTGGACCAAAGAAGCAAAACAGTTCCTTTCCCTTTGGATCACATATCAACGAGGTAATATCATGACATGACACGTCATGATGCAACACAACATAGCAGAACTTGATACAATAGGAAACTACATGGCACAACACAACACAACATGACATGAAACAACACAACACGATAAGACACAATTGACAGGACAAGATATGGCACAACATGATTTGAAACAAGGAGAAAAAACACAACAAGGCAAGACAGGGTAGACTCGGCACAACACGACATGAAACGCCACAAAAAGACATGAAACAATACGACATGACACTTCACAGTCTAACATGACACGCCACGATATGACAAGACACAACAAGACACAGCACAAAACCACACATCACAACTCCACACGGCATGACACAACAAGGTACAACACAGCACGACACAAAATCACATTAAAATACGAAAATACACATCACAAAATAAAAGAACACAACACAACACAAAACAACACAACACAACACAACACAACTCAACACAACACAACACAACACAACACAACACAACACAACACAAGATAACACAACAAAACAAAACACAACACAACACAGCACAACACAACACAACACAACACAACACAACAAAACACAACACAATGCAATGCAACACAACACAACAAAACACAACACAACACAACAATACACAACACAACACAACACAAGAAAACACAACACAACACAACACAAAAGAAACACAAAACAACAAAAAAACACAACACAACGCAAAACAACATAAAGCAACATGACATGATCCAAAAAAACACATGACAAAAGACATGACACAAGAAAATTACACAAGACATGGTACAATACGACATGATATGCCACATCTAACTGTCAAAATGATCCATTTCCATAGAAGAAAGATAAGAATTATTTGTCCTATGGATGACGTACTCATGAGACAACATCATGACACGACATGACACGATAACAGTTCTTCTTCCTATGGATCATACATCAGCAAGGCAACATCACGACACAACACAATGAAAAATAGCACAACACAACGTGATGAAAAACAGCAAAGCACAACACCATATGGCACAAATCGAATTGACATGACTGAACTCGACCCGGTACAACACCACATGACACGATGTGACATGACATGACACGATACAACACGACATGAAATGACATGACACAACACGACAGGAAACCGCATGACACGACACAACACAACATAGCAGGAAATGAAACGACACAACACAACATGACAGAACACGACACGACACAACACAATAAAACACAACACAACATGACATGATACAAAATTACACAACATAACAGGACACGACACGACACGACACAACACGACACGACACGACATGACATGACACAACACGGCATGACATGACACAACATAATACAGTAAAACATGACAAATGACACGAAAGAATACACAAATTTACACAACACACCCCATTTTCTATATGATCCATTTGGACAGAAGAAAGACAACAGTTCTCTATCCTATGGATCACATACTGTTGAGACAACATCATGAAATGACATGAATTAAGACAACACAACATGACACTAACCGACACGACACAACACGGCATGGCACAACACAACCCAACATGACACAACATGGCATGATACGATACAAAACAACATGAAAAGATACTACACGACATGACACGACACAACACGACACAACACTACAAAACATGACACAACAGGACATGACGTTACATGACACAAGAAGAAACAACACAAGACAGAATAAAACACAAGGTGAAATGATACACCCCATTGTAAATATGATCCATTTTGACACAAGAAAGATAAGAATTCTCTGCCCTATGGATCACATATCACATCACGAAATGGCACACATGAAAAAATATGACATGGCAAAATATGACACAACACAACTAGACACAAAAAACATAACATTACACTACACAACACAATGTGAAACAACATCACGTGGCATGACATGAAACGACATGACATGGCATGACATCACATGACACGGCACGATACGGTACAACACAACACAAGAACACAAGACACTATGAGATAAAACATAACAAGAGACAACATGGCGTGAAACGACAAGAATCAACACATCACAACACAACACGACATGACACGACACAACATGACCGGCACGACACAACACGACACGACACGACACGACACAACACGACACAACTCGACACACCAAGAAAAGACAAGACACGACACAACAAGATAGGAAAAGACACAACACGATAAAACGTGAAATGACATGATATAACTTGACGTGAAAAAATACAACTCAATGCCATGTAAAGTAACACGGCATGCCAAATCACCCTCATCCATCCTCCTCCTTTCTTAAAACACGCCTAAACATACATCCACAAGGTTGCATATGTATCTACACACACACACACACACACACACACACAAACACACACACACACGTGCACGCGCAAACACATACAGAAATACACACACATGAGTATGAATGCATTTATGAACGTACATACACATGCACAAATGCATGCAGGCTTATACAAACGCATGTAGTTCATGCACGTACACATGCACATATACACAACACACACATAGAAAAACAAACACACACACAAACACAAAAGCAAATGCATATGCATGTATAGACATATGTACACACACAAACCCATATGCACACACACATAAAATTATGCACACATATATACATATACATTTATACACGTACACACACACACACACACACACACACACACACATACATACACATACACACACATGTACATATGTACATGTATGCAAAACCTCACACTCATGCATGCAAGCACACATATAAGTCCTCCTCCTTCCCTCCCCCTCCTCCTCCCATCCCCCTCCTCCTCCCTATCCCCATTTCTCGTTCCCATACATTCCCCATTTCACTTTTCCCTCCCCCTTAACATCACATCACATCATGTCTCATCATATCACATCACATTACATCACATCACATTGCATTGCATCACAAGCATGCATGCACTCACACACACATGCACACCACAAACACACACACACACACACACACACACGTAGGCATGCACATGTGTATATATACACATACACATGCTAGAATGCATATGTCCAGTGAGAAAGAGGGATTAAGGAAAATGAGAGGAAGGAGGGAGAGAGGGAGGGGGAGATGGAGAGAGTGAGATTTAGAGGGAGAGAGAGGGAGAACAAAGAGCGAGCAATAGAGAGGGGATGAAGACAGGGAGGACAAGAGAGGGGGCGGAGGGAGGGGTCCTTGGTATCTGGCGCCCTTGGTCTTTCTTTGGTTTACTGTCTTCCATTTTCCGTCTTCTGTATCTACTCTTTGGCTTTCGGTCTCCGGTCTTGAGTTCTCATCTTCCGTTTTTTGCTTTTGTTCGTGCGATTTCAAAGGCATCGCACCCTATCACATATCACCGAACCACATCACGTCACATCACATGACCAAAAATCACATCACGTCATGTGACAAAACATCACATCATAGCACAGAATATCACATCACACCGCATCATGTCACATAACAATTTATTTTGATTTATAACACAAACAGAATAAAAGTTGTACATGATGATGGGCTAGCAAACGTTAAGCAATGATTAGGAGAAAGTAGGAGAGTGATAGAGGGAGGGGGAGCATGATTGGATTAGTGGGTGAGTGTATGAGGGAGTGGATCATTGCGTGAGGAAGAAAGTGAGCAAGTGAGTGGATGACTGAGTGAAAGAATGATTTATTTAGCAAGTGAGTGAGGGTGAGTGTGCTGGTTTATACGTGTGCAGGTTTATAAGTAATTGCATGTACAAGTGTGTGATTGTGTGTGTGTGTGTGTGTGTGTGTGTACGTATGTACGTGTATGTCGGAGTGTGTGAGTATATGAGTGTGTGAGTATGTAATTGTGGGAGTGTGTAAAGTTTTCAAGTGAGTAAGTGTGTGAGTTTGGGAGTGAATGAGCAAGTACATGAGTGGGTGAGTGAGTGAGTGATAAATGAGTAATTGAGTGTAAAGTGAGTGAGTGAGTGAGTGAATGAGTGAGGGATTGACTACATGAGTTTGAATATGGTCACTCATCCTGTCACCCACTCACCCACCTCGTATCCAACTGTCTACAAACTCATCCACGTTCCAATCCCCCCATCCCACATCCTCCATCCTCAACATCCGCACTCCCTCACCCCCTCTTCCACTCCCTCAGTCCCCAACCTCCCCACCACCCCATCCTATCTCCCAACTCCGTAACACATCCACACATCCACACATCCCCCAGTCCCACACCCCACACAACTCACGCTCTTGTATCTCTACCACCTCCTCACCATTGCAAAATTCGTCAACATATTTGTCGGCATCGTCATTTCCATCACCGCCTCCATCATCGTCTTTGTTCCAGTCATCGTTGCCGACGAAATCGCTGTCGCTGTCATTGTCATCGTCATCTTTGTCACTGTTTCCATCAGCGTTACAATTGGTTTTGTCATTGAAACTTCCATGAACGTTGCCATTTTCATTTTAGTCACCATCACCGTCGTCACTGCCGTCATTGTCGTCATCACTGTGGCCTTCACCCTTGTTTTTAATATCACCATTACTAACAATGACACCATCGTCATTGTTATTGCTATCATTGTTGCTACTACCATCATTGTCTCTGCTGCACAAACGCATGCACACTACCAAGGAGGAGAAGGGAACAAGAGGTTGGGGAGGGGATGGATGGAAAGGGGAGAGGAGGATCATAGGTACACACATGCACCAACACACAAACACATGCACATTGTTGTTGCCGCTATCACTGCCCACCCACCAGTCCACCAACCTGCCCATACCCAACCAACCACCCATTTACCTGCTCATACCAAACCACACGTCCACCTACACATGTCCACCCATCTACACAAACATGCCCACCTACCCACCCACTTACACATACATGCAGGTATGCATGCATACACAAATACACACATACACACACATACACACATACACACACACACACAAACACACACACACAAATATACACACACACACACACACACACACATACATACACATGCACGCACACATAGTCATGCAAAGCCTAGTAAAATACACATACACATTCATAAACACAACACACTTACATGTGTGTATATACACATGTGCACACACACACGTACTTATCCACGCACCACCTCCTCCTCTCTCTCCCCCTCCTCTTTTCACTCTCCCTCTCCCTACTCCCTCTACATCATTTTCCTTCTCTCTCAGTATCTCTCTCTCTATCTATCTTTCTCTTTATCTCTCCCTATCTCTTTCTCTCAATATGTTCCCTCCTCACTCTCTCCCTCCCTTTTCCCCTTATTCTCTCTCTCTCTCTCTCTCTCTCTCTCTCTCTCTCCCTTGATCCCTCCCTGCCTTTTGGATCCCTTATTCTCCCTCCCTCCTTCCCTCCCTCCCTCACTTTCTCCATCCCTCCTTGCCTACCTCTCTACCTCTCTCCCTCTTACTTTTACTCTCCCTCTCTCTCTCCCTCTCCCTCTTCCTCTCCCTCTTCCTATCCCTCTATGAATTTCTCACCCTATCCCTCTCCCCCTCCTTCACCCTCTCCATTTCCCTCTCCCTTTCCATCTCCCTCTCCCTCTCCCTCTCCCTGTTCTTCTCCCTCTCACTCTTCCTCTTCCTCTCCCTATTCCTCTCCCTCTCCCTCTCTATCTCCCTCTCCATGTCCTTCTTCCTCTCCCTCACTCTCTTGTCTTCTCTCTTCTCTATCTCTCTCCATCCCTCTCTTTCTATCACAATCTCCTTCTCTTCCTCCCTCTCACTCTCCCTCTATTCCTCCCTTCCTCCCTCCATCCCCCCTCCCTTACCTCCCATCCTCCCTGTATCCCTCCTTCCCTCCCTCAATCGCTCCCTCTTCCTTCCATCAATCTGTTTTTCCATCAGTCCATCTATCCCTCCCTCTCTTCCTCCTTCTTATCCTCTCTCATTCCCTCTTTTCTTCCCTCCTTCTCGCCTTTCCTCCCTCCCTCCCTCCCTCACACACACCCACACCCATACCCACACCCACGCCCACGCCCAAACCAATGCCCACGCCTACGGTCACGCCTATGCGCACACCCACTTTACATCCCCCGCCACAATCGCTATTTTTTCTGCTTCTTCTAGTGCCATATTCATGGTTTATCGTCCATCTTTTATATATTCCATGACCTATGTATACTACTCTTCTAATATCTTCACTTCCTAGAAGTTTACTAATGTGTTTGGACTTGTTATATCACTTGTTTCCTAGTGAACAAGTGTCATTTTATTATTAGAGAAAATGATAATTATTTTTTATTGAGTTATAATACTTATTCTCCATTTATTTAACAAGAAAATCATCAGTTTTAAAGGTAACCCATTTTATGTCCACAAAAGTCTTACTGGGTACATATATCATACATAGCATGTGATTGCAACCTACATTACACTAGATTTCATCATTTTTGGAAATAATTTCATTTGATTTTTACTTGAAGTTCACGAGGGCTGTGAATGTCATTTGCTCAAAGTCGATAGTGGTCCCCCTCCGCCAAGGCACATTAAGTGCATTGGGGGTGTGTATCGGGTGGTGTATCGTATGTATTCTGAAAAACGTACAAACCTATGTTTATACACTTGTGTACTAATGCAGACCCCCATCTATACCCCAATACACCCCCTCAATATGATGCAACTTCTTTGGAGGAGGGGAGGGAGGAGACTAATTCGCACACCCTATCCTTCTCAAGGGAGTGAAAACTCTATCTAGTGAGTGTATCGGTGAGTGTATTGGATAAACATAAAAAACTATACACAAGTGTTTCTTTTTAAAAGTGATACAGAAACAGATCCAGAGCATCGATTGTGACATCACAAATGTATCACCGTTGGCACGGTACGATCTAAGAAACGAAACTCTCCTCCTCCACGACACCTCTAGTGTATAGAGGGAGTGTATTGAGGGGTGTTTCTTGCAAAACCTAAAAAAACTACACAATTCTATTTGTACACTTGTGTCAAATCGGATCCCTCTCTAAATACACTTCCCAATACATCCCCCCAATACACGTCAACTTTAGGGAGGGGAGAGGGAGGGAACTAGCCCCACACCCCCCCTATAAAATGGAAAGTGTATTCGGTGAGTGTATGTGTGAGTGTATCAGATAGACAAGGAAACTGTTTACAGGAGGAATACATCAAAGTTGGCACAGTGCGATGTAAGAATTGGCAAGCCGGTTGGATCTCCCCTCCCTCCCTCGACACCTCTAGTGTATTGGAGGAGTGTATGGGGAGATCTATCTTGCATAATCCAAATAACGTACACAAGTGTATTTGTAAATGTGTGTACAAATGCAACCACTCTCCAGATACACTTCCCAATACACCCCCCAATACACTTCGACTTTGGAGGGGTAGGAGACTAGTCCCACCACCTCCTCTCCCCTCAAAAGTGGAAAGTGGATTTGGTGAGTGTGTCTAGGAGTATATTGGGCAGAAAACAAAAACAATACAGTTTTTTTTATCTCAATGATACGAAAATAGATCCGGAGCATTGATTGTGACATCACCCATATATTGCTATTGACACAGTGTGATTCAAGAAACGACATCCCGACTGGATCCTTCCTTCCCTCCTCCTCCCCTGAGACACCTCTAGTGTATTGGAGTAGTGTATTTGTACACTTGTGTACTAAGGCGACCCTCCTCTGGAGGCACTTCTCAATACACCCATTCCAATACACTTCAACTTCGGAGGGAGGGGGGCTAGTCCCACCACCCCCCTCAAAGGTGAAAAGTGTAATGGCACCCCACGAAGACTCCTCCCTCCCCAAGACACCACTAGTGTATTGGGGGAGTGTATTGGGGGGTGTATCTAGCATATGCAAAAAAAGTACAAAAGTGCATTTGTACACACGTGCACTAATCCGAACCCCCTCTACATACATTTCCAAATGCGCCCCCCGATACACTTTTACTTTGGAGGAGGGACGTAGGGGGGAGGAAGGGGGTGGACGTCCTGCTTGACTATGTTACTCTTTAACATTGGGCCACCCATGCTATTGCATAATTTCCGTGCAAGAAGTCTACATAATGGGGTTCAATTATGTGCTTGTATACGTATTACAAACATAAGAAGGTCATATAGAAAGTACAAAGGTGGTTTTGAATTCAGAAAAACAAATATTGAAGTGAGTTGGGACACATATTCTTGATCTTGTGTTTCAAAAACCTTTAAGGGAACCCAAATCTCAAGAAAGTTCCATGAAATTCTTGTAGTCATGTACATATAGATTAATGTGCACATGATTGTTGTTAGTGATTTCTACGAAACATTGGCAACTGCCAGGATAATTTCTTTGAAGGATCCTCACCATATGTTTCAGTCTTTTACACTAATTATCAAGAGTGTGGATTTCGGGTGATTGGGCATAAATGTACTGCAGCCAATGCTACTGTTTTTGTTGATGATGTTGCCAATGCCTCTGTCCCTGCCGCTACTTCTGCTATTGTTGCTGCTGCCAATGCTTCTTTTACTACGCATAGTTCTGTCAGTCCTTCCACCCATGTCACTCATTCTGTTGTTGCTTCTACTACTGCTACCAATGTGGGTACTCAAAACTTTGTAACCACTGGTGACGGCAAAGGTGGCGAGGGCGATGGTGGCGACAACCATAGTGGCAATAGCAATGATGGCGATAGGGGTATGGCTGCAGGTACGGACAAGTACCTCCTCGCCTCTTTACATCCCCTTAATCACGAGTTGTCAATAAGGTGATGTAGAGATGGACGAGCAAAACAGGTGGATCCCATCACCATAGTTAATCATTTAACTTTGCCCCAGTGGTCATTCATCTACCAATATGTGAATTCAAGCACCCGATAAAGCAAGCTCAGGTTTGGAAATTTGGAAAATGAAATGATTTAAAAAATAACAATATTTGAAAAAAAACTGGTGCATTAGTACATATGTATGTACATATGAACATGGACATAGATATGGATATTCATTTTGAATTTATATATAGATAAAAATAAAAATGAAGCTATAGATTAAGGTTCACATGTACATGTAATATGTACATAGATTAAGGTTCACATGTACATGTACATGTAGATGTATAATACTTTATATATACATGTAATCATAGGCATATACATAGTTATGCATAGAGATGTAGATTTACATACATATATAGACATGGGTATGGATATAGACGTGGATATGGATGTGTATGAAAATGGTTGTGGACATCTTATGGATATGGATATGGATATGTATACGGATATGGATAGGGATATGGATATGGATGTTGATATGGGTATGGATATGGATATGGATATGGATATCGATATGGATATGGATATGGATATAGATATGGAAACGGATATGGACATGGATGTGGCATGGTTAATCATGCCATTTTCATACGCTAAATGGCTTGTGTATTTGACATTTACTAAGAAGTACCCTCCAAGAAATTGCTTTGGATGCAAATATCATGTTGTCCTCTTGGTTTTAAATGCATTCTTAAAGAATTCATAATTACCTTAGTATAATTTTGTTTGCATCAAAACTTGTTTAGAATAATGACTATTGCTGATCCACTACAAAGCCTCAATGTAACTAGGTGTTATGTTTGATATCTCACTGGACATCAGCAATACCACTGTAGTTTGAGCCGGTTTCTTTGGTACACGATGGTCTATCTAGAAAAATTGTGAGAATATGATTTCCCATCATTTGGAGTCACACCCCCACTGTGTCAGAAGATTGTGGCAAGAGAGATCAGCAATGGCAAAGCAAGTAGAAGCAAGATGACATGTGCAATGACATCAGATGAATGATGGAAGGAAGGAGGCATGAGGCATTGCGAGGAGTTAGTCACGGGAGCGTTGAAAAGGAGTGATGTCTGGAACAGAGGTGCGAGGTAGAAAAGCAGGTCGTGAGAGAAAAAGTTGAAGCAGAGCATAGGTGATGAATAGATGAGAGCTGAGCAAAGGAACGTGTGTGACGGAGCGAACTGTCACGAGTTGAGAGTGGAGGGTGAGAGCAGAATGGACGAAGAGTGAGCAGAGCGGAGACACGGCGGCGAAGCCGCGGAACCAAGGGCGAACAGGATGAAGAGAACTGTTATGGGTTAAACTCGAGGGAATGAACATCCTCGGTACATACAGCAGAACAGGACAAGACAGAAATGTCAACGGCTTCTTGTGCGCTAGCCGGACGTGCTTTACGGACGTGTCGCTTATTAGGGTGTCACTCGGTTAGATGCCTGTTGGACAGTCAGACATCAACAACGGCTAGTCCAGATTATTGAGGTGGTTCTGCCAAAGCTGAACCGGTTACTTTGGAATATCCAACAGTTGAGGGTGGACTAGTTGGATTATTTCTCTGACAGCCCCCCAGAATCCAACTAATAGGTATGGCGAAAGACCTTGTCTTGGTGCGCAGATCTGCGAACTCCGTAAGAGAGGAGCAGGTGTGTCCACATTGCACGAAGGTCATTTGGGTATTGTAGGATGAGAGGTCTTTGGCTGGGATGCACGATTTCCCTCAGGGTTGCTCGTACTCTCTGGTTAACCTCCATATATTCAGCTTGGTGGTCTGCAAAGGTTGAGGCATATCCCACATAGAGCCATATTCCGAGGAGTGTATCTGTTACTCTGAATCCAAGGAGAAAGTATGGGAATAGGGCTTCGTACACTTGGGTTACCCATTGGGTGGCCTGGATGAAGGTGGGATCGTTCATTGCAGGAGGTAGTATAATCGTTCGTCCAACAAGGCTTGGAAGAGTGGTGACGTAGTGACAAGTTGTCCAAATCCATTGCCGCCACCATGCTTGTTGGAGAATTTGGTGCCAGAGAGGAGGGTCGGTGCAAAGAAGGGAGAGATGGAACCCATAGTCGAGGGTGACGAATGGTCTTAGCCGGTTAGCAAGGTTGGTGAGAGCTTCTTCATATTCTTGGGTCCAGGGACTAACAAAGTATGTCGATTCATGCCGCCCAAGGAGCAGTGATGCACTGTTGAATGGTCCGATCCACCATGTTTGAGCCAACACAAGAAGGTTGTCAGTCTAGGCATCGATATTGGATCCATCTGCGGCCATGATTGGTACTTGGGAGGCGGATTGTTGTTGCTGTCTTTGGGCCATAGTCAGGAAGTAGAGGAGTCGTTGATGTCGAAGAGTGCTGATGGAGATGGATGATGGATGATGATGAGCTATGGGAGAAGGGGCAAAGTCATGTGCACTGCGGAAATAGAGGAGTAGAATGTGGCAAGGGGAGGGCGAGAGCCGACGCACCGTGAGAAATTTGCTGCCGGCGTGGGTGCAGGCTACTACAAGACTGGCAGCTAGCTCGTGCACATCCTTGTGCTGGCGACTGATGCTGATGATTGCTGATGATGAGGAGGAAGGTGATGATGAAGAAGGATGGGTGCAGGGGCGAAACGCGTGTTCTGCGGAAGTTTTGGCGTGGGTGCCGGTTGTCGCAAGAATGGCGATGCGACCGGGCGGATCCTTCTGACGAGCAACGAACGAAAGCGAATAGCAGGCAGCCGAATGATATTGATGGAGTGGGCGCAGGGGAAAAACCGTGTGCGCTGCTGTGTAGGGGAGTAGAATGCGGCAAGGGGAAGGCAGAACACCGATGCACCGCGAGAAATTTGCTACTAGCAAGGGTGCAGGCTGCTACTACAAGACTGGCAGCTAGCTCGTGCAGATCCTTGTGCTGGTAGCAGCTGCTGATGCTTGTTGATGATGGAGGAAAAAGCTGAGAATGAGCATTGGGTGCAGGGGCGAGCCGCGTGCACTACGGAAGTTTCGGCATGGGCGTAGGTCGTCACGAAACAGGCGATGCAACCAGGCGAATCATTGTGCCGAGCAGAGAACGATGCTGATGTAGAGGAACAATTGATGAAAAATTGGGCACAGGGGCAAAACCTCGTGCGCTGCGGAGCGCTGATGATGAGAATGATGTCGAAGATGGAGCTGATGCAAAAGAAGTTTGAAGGAGGCACAGGAAACTGAGATGAGGCTGATGCTAGACAAACAAACAAATATGCGGCAGTGATGAGGAGGAAACGAATGACGGTGACGGGCGAGCAAAGAAGATGGGATTGATGGATGAGTGATGGCAGGAGGCGGAGCAGTGGAGTAAGCTGCAATGGGCACGGGCAAGGCAACCGGTTCCTTTGATGGTAGGAGAGTGATGGCTTGTTCCCAATTGGCCCAAGACCGAAGGGCAGGAAGACTGGTGGTGTCCGATGTCCTGACAACAAGAGGGAGTCAGCTGTAGCAGAGGGAGTCATGAGGTGAGCAGTGACATCAGTCCACCGGTGTCAGGAGAGTGACGGCTTGTTCTGGAGATGGCTCGAAGCATGACTAGGAAGACTGGTGGTGTCCGATGTCCTGACAACAAGAGGGAGTCAGCTGTAGCAGAGGGAGTCATGAGGTGAGCAGTGACATCAGTCCACCGGTGTCAGGAGAGTGACGGCTTGTTCTGGAGATGGCTCGAAGCATGACTAGGAAGACTGGTGGTGTCCGATATCCTCATGGCAGATGGCAATCTGCTGCTACTGACAAAGCAAGGAGGTAGTGTGGCAAGACAACTCGAGAGGATGGAAGGAGAAGACGATAAGGCTGATGCACATGGAGCAGATGGGACAGTTGAAGCAAATGAAGCAGGCAAGCACGTTTGTGGCAGTTGCAGGAAAGTGGATGAGCATGGTTGCAGGCGGCAGGAAGCTTCGAAGAAGATGGCGACAGTTAGCGGCTCGAGAACTGTTTACTACTGTTTTGATGACAAGTCACCAAATGTTGGTCACGGGCGCGGAACGGGCGCATGGCTTGAACATGATGGCGAGATGTCGGTTCAACTCGAGGAGCAATCGGAGCACTGCTACTGACGTCAGCAGTTAACGAGGCAAGACGGCGGCGGTGGCAGATGAGTGCTGTAATAGAGAGTACGGTGATTGCGGCAGTGAAGCGACAGCTGGATCACAGGGCACCAAGTGATGTTGCCTGAGGCTCTGATACCATGTCAGAAAATTGCGGCAAGAGAGGTCAGCAATGGTAGAAGCAAGTAGAAGCAAGATGACATGTGCGATGACATCAGATGAATGATGGAAGCAAGGAGGCATGAGGCGTTGCGAGGAGTTAGTCACGGGAGCGTTCAAGAGGAGTGATGTCTGGAACAGAGGTGCGAGGTAGACAAGCAGGTCGTGAGAGAAAACGTTGAAGCAGAGCGTAGGCGATGAATAGATGAGAGCTGAGCAAAGGAACGTGTGTGACAGAGCAAACTTTCACGAGTTGAGAGTGGAGGGTGAGAGCAGAATGGGCGAAGAGCGAGCAGAGTGGAGACACGGCGGCAAAGCCGAGGAGCCAAAGGTGAACATGATGAAGAGAACTGTTCTGGGTTAAACTTGAGGGAATGAACATCCTCGGTATATACAACAGAACAGGACAAGACAGCAATGTCAACGACTTCTTGTGCGCTAGCCGGACGCGCTTTGCGAACGTGTCACTTATTAGGGAGTCACTCGTTCAGATGCCTGTTGGACAGTCAGACATCAACAACGACTAGTCCGGATTATTGAGGTGGTTCTGCCGAAGCTGAACCGGTTACTTTGGAATATCCAGCAGTTGAGGGTGGACTAGTTGGATTCTTTCTCTGACACCCTGTCAACCCCCTCCCACAAACGTAAGTTGTATTGGTAGGGTGTAGCGGTTGTGTATTGTGAAAGCCCAAATATGTGTTCACTATCATTGTGCATTATCTGAAGGTAGCATTCGTTTGAACGGTTATCTGAGCATGATTAAAAGTGTATTTTTCTCACTATCCCCTAGCTACACTTGTCGATACACCTCATCAATACACCTTGGACTTGGCAAGAGGGGGGAGAGAGTGGGTGAAAGATACGAACATTGGGCTCTCCCCCTACCTCCGTGCCAGATTATATGTTGTGGAAGCAGGACACGGTGCAACGGGCCTGTCCGCAAGGCTCGCAAACATTTCCAAAAGTTCCATAAGAACTTGAAAAAGCAGATGTGGAATCAAAAGTGACCCGTCGATTTAATTTTGTTAATTGGCAATTAGAGCCTGAATAGAACAGTTCATAAAGTCTATGCAATATCTTATCAGTGGAAAAGGTTAAAATAAATCAAGAAGCACTTTTATTTTAGAATCCTTCTGAAGATGTTCTAATCAAATGATTGTGGAATCTATGGCCATCTCTGTGTCCTTTCTTTATTTCCATCATGTTGAATCTCAAGTGAAGTTAATGATTCAGAATGTGCAGATAAAGGTGCCATTTGCATGATTTCCAGTTAAAGAATATGAAAGAATGTCCACCGACTTCAAGGAAGAAGCTCAAAGGAGTTGAAGTTGGAATTGAATTTGATTCAAGCCCTTTCCCTCCTATTTGAATAATCACTAAAAAATCATTGCTTGATTGGGAATGGTCAAGAACCATGGAATAATAATAATCATCAAAATGAGTGCATTGGTTCAGGGCCAAAATCAAAACAGCCTTAGGACAAAGGATGCTCAAATTGAAGAGGCAGCAGGGGGGCAAGCATTGAACACAGGAACCGGATACATGGTCCTCATTGGTCATCATCTTACCATGTCAAAAATGTTTTTGGATATTCATGCATTTTTCCCGGTTTCCCCATCTCGGCGGACCAAATACCCTACCTGGTAAATATGTGTCCCCATAAGTCCCACCTTCTGGAAGGGGCTTGTAATGAGTTATGTGATGGAAAGCTGGATCTTCACAAGCCCAGAGATAACATTGTAGAACGGTAGATGCACCCTCGGGCACAATTGCCCTGTGTTAAACCAAACGGATAATGGATCACAAGGATGAGACGAGGAGTAGAAGGTGATTAGAGGAATTCGGGACAGTTAGATACTTTGTATTTAGCAGTAAATGTACTTCAATGACAAGTGAAAAACATGTGGAGCATACATGTACAATAGAAAGAAACACCATGAGGCATATGTTGGGTCTTGGGCGCTCGAGTTGATTGACACGTGCAATATCGCACCATGAGTGGTCGCTTTGAGAAACTCCACTGACAAGTCGGGGGATTCAAGAATTTTAAGGTGCGGTTTGATGAAAGTCTTCCTTCGTTAGTAACTCGACCAAAAATTATCAAAACATTGATACAAGTTGTGACATTTTTATCGACCCTTCGAGGAGGTTGTTAAATGTGTCACGACCTTCAAGAATGGAACAGCGAAGGCGAGGCAGGTGGCAAAAATTCCCTCTGCCAAAAAACGTAAAAATCCTGGGTTCAATGTGTAGTGGGCCATAAATATGACAACAATGCCCACTCGTGGAGTTTAGGGACTTTCTTAAATCTGGGACATAACACGCCTCCCCCGTTGTAGTGGTGACATCTCAGTGCATTAAGCAGATGTAGGACGATGGCGCCTGCAATAACCTTTGATCAGATGATTGATGTCTTGAAGGTTTTCGTAGGGCTCCCAACTAAGATGCGTGACATCTTAGCCGTGCCACTTGACTAAATTTCCAGTCAGTTTTCCATGGCCTCGATGTCCGAGGATTTCTTCAACCACGTATTCCATATCTATGTACACTTGGATTGGAGGTGGAGAATCAATGTCTCGGCCGGGGAGCTTCTTGCTAGGGTCCTGGTAGCTTTTAAGCTGGTTGAAGTGGAATGTTGGTTGGGTCGCCATGCTGTCTAGTAGGAAAAATCAAGCAACAATAGGAGTTCACATTCGCTCGATTTCAAACAGACCCAACCATCAAAAGTCGACCTTTTTGAAGTCTTTTCCACGGAGTTTGATGTTCACTGAGTTGATTAGGATGCAATTGCCAGCGTGAAACACATTGTTGCAGTAATTTTGGTCTACTACTTGCTTCACGGTTATTTGCATTATTTTTGGGTTTGGCATGTTTCCTCACACATGCAAGAGAAGTCCCAGTGATGGATTTCAACCTTAAACATGTTTCTTTGGCTTTGTGGTCCTGCTTGCATGGTGAGTTGTTTGCCAAAAAGCACCCCAAATGCAAATTTCTCCATTGTAGTGGAAGGTGTGGAGTTGTATGCAATTTCGGTGGTCGCCAAGTTTGCTTCCCAATCAGTGTTATGTGGAGGAGTTGTTCAAGTGCTTTGGTTGTTCCACTTGGTTTGCCCGTTGGTTTGAGGATGGAACGACGTCCATATCTGCATCTGACTGCCATAATGCATCACAATTTTACGTGAGAAACGCCCAGTGAAGCAGTCATTTCTGCATTAAAAGATGGTACTTGCCACGCAGTGTAGCCGCCCAATCTGATTTAGAAACATCGTAGTGTTCCTTTTAAGGTGACAATGATCGTCAATAAGAGAAAATGGGACATTTTGGAATATATGTCCACCACCACGAGGATGGTGTCATATCCCTCTGGAGTAAAAGGAAAACCTGACATGAAGTCCATGCTGATGTTGATCCATGGCTCCATCAACACTGTAAGTGGTTAGAGCAGTCCTGGCAGCCTCATGCGACGAAATGTTTGCTGCTCACATGTGTCTCGTGATTCGTAAAAGGCTGTCATGTTGGTCTACATCCAGTCGTAACAGTAATACTACACCATCTTCTTGAGTGTCTTATCCTCTCTGAAATGTTCACTTGGACCATTGTTGTGGCATTCCTCTAATATCATCCGTCATAATGCTTACTTTGGTGGTACAACGACTTTGCGAGTGAATCACCATCACCACTAGGGATCATGAAATTAGAACTTGGATTTTCACCCCCCCCCCAAACTCCTTGTAAACCTTCACAAACAGGCTCATGAGATACGGGCCTCGCTCGATGAGCTATGTGTTAATCTTGACCATCAAGTCTTGTCGTGGATCTAGAGCATCCTCTGGATCGGTACTCAATGTCGTAGTTGAAGTTGGACTCAAGGAACCTCATCCGTTGAGCTTTTCGCTGACTCAGATGTAGCTGATTCTTACCATATTTAAGGAAATGGTGTTCAGTGTGGATGAAACACCGCATGCATTCCAGGTAGTACCTCCATGTATTGAACACATGCACAACTGTGAGCAATTTTTTTTTACAGCACACAGTTGATTTTTGGTCCAGGTATTTTTTGCGGCATATAAGTGACTGATTTCTTTCCACCGCCATAGTATTCAGGAGGAGTGACCCCAACTGCTCAATCAGATCCGTTGGTTGTCATGGATTAGTCCACTGTTACATCTGCTGATTGAAGGACCAGCACTGAGGGCAAATCATTTTTCAAAGAGTTAAACACTTCTTGTTCACTGTCTTCCCAACTCCACTCAGTAGTCTTCGAGTGAGTTCGGAGAGAGGCAATGACACTCGGGCATTTTTCGTTACAAATCGGAGGTAGTTACAGAATCCCAAAAACACCTATGCATCCCAAATTTCAGTTGGCATTGGCCAGTCAGCAACCGCCTCCACTTCCTTTGGATCCATGGTGATCCATCCCCTACTGATGGTATGGCCTCAAAACTGGACTGAACAGCAACCAAAGTCACATTTCAAGAGTATTCTGTAGTATAATTCTCTTTATAAAAACTCTAGAGCTTTTTGGAGATGCCCATTATCCTCCTCTGGGGTGCAGCTTCTCACCAGGATGCTGTCAGGATATAGGACGATGAGGTCAATGCGTTACGGACATAACACTCGGGGTAGTTTTCACGAAAATAATTTCCAGTTCTCATTCAAACTCCTGGACAAGGGACACAAACTCCTCTCAACAGCTACAAATTTGTCGTTTGATGAGGCCGATGTCTAGCGTCTACTGCCACAATGTTTTCCACTTTAATGGTTTCCACACGGACAAGCCACGCTAAGTGTGGAACCCAAAACATAGGCCCTTAGAGTAGTCATCCAAGGAGGCCGAGTGACTGAACGCCTCAGCCATTTTGGTTGAGACGCGTAATGGGAAAACTGACAGGGTTGTCATAGGGCACGTTTGAAAACATGCAACCTAATCCTACTCGTTCTACGTGGTATTGCCACATTGGAAAAAAGACCCTAGTAACATTCTAGGAGTGGAGGAGGACTGACACGATGGATTTCCTATGGCGGTACTCCTTTTGCCTCAAATCCGGCAAAGGAATATTTGTCGGGCTAGAGTCGAACTAGAATCTAGCTCACTCATATTTCTCTGGGCTTTGGCTCCTTGAAACGTGAGCCTTGAGTACCTGAAGTACCTGATGATTGTTTAACGACCATTTTTTTCACTGTAAAAATGGTCTGTATGCTACATTCCTCCCCCTTTGCTTTGAACCATCCCAGTTTGTTTTTGCTCATGGAGGTTTAATCCTCACATACTTCATCATACAATCCATGCAACAACAAGTGTAAACAAGATCACATGTATAAACTCTTTTCATCCATAGCACAGTAGCATTACGCTCAAGCACCATCAACCACACACATGTCTATTTTTTTTATATGATAATTCATGTGCAAAGTCCGGTGTTGATCGCGTGATCCTTTAGATCTTGCCAAGATGAGACATGTACAGTCCTTATACGTTTTTCATAAGTGCTGGTGATTCTTTGCCAAAGACTCATCACATGTGAGTATTAATGGCATAATAGATGTCCTTTGAGACGTACATTGTCAACAATTTCTTGCAAGTTCGGAAGAGTATACATAGGATAAAATGTTCTACATTCTACATGGTATGTGTTCACTAAGCTGTTGTGGTGATGTCTCCTCCCCATTTGTAAGCAGCATCCCTCCGACCAATTAACAGGACCTCCCGGTGAAAACTTTCTAGGTCTACACACTACTTCTTATGTTGCTAGGACATAATGTCTTTCGAGGAGTTTTTACAAATGTGGTATTTGCAACCACGTGTTCAAGACCATTTGTATTTCATCTAGACTTCTTTCAACACCTGTGGGTTTGTTGAACTCAACCAAGCTCCACTAAGCCCATGAAATTCGCATGTTAGCTTGTTATTATGTTTGGGAGGCACCAAAGTCCTAAGACAAGGGTTTTGAGCACACTTGTTCTCTTATTCAAAGATTAAAATCAACTTTGAAGGAGGTGGCATTGGTCGTCTGGCATTCACAGTTGCCGTCAAAGTGTGTCATTGGACACGAAAATTCTCTGACTTAGATTTTATTTGTCTAAATGATCATCTCCTCGCTTATTTTGGAAATGGGTACCATAGGCTGCCGCTTACATCCCTGTCAAAAGAAAATAACTTTTAGCTAGGCTAGCTGAGATAACCGGTCTCAATGATCATGGATTGCATCCACCAACAAACTGTTCATAACATGCTTTTCACCAAACGGGTGTACCATCATCATTTTCCAAATGGTATAAGTTGGAAGGGTACCTCTCGGGTGTGATTCCCATGTGATTGTGACGGAACACTTATGAATCACATCCGGTGATCCTGGAATGACCGGTTCTTGAATCTGCCTCTGTTTGTGTAATTGCTTCCCAAAGTTCCATTTCTGAACCCGTGGATGCATAATTGTACTTGAAGTCCTTTTTACAAATCTGTGATAACCTTCAATAGATACAAAAATACACATCCTTTACGAAATACATTTTTTTAGGAAAAAGAATCCCAAGGGTACATCTTGAGGCATGTTTTCCAAGTCACAAAAGCACGTATTACTTCAATGTCTTCAATTGTGTAAATATGTTACTTCCACTCAATAGAGTACTTCCATATGCCTTACCCAAGGCACTTGTAAAGGGTATCACCCTAATTGGTGACATGTGATAAACAGCCACCATTGTGGTTGTTTATACCACCACAACAACATAAAAAATAATCTCTTGCATTTGGCAATGTACATCAAGTGAAACATATAAAAAACCAAACGTGTTCAGATGCTTCACCGTGACCTTCCGGGTCAACAAGCTTGGTTCAATTACATCATAGTGAAATTTGATTTCCATCCATGGATGAAAACTCACATTTTTCGAAACCCCTCACGCCGTTTTGAGAAACTTGGTGGTGCCGAGAGATGTTTCTTTTTTTATCTCTGTCCAAAATTGGTTTTGCTTTGACATTAGTTGTTTGCTTTAATTTTTCACATTGATATGGCATAGAGGATTCTACACTACACCTTCAGCACAATTGGAATCCATCTGCATGATTTTTAAAGAACGTGGCATACACCACTTGTGTACCATATCACGATGCCCAAAAGGTTCGGAGTTGTTCAAAATGATGACTCGTCATGTGGCCGGTCAGACCACCAAAATTTTGGTGCCAACACACTGTTATCAAAAAGCAATCGTTTAATAGGGTTGTCTCCATGTTCACATATATGACCAATCACCTCACCCCTGAAACAGTGTATTGACAAGTGTATTGGGAAGTGAACATATTAGTGAACATGGAATTCTAACAAAAATTAGAACAAAGTACACATAATCCATGATAACTAGCACCTTACGTAAGGAATGTATATCCGGGCCCTAAAGACATGAATTGGTGTTGATGTTTTCTGAAAAATACTTGCACGTAGAAATACACTTTTTGATACACAAATTGTCGAGTGTATGAATTTAGGGTGATTAACCATAACTCCATGTTCATAATCTTTGGACACCAATCCCAGACCGTGAAGTGATCCCAACTGTGTGGTAGTTGGTTTGTTTAGAATTATGAGATTGCCATAGTGTTCGAGAACTACAGCAATGGAAAACGGATCTCACCCATTTTTTGTTCAAATTTCACAGAACAGTGGATGTACTCACGTCACTGACCAGTTCAATCACCTTGTCTGTTGATTTCCATGCCTGTTCACTCATCGAGTGGTTATAGGCCGAAGGTGTCGCCTTCAAAGTTTGTTCACATTCAACATTCTGTTGATCATGTCTCATGCTAGAATGTGAATTTTGCACTCTTCGACAAATGTACTACTGTTTCTCAGATCATGGAGGATCCATGAAGGAGCCCTTGCTTATAGTTGGCGCATTCAAAATCCTTTTTGGCAATCTTCCTTTGAGGATTTGCATTATTTTTCCTTGTCTTTTGAATCAGGTGTTGATACAAACTGTGTATTCTCTATCGTTGGTACCATTCCGGTACCAAGATTTGTATTCACTCACCAAGTAATGAGGCGTCAATGGTTTTGTTACTGAGTATTTATTCGATGACCTCATCCTTGACACATTCAACCACAGACCAATGTTCTCATCAGCCATGAATATTGATGCACCAAAATTGTGTCATGTAATGATGCATCCACGTAGACGAACCATTAGATTTATAAGGCACATCATGCCTTCCATAAAACTGTTGGGATCTTTAAGTACACACTGTGTACAAGTACCGTAATGTTAGTTCTCTTAAATCAAGTATGGTGTGATGACACAACAAGTGTGTTCAGCATGCCATGACATAGCCATGGCACAAGCTCAGATGTCAAATCAATACACTTGCTTTGGAACATCGAGCGTAATGGAATGTGCATCTGTTGTCCTCGATCCCCCAAGTGAATTTTTTTATTTAATAATGTTGCCATTGTCTATTGAAAACATCAACTGATATTTTTACCTTCATTGAATGTCACAAAACCGTTGTGATCGTTTTCCACAAAACCTGTCCACAACTTGATGTCGTGATCGACGTACCAGAATTTTGTGGACAAGTTTCTCGTACATGTCGTGCACATTTTTCCATGCATGTCAACTACCCTATTTCACACAAATGATGTAAAATGGTATAAATCACATACTTCAATTCAGTGGAATGAGGATTGCCTTCGACACTTGGTCATATCCGCTGACCTCTCGCGGTCATGCAACCGGTGCATGTTTTGGAACCGGTGCTCAGCCGACTGAGTTTTTATACCACGTTACATCTATCGATACAGAGGAGTTTGTCCACCTTTAGCATGGTCCAAATTTGAGAAAATTGACCTTGGAACATATGTGATCCATCCATTCAGATTTTTCTTGTAGTTTTTTGTCTTCGGAAGTATCTTTCCATACTTGAGTTTTCTCATAGTGTCTTTCCTTATAGCAGAGGCAAAATTCTTAACTTCAAATGGTCTTCACTCTCAGTGACAACTGAGGTCGTGTCTTTGTTGTTGTGCCATTCAGGTTTACCTTTTATCACCACCATTGTGTGTGGTTTATTTGGTGCATACCCGTCAGTTCTCTCTTTTAGTCA
Source organism: Penium margaritaceum (assembly GCA_023375785.1). NCBI lineage: Eukaryota > Viridiplantae > Streptophyta > Zygnematophyceae > Desmidiales > Peniaceae > Penium > Penium margaritaceum. The sequence goes on from SZWC01000450.1 coordinate 271,395, forward strand.
TTTTCGCAATATGACCATCTTCAAGTTTGTCGAGACGTCTCTCAAATATCATGACACAATTTTGGCACTTCATAGAACACCCTTGGTGAACTTTCCAGCAGATCCACCGCAAGAATAAATCATACACTTTTGCAGGTGATTTGCCACAAGATAGTTATTTGTAGCAATGGGGTACAATTAACACCCATGATTTTGGTGCAACTAGCACCTATGACAGGTGCCCTATTATCCACACTGGCATGATGAGTTTTTTCGGACGATTTCATGTCCATAATACTTTTGGCACTCGCATAAATGGTACAGCCAGCACCCATGCCAAAAGCGCAACCCACAGCTTTTTTCAATCATGCAATCAGTTTTTATTACAACTGTGCATTCAGCACTCATGTAAATTATTTATCCAATGCAATGCTCAACCATGCATTCATCTTTGGAATCAACAAATTTGTTTAGTGCATGTACAACCCGTGTTGAGTAATGTCGTGGTAATTTAATGGTCATCCCTTCTGGTTGTTCTTAGAAAATTTCCCGAGTTATGAGGACGCTTCCTTTCTTTGGCATCATCAGTGCTCAATTTATTGCATTGAAGCATTTAAAAGTGAATTCCATTAAAGACATGGAAAACTGTCAGTTCTCCTTTCCTTTTTTTTTTTTTTCCTTACAGCAAGTTTCAAACAGTACATGGAAATATGTCAGTTTTCCTTTCTTGTTGTTTGAATGCTTCCAATCATTGATTTGGAGTACCAGATTTATATAGCTGTTTCATGGTCTTTTACAGCATTGAAGCCATGGCCAACAAGGCAAGACTCATGGTTCAACTGAGGAGATCATCCTTGCCTCTAGTGTTAGTGGCACCAAGTTATGTTTAAGGATACTTTAATTTGAAACAAATTTGGAACTTGGTCGTAGCTTCAAACTAGTTTTTATGGCGTATAAAATGGAAGCCAAATAAAGGAACTTTCTTCCGTTTTATGTGGAAATGACCGGGTCTAAAACAAGATGTTTTTTGGAAAGAAAACAATGATTACGTCATCGTAACTCTTCCTTTGGACTTCAAAGTTAAGAGTGACCTTTTGCCCGGTTGCACCACTCGCATACATTGAAACTTACAAGAGGTCTTTTTGGAGCATGTTTTTTGCGTCTGGGGCCATGCCCTCTGATGGGCTTGGAAGGAAGGAGGAACCTTCCTCTCCTCCTCCTCGCTGGGCTATCGGCTATTTTGAGTGGGTGGGGAGAGGGAGCTCCCCTCCTCACCTCCCACGAAGGGCTACTACCCTTATGAGAGGAATGAGAAGTGGATACACCTCCTCCCCTTGCCCTTGGGCTATCGGCTCATGTGAGGGGGGAGGGAGAGCAAGGAACGCCTTCCCTCCTGTCCCAATGGGCCATCGGTCACAAGAGGAGGGAGGAGAGGGGGATACGTCCCTTTCCTCCCCCTTTGGCCGTCGGCCACGTAAGAAGGGATGAGAAGGGGAAGGTGCTCCCACTTCTCCCCCATGGGCCATTGGCCCATTGGCAGAGCGGCGAATGCCCCCTCACCTCTGCCAAAGTACCTGATAATGATTTAACGAAGCATTTAACCGTTGTAATGGTTCGTACGCTACATTTGTGCTCTGCATCATAGATATCGTTCATCCACGTCCGGTGATATCAGCTAACATTTTGTGACTGCTGTAAATATTTCTAGTGCTTCTACCTCTCATGCTTCTCATAACCGCCGCTGCATTGTGGGCCACTCAATTAGTGGCATGTGTCTATCTGCAAATTGTGTCCGTATAGGAAATCTTGTCTGAGGATGATTTTATGATCACTCGTTGGGCAAGTCCTCCAGACCGTTACGCCGTGCAAATCTCTAGTCTTCTATCAGAGTAGTTTGCAAAGTCGACGGATCTACAGTTGTCCATCAACGATTTTTCCTTCAAACACCTATGTTTTGGTCTACAAATCCAGCTTTGAAACCATTTCATTGCTTACAAAACTGTGAGAAGCTCCTACATCCAGTACTATTGGTACCATTCTACGAATTTTAGAACCCTCTTGGTTGTACTTGTAGTAGTAGCCTTGGTTGGTTGTCCTTGTATTTCTTGTCAGACTTTGTGATCCAGGAACTCTTGTTTGTGTCCATGTGAGCCACTCACATGGGAAATTAGTTAGCACAGATTTTTTTGACCAAACAGGAGTTCCGCTCTATAATCCTGGCTTTGTAATTTTCTGACTCTTCTTTTTTTCTCTACGAATTTTGCGCCTTCGTGGCATGTTGCTTGGTTGGTCCTCCTTGAGCGTGTCCTCCATGACATTTGGTCGGTCCTCTTCGAGTGCATCCTCCATCATGTGGGAGTTATCCACATGCCAGCCCTTGCGTCAGCGAGGGCTGGCTGATGGCCAGCAGTTCGCTGGCCGCCGGCCAGCTGGCTGCCGGCTGGCTGGACGGCCGGCGGCCGGCCAAGCGACCGGCCGGCCACCAGCCGGCCAGCCGCCAGCCGCCGATCCGGCTGAGGCCGTGATCGGCGGCTGAGGGACCGCGAGGGCCTCAAGGACGAGGCCTCATGGCCTCGTGCCCTCGCCCTCGCTCGCCCTCCTCACAAGCGAGCGAGCGAGGAAGAGGGATAGGGGGAGGAGGAGGAGAGCGAGAGAGAACCATGGTGCAAAATTGCCAGCATGCCTCGCACACGACGATTTTGTGCCAGAACGACAAACATAAACTCGAATTTTTTTTATTAAAAACTTTGAGTTTTTAAGACGGAAAACTCGTCTTCTCATTGTCCGTCGGTCGCGTGGAGGTCACCCACGTGAGAGGAAGGAGACTTCGGGAGGCGATTCCTCCTCAAGGTTGTGGGGTGATCCTCACAATGGTTTTCACTTGCTAGTTGCACGGATGACGAGATGACAAGTGCAAGACCGTCCAAGACCAACAAGGGCAAGGTGGTTACGGCCTCACCATACGCCCTCGGTGGACTCCAAATTTTGGGAGCCGCCATAGTAAGCACGACTGCCAAACCAAAGGCAACCGTACCGCCGAAGGCAACCGGCGCCAACCTCAGCAACACCGAGAAGCGTACGGAAGCCAAAAAAGTGCTCGACGAACACGTCGACGCACACGTGGATGACCTCCACGTGACGGACAATGCGCTCGAGGAAGACCACCCGAGCGTGGACCCCGACGAAGAGCACAACGTCGACAATGGCGAAGGCGACAAGGATAGCAATCATCACCATTGTTGTATGGCGGACTCCAGCCGATTGCTCAAGAAGGACAAGATGCTTGCTGGATTGCCTGAAGCTGCCAACAATGACGAGGCTACCAAGAGCAGCAAAGGCGCCAAAAGCAGCCATGGAGGAAATTCCCACGAGAATGAGTCGGACGACATTACCGCGAAGGCAATTCGTGATGACCGCCAAAGGCTTGATGAGTTGGCTGCTAAGGCGGCGAGCTGACTCAAGATCACCACCGACGGTGGAGGTACGCCACCACCCAGAGGAGTGGGGCCGGATCCCCCTCCCTACGATTTGGCCGCAATGGGATAGACCAGCATGCATTCGAGCGTCGTCGCTGACGGTAGCCTCCTCCGAAAGGTGGGACTCCTTGGAGGCGTGAACGCGAACCGTAGCCACCTGAAGTGGGTAAAGGTGCACAAACAACGCGAAGCCCTAGAGACTATCACCTATGCTCTAACGAAATCAGAGCTAAATTTTGCATTCGCCAACCTAGTCGCCCACGTCGGGCAGAGCATCATGGACCTTGACCATGATCGCCAGCTGTAGCGCTTGGCCGCTCATGAGGCAAGCCGCCGATGCGACGACCTTGAAAAGGTGTCGTAGAGCGTGATGTAGGTATGGATGCAATAGCAATCGCAACACGCCGTAGGTGTTGATGCCACTGCCAGTGGCAGCAACGACTTACCTACCTCGACGACTTTGGGGCCGGTCATGAACACATCCTTCCTCCACAGTGTGGATATCTTTCGGAAGGGCATGAAACTGTATGACTGGTTGAATTGTATGGAGCACGTTCTACGTATTCACAAGGCTCCACGCAGTCAGTGAGGTGACCTTGCTATGATGCAGCTTGAAGACAAGCTCTTCAAGTATGTCTTCAAGGGGTGGAGTGCGAAACAGTCGCACCTCGAGTGGCAGCCCATGCCGTGGGATGCCTTCTACACGATCATGCGTAAGAAGTGTACCCAACATGAGGAGGCATAGCGTGTCTTACACAAGATCAAGGACTTCAGGCAGCTGGGTATCTCGCTCGAAGTATACTTGAGTGAGTTCACGACACTCGTGAAGAAAGTCGAAAGCTTCACCAAGGGCAATGGGAATCAGACCTTCAAGTACCCGGAGTGCATGCTCCTGGAGTACTTACGTGACAGTCTTGCCAGCAAGAAACTGAAGCACAAGACCACCACAATGACATTCAGCCAGGCTTGGACAAGCTAGAGGGCATTGTGAGACTACATGAGTGAAGTGTATTTGGCGAATCCGAAGCACTACTCGGACGCACGGCCGGATGTGCACAGCGAGGCCGCGACATGCGCATGGACACTATGCGGACTGGAAGAGCAATCAGGCAGTGGGACAGGGCCAAGGGTAAGCAACCTGTAAACCCTCCAGTCAAGAAGACTGGTGGGTATAAGACCCCAAACCACAAGCGCAGCCGCGACAATGACGAGCTACATGCGGTACATGTGCGTCACAAAACAACATTCGGCTCCAGATCCATGTAGCAGGCGCCGACATCAAGAAGACGGCGTTACAAACTCGCTTCGGGCATTTTGAGTTCACGGTAATGACATTTGGACTTACCAATACCCCAGTAACGTTCATGGTGGTAATGAACAATGTTTTCTGCCTGTACCTTGACGATTTTGTTGTGGTGTACCTCGACGACATTCCAGTGAACAACCGCATCCTGGAGGAGCATGATGGACATCTTGAAAAAGTTCTCGAAGTTTTACAAAGAGAGAAAGTTTTTGGAAAACTCTCGAAGTATGACTTTGGTTACCGTTTGATCGAGTTTTTGGGTCACGTTATCAACAGCGGATGGATGGATCCAAGAAAAGTAGAAGCAGTCGATGATTGGCCGACGCTGACCAACGTTCGAGACGTTCAAGTTTTTCTCGACTTCTGCAACTACTACCGGCTCTTAGTACGGGATTACGCCCGAGTGTCAGGGCCTCTTTCCGACCTCACTCGAAAAGAAAATGAGTGGTGCTGGCGAGACAGCAAGAAGCATTCATCGCTTTGCGGAATGCTCTGACCTCAGCGCTATCCCTACGATTAGCCGATCCAACAATGGACTACGTCATGGCTACAGACGCTTCAGATCGAGCCATCGGTGCAGTCCTCCTGCAAGACCATGGCAACAGCAAGCAACCAGCCGTATACATGTTTCAAAAACTGCGGGGACCGGAACTCAACTACGCTGTACAGGAGAAAGAAATGTTGGCGGTCGTACATGCATTTAAGACATGGCGGTGTTTCCTAGAGCACCGCCGATGCATCGTACGCACCGACCACCATGCATTGAAATATTTGTAGACGCAGCCGGACCTCAGTCGATATCAAATCCATTGGATGGAGTTCCTTGAATCTGAGTTCGACTACAATATCGAGTACCAGCCAGGAAAAACCAATTCAGCAGATGCACTGAGCTGCCAACCAGATTTGATGCCTGAGGCCACGACGTTATAGCTGCACTGACATCCATATCTCGAGTGGTTGTTCACATAAGGCTAAGACTAGCACGACGGATATGACAAAGTAAAATTTTGGTACGATGCAACCTTTTGGCGACCGCAATTCACTCTCTAGGTGGTCGTTCCCCCAAACGACGAACTTCTCTATATGCTGATCGAAGAGTGTCACGACACCAGTCCAGGTGGACACTTTGGAGAGAACAAGACGCTGAAGAAATTAGCAAAAAAACTACTGGTAGGACAAGATACAATCCGACGTGGCCAACTTTTGCAACTTCTGCAACATGTGTCAGCGGCAAGAATCCCGTTGCAAGCGGCCACCCGGACTTCTACAACCGCTCCCTACTCCGGAACCATGGGCTGGCATCTCCATGGGCTTCGTCAAGGGATTATTGGTCACACCCGAGGGATGTGACGCTATCCTCGTATTCGTCGACAGGTTTTCCAAAATATCCCATTTTATCCCAACAACGACCACCGTCACGGCCGAAGGAACATCACGACTGTTTTTGAACAACATCGTGCGACTACACGGCATACCAAGAACAATCATGAGCAAAAGGGACGGTCCATTCACACGCCGTTTTTGGCGCGAACTGATGACTCGCTACGGCAGCCGAATTCAACATTCAACGGCGTTTCATCCTCAAACCGACGGCCAAACTGAGCGGACCAATCAGATGCTCGAACAACTTCTCCAAACACTATGCGAACGTCATGGGACGGATTGGGCACAAAAACTCCCAACTGCCAAAATCGCATATAATTCGACAATCTCCACAGCAACGGGTAAAACTCCATTTGAAGTCGTGTATGGTAAACGTTTCGCCAAACTAGCCAGACTAAGTTGGAAAATAATTAGGGCATGTAGGCCCATGCAAACATGAACATGAGCTCTGTGTGTGAATGCAATGCAAAACGCCAAAAAATTGGCAAAGTCTGGAACACATAACATGAAAGAACAAGGAGAGATTATAAATGAGTCCCTAGTGGACTTATATAGGGACGCCGCCAGCTAGTCGCACCCGGCCCCGTCACCCCTGCTAAGCCCAAACAAGTCAGCGGGGAGAGCACACTGCATACACCACGTGAACAACAAAGGTGGTCTCCTCGAGGCACCTGGACAGCTCTTCGAGTTCCCGAGTCTCGACCACCGAGAAAATATGAGCAGTATTAGAATCAATCGAAATCAGCGTCCAGACATCACAAGCGGCTTTCCTAACATCAGAAGCACTACTACAGCGAACGGATCTACTCGTCGCACGGGTACAATCCACCGGGTGCACGGGTCTCAACCCACCGAGACAATTCTCATAGCTCTCGACAAGCCAACAGTGCTGCCGGAACGCATCGACCACATCTTGGTGGCACTGTCATAGGTACTGGAGAAGTCTCGGGACACTCCGGAGGCCCGTCGTGTCGTCACGCTCTCCTCTACCACATACCACTAACGTGGGGCATATGGGTACTCCATCGGCGTCAGTTGTGACGGGGGGAAGCCACAAAAACCAACACTTCCCCTAGCTGACATGGCCGTCAACGCCAGAAAAAGTGAGCCAAGGCACGGAACAATAGCGTGTGCCAAGCCACAATATGCACAAGTGAACTCAGACACATACACATCTGCTACCCATATAAGGTCTCCCTAAACACTAGCACATTCTACCAAATGTCTGGATATCGACCATGAGACACCATACACGTGTCAGAAGACGAGAGGGTCTTCTCGTGACACTGGCGGTGCCACTGCCCGGATCTCGACCACTACAAGCAATCCAACAGGTCATCGTATGCCGCCCACAATAGCAACATCAACCAAAACACAGGATCATATAGGGGGATCTCCTCGTAACACAGATGCAACTCACATGCACATGCCACACACAGTATGACCACACACCAAGACACACGATCACATGGTCTCCTCGTGACACTGGTACAACCCACCAAGTGTCTGGGTCTCGACCAACAGAGTGCTATAATCCACATGCAGCTATGCAGGCACGTAGCATGAGCCACACGCTGGTTGCTGTAGCATGCTCATAGCAGAGCATGGACCTCACCATGCATCTCCCATGACTTTGCATCAGGTCGAGGTCCACAAAACACTCCACCTGGACAGATGAAACTGGTGTCGATGTCCTCGATGGAGATGCTGATACCGTAGCTGAACAGATCCTGGGGAATAAATCATGTGGTCTCTCCATCACGTGGAGACAGCTCCTCCTGTCATGTATGTATCCGCTCCCATCCAAGACGAAGTGGTTTCGCCGACTACGACTCATCACTTTGCCCTTGCATCACCTGGAGTGTACCAATCCTCGTGAGACTGCCAAAATTCCTAACTCACAGTCTCTCATCTCTCCTCTCTACCGTGATGCATTTGTGTACGCCGGAGGAAAGGGAATGGGTGAGCAGCAAGCAGGCGTGGATGAAGTGGTGGAGCTAGCATCTGAGGCGAGATGGAGTACCTTGAAGCACAAGGGTGTACTGCCACAAGAGGAGGGCTGGAAGGACGAACCGGACCACCACTGAAGGACAAAGGTAATGATGGAGCAGCTAAGTCGGGTGGATGAAGGTGCGTGATGGCATCAGCAGAAGAAGGAGGAGCAATGACGTAATCGACAGGAATAAGAATGGAGGAAAATGAAGGCATACTCGCCTCTCTTGTGGCAGTGTCTCCACTGGACGTCATACTCGGAGCTGGTATATGATCCTCCCCGAGTATGGGTATGTGAGATCTTGAAAGTGGAAAGCTCGGGCTGATAGTAGTGGTGCTCCAATGCTCTGACAGTCACTCCCACATTTCCATCGCCTCCCGCTGCAGCATTCTCTACACGCTCCTGTAAGTCAGTGTAATCTGCCTGAGACATGTGGACGTGGCCCATGTCTTCCTCGCATAGGATCAACTCTGTCTCACTGGATGCTACACACGCAGACTATAGAACTCGCAAGTACAGCTTCATCTGCATCTCTGCTGCTGAAGACGGTGAAGCCGGTGCTGCTGCATCCTCCTGGGGGTTAACCAAACTTGCAATGTGCTGAGACGCTGGCACATCGGACGTAGCTGTAGGTGTCGCATCCACACCATAGCTTGTGTCTGTCATATGAGGAGGAATGAGCGGTCATGTGCCGAGAGAGGAGGAGGAGGAAGAGTCAACAGAGGTCGTGGAGCATGTGGAAATGTCGTCCGTACAGGTATTACCACTCTCAGCGTTGATGTGATCAGTAGGGTCACCAACAGGTGAAAATGAGAGGGCAAAACTCTGCTCCTGCTGACAAGGTGACCCTATCCGTGTGGTCAGATCTGCTCCACTGTCCTCGACTGCCGGCGTAGTGGACATAATTGTGCAGGACTCCGGCTCGACAATGTCCGTCAAGGCGACCAGCAAGCACAGTTGGCGCTTACGTACTGTCTCACCGGGAAGTCTGGTCGTTGTCACTTGCTCGATAATGGAGTGAGAATCACCATCTGAATTTGTCATGTGTGTCGTTGCGCCGCCGTGTGTACAGAAATCCGTAGACTCTGGGAACATGGGAGACTCCTCACGCTAAAGCTGGTCCTCAGGTAGCGCCAATGACATGGTGGAGCCTGCTGTGTCTACTACAGCACATGTCCCACTGACATCACTCAAGACTGGTGCTCTTAAGAATGTCTCAACCTCTAAAAGACTAGCCGGCCGACTCTGCTCATGCACTACGACCATTGCCAGGCTAGTGTGAGCCTCGTGCACCAACGCCCCTGGAAGTCCGTATGGGACGTACCGATCCGCAAGATACTGTTTTTTTCCACCGGGCCGCTACCGGTTGGAGTCGCGAGTGGCACCGCCCAGGCACGCAGAACCTGCACTCCTTCTGATACAACCTGCTCCTGTAGAACGTCCGCCTCCTGCCCCAACGTAGATGTCAACCTCAATGACATGCATGTCTCAAGCACTACAACCTCTGTTGGACTGGTGTGAGCCTGCTGTACACACTCCCCCAAAAGTCCGATAGATGCATCCCGGTCCGTACGGGACTCCTGTGCCACCGCCGGGCTACCACTGGTCGGAGCCGCGAGTGGCACCGTCCAGGGTTGCCGTGCCTGGGCTCCTCTTGATGTAACCTGCTACTGTAGAAGATCTGGATCCAGCCCGGATGTGGAAGTCGAGCTCAATGACACGCAAGTCTCTACCATGAATGCCATGTCAAAATAAGGCTCCAAGTCATGTGCTGTCACCGTATCGTCTAAATCCGCCTGAGCTGACGCTCGGGACCACGGCACAGCACAAGTGCGTATCTTTGTTGCGTTCACAGTACGCAATGCGCGATGACCACACTCCCCCTCGACAGGTACAGCAACAGAAGCCGAGGAGGTGGAGGATATATCAAAACCGGCACAAGCACGACGTGCGGAGCGCTGACGCCGACGCCACGTGCACACACAACTGGAATGACCGCATGAGGACATGTCATCTTGAGGTGGAGTTGTGGTAGCAGGAGAGTAGAGGATCAAAAGGATGGTGGCAGCCTGAGACTGACCGACAGGTGGAGCTGAAGGGACACCATCGGATGAGGAATGAGGAGAGGATGAAGGAGATCTGATCAAGGAGGCCGTCGATGAACTAGTAGTAGAAGCACGCTCGATGACGACGAGGTCACAAAGCCACTGCACCATCCTTCTGAGACCGTGGATCTCAGCGAATATGGTTGCCATAGGTCCAGCTATGAAATCTACCATTGCTGCGAGATCCGCATGCTGTGGAGGATGCATGCTCATACGAGGCCGAAGCCAAGGTGGATGCCAGCCGTGAGGGCGCGTCCAGCAGCAATGCCAACCTTGATGTCCATCACCACAGTAGTAGCAGGTGAACGCGTAGGGCGCTTGCTTAGATGTCTGCACACTCATCTCATGCACCGGACAATGGATAGGTGTCAAGGACACCTACTCCCGATGGTAAACACCAAGCCACGGGAGAGGATGACACTGGGAGACACTGTCACCCCTGTAGGTCACGTCATTGGGATCAGCAAGTGTAATCAGACGTGACGAGCTGCACGACCACAGCACGCCCGGAGAAGGGAGTCTGACCAGCCGCAACTACCAATGCTGCTGCCACTTAATGAGCAAAAACTGCTCTAAGAACGGAAGGTGTGGCGGCTGCAGGTGCGGCTGCTGCTCCAAGCGGTAGACGACCAAGCCCTCGGAGATGGACAAACCCGAATACACCGTCGATCCTACGGATTGAAGTAGGAGGACCAATCCACGGACCCCAGAGAGACGTTGGTCCACGACGCGTCCTAATACGGAAGTCACCATCGACTAGGAAGGCGAAACTGCAAGCGATGCTGCAAATCCTCTATACTAAGCAGTCGTCGCCATTCCACCGCCACCGCCACTGTTGCTACGAAATCTGTTGTTGCTGCTGCTACTGCAGGTGTCGGTGCGATGCCGGGCTACTCAATGGTCCCGCACGATTTTTTCCTTCCTCTATGACAGGAAATTGCCTTTTCCCTCCTCGTTCTTTTCTTTTTTTCTTTTTTTTACTTCTCCCCCTTTTTTTTCTCTGCTCACCCCGGGTTTTCCCATCACTCATTTCTGGATTGCCCCCTAGAAAAGGGGCAGGTCAGGATTGGGGAGGGAATAAAAAAAGGAGGGGGCGATTTGAGGTTGTCCCCCCTCGCTCCTTGCTCGCTCGCTTAAAAAAAAGGCGAGCGAGTGTACGAGTGAGCAAGTGAGGAGGGGAGGGGCAAGGGGGGAGGTCCGCCCCTCTCTCTGTCCGTCGGCCGACGGGGCCGACGGGCCCCTCCGAGGAGCCCCTTGGAGGGGGCTCGATGGGGCCCTCCGAGACCCCCTCAAGAAGGGGGTGCTCGAAGGGCCAACGGGCCCCCTCCGAGGGGGCCCCTTTGTGGGGGCTCAAGGGGGCCCCTCCGAGGGGAACCCCTGGAGGAGGGGGGCTACGAGGCCCTCCTGTAGCAACAACTACAGCAGCGGGTGCAGCAACTGCGACTGCTACTACTACTGCTTCTGCTGCCATTGCTGTTGCTGCTTCTTGCTGCTATCGCCACTATTTCTTCTACTACACGCTACTGCTGCTACTGTCACTGCTGCACGCTGCTGCTGTTGCCACCTCTGCTGTAGTGGCTGCAACTATTGCTACTTTGTGTTGCTACTGCTATTGCCACTGTTATAGCGGCTGATGCACCGCTACAACTGCTGTTGCTATTACTGCTGTGCGACACAGCGGCTGCCGCTACTACTACTCCTGCCGCCTGTGCAACTTCTGCAGATGCTAGCGCTGGCCGCTGCTACTGTTGTTGTGAGGGGTTGCTCTGTTGCCACTACTCCTGGTGCATGGCACCGCAGCTGTCGCGGCTACTACGTCTGCTGCTCCTACTGTTGTTTCCGCAGAAGTCACTAATGCTACTGTGCGCGGCTCACAGCCCCTGTGTCATTCACATGCAGTCACTTCGCGCTCCCTCATGCTGCTGCCGGCGTGGCGCCATGTGGCACGTTCTCTCTGCATGCCGGCCACTGCTGCTACTTCTCCTGCTTCTGCTGCTCACACGCCTCCCTGTGCTCTTATACCAAGTTGGAAATTAATTAGGGCATGCAGGCCCATGCAAACACGAACATGAGCTCTGTGTGTGACTGTAATGCAAAACACTAAAAAATTGGCCAAGTCTGGAATGCATAATGTGACAGAACAAGGAATGATTATGAATGAGCCCCTAGTGGGCTTACATAGGGGCACCGACAGCTAGTTGTACCGGGTCCGATCACCCCCGCTGAGCCCAAACGATTCAATACGGAGAGCACATTGCATACACTACGTGAAAAACGAAGTTGGTCTCCTGGAGGCACCAGAATATCTCTCCGAGTGCCCGAATCTCGACCACCGAGAAAATATGAGCACTTCTAGAATCACTCAAAATCAGCATCCAGACATCACAAACAACTTTCCAAACATCAGAAGCACTTCTACACCGAACGGGTCTCCTTGTCGTACCGGTACAGTCCACCAGGTGCGCGGGTCTCAACCCACCAAGAAAACTCTCCTAGCTCCCGAGAAGCCAACTTGGCTGCCAGAACTCATCGACCGCGTCTTGTCTTCACTGTCGTAGGTGCTGGAGAAGTCTCAGGACACTCCGGTGGCCCGTCGTGTCGTTAGGCTCTCCTCTACCACATACCACCAATGTGGGGTATACGGGTAATCCATCGGCGTCAATCATGACGGGTGGAAGTTGTTGGTTGTGTGTCAATGTCGCATAGTGACCTCTGGCCTCGTTGCACACTCTCCTACCTGGTGCAGGTGACTGACCAAGAGGGAGACATCTTTTCTGGCGATGTCATCTTGGTGGTACGATGGCACAATAAATTGGAGCAAGTGCACAAGAAGAGGTACACACGTTGGCATCTCTCTCATGCCCCTTGCGCTTATGCCCCTTTCTTGCCTTTCGTGCATCAAACCGGGTGTCTACACTCATTTAGTTCACATAGGGACTCAGCTAGGAATATTCGTCACACGCACCACATAATTTGTGGTGAGGTGGTTTGAATCCACCACGCAAAAGGGAAGTGTGCTCAAGCAAGCTCGCTGCTCGCTCGCTCGCTCCCGTTTTGCTCTCGCCTAATAGCTCTGTCTTGTGTTACTCGTTTCTTCACTGACTTGATTGCCTCTCTTGGCATCAATCCATGGCGTCTTGCCGCCTCTACACTCTCTCGTCACTTGCGTGTCCTCACACACACACACACACACACACACACACGGGATTAGTTCCTACTGGTATCAGAGCACTGTGCGACAAGCAACATTCGCTCCAAGAAACAGTTTTCCTCAACATTGTCTCGCGGTCCTAGGAACCTCGTCCGCCACCACCACATTAGTTGCACACACAGCTATCGCCATCCCTCGTTTCCCAGCTGCAGCAGCCCTGTTGCAGTAGACTTGCATAGGGCAGCTGCGCGGGTCTCATGAAGCAACTACGGCAGTCGTCTCTCGGCCGTTGCCTCTAGCGGGGATCTCACTCCCGCGCGCATCCAGTCGGCTCTGTGGCAAACACACGCATCCACCCCATCGCAAGACTCTTGATGCACTCCTACCGCCTCCCTCTAAGCAGGCTAGTGAGTGACAACTCTTCTTCCGGCTGTCACTCTCAATCTAGTGGGTCTCTTCCCCTTTGGTGCGTGCTTGCACCATATACCCCTGTGGCACGCAGTAGCCCCTTTGAGTGTGCACAACTGCCTACCTCCGGGACTCCTTGCAGCCGAGATCCGCCACTCTTGGCCGTCGCTTTAATCCACTCCTCCCGCACTCTTCTTCCTCACTCGTGGGAGCCGAAGAGGGCCCTCTTCATCCTCGTCCTGTCACCATGGTGATGGACACTACCACCTCGCAGAAACAGTGATGGTGACGGAAACACATCCCGCAGCTGCACCCCAGTCCCATGCCGCCACTCGCACTCGCGCTCCTGCTTGCGTTGTGGTGGGGAGAGTCACACCGCTGCCGGATCTGCACCGTCTCAACCCGAGGGCACAACACGTCACTTGTCGGTAAACGTGCCCCCCCCCCCAGTTCCCTCGACGTGGACCCTCCACCACGTGGCACGGCTGCTGAGCTCATCACGTCTTCTCACTTGTATGCGGCATTTCGGGAGGACGCTACTTTCCTCTCAGACACGCTCACGCATGCAGCAGCCGCAGTGATAGGCACAGCAGCTGCAGTCGCCGCTACGTTTACAGTAGCAGCCAGGGCCGCCCGTGATCCAGTGGCTACATCTGTCGGCAGGACCACTGAAGCCTATACTGAGGCAGCAGTGGTCGTTGGTCCCATTGCCACAGCAGCCATAGAAATAGGCACGCAGATTGCTGCAGCAGCATCTGCCATAGCCTCTGCCACTGCGTGAGCCGCATGTGCCACTGCGACAGCTGCAGCCTTTATGCGTACCTCTACAGGCACCGCGTTCGCTCATGAGGTTGCTGCCATTGTGCTTCAGCGTCTCCCTAAAGCATCAGTCCCCTCTGCTACTGCTACTGTTGCTACTTCTACTCTGCTGCTACTACTACTCCTGCTGCCGCTAGGGCTGGTACTTCTTCCACGCCGTCTGCTGGCAACACCGCTGCCGCTACACCAGCCGCCGCTATCCCTGGTGCCTCTCCTGCTGTCGTCTGCCGTCAGCATGACTTCTTCTCCCAGCCTCCAGTCTTGCCACAGGGCTTGCATTCTCCTCCTTGGAGACTCACTTCAGTGCCTGGGCTCACGGGGAACGCTTATGGGAGCATTATTTCCCAGCAGTCCCTTGTTTTACACCCGTCACTGACGAGTCTGCACGTGTTGTCCGTGCACTCATTGCTGTCGCACCTGAGTCACTTGTTGACGCTGTTGACACCTGCAACGCTGACCTGCCGTTCAGCGCTTTGCAGATCCTGTCGGTGCTTACACCATGCTACGTCGCCGCACCAACGTAACTGGACAGGCTGCTCAGAGTGCGCTCACTGTGCAGTTCAACACGCTCTTGATGCGTGCGGACAAATCGGCTGACGCATACTAGGCCCGCAGGATCAAACTGCTGCGCGAGCTTGGTGAGGCGGCCCCGGGTCAGTTGTCAGCTGTCCTCACTATGGTCAATGGGCTGATTCCCGAACTGTCAGACCTCCTCTATGACATCAAGCATGACAAGATCCAGCGTCTCGCCTCGCAGCCCGTTCCTCCATGATCCCCTCCCGGTGTCGGTGCCCTCTGGGACTTTACCGCTGAGCGCCTCGCCGCCTGGTGGACCAGCCTTCAGAACAAACGCCTTCACCATTCTGCAGTAGCCGGGGTCGCTGCCATCACCACTTCACCCTCTGGGTCCTCTTCGGTGGCTGCCTCGTCTCCTTCCTCCTTTACTTCTCCCTCCTCTTCGACCTCCACTCCTGCCGCCCTCGCCTCTCAGGGTGGTGGGCGTGGCCACGGCCATGGACAGAGCAGGGGGAAGGCCAAAGCCACTGCTCCATCCCGTCCTCTGGAAGAGGTGGACTACTGGAACTGTGGCTCCTCTGAGCACTCCGCTCGGAAGTGCCCGGAGCCTCCTGACAACCTCCATCCTGCACGCGCCATGTGTGCCCATTGGGCTTGCACCAGTGGCTCTTCTTCTTCCTCCTCCACCAGCAGCTCCAGCTCCACTGCTCCCTTTTGTTCTACCGGCTCGTCCTCCGCACAGGCCTACTCCCAGTGTTGACTTCGACTTCTGACTTGTTGGGGTCAAGTCGGAGTCGCCAAGACGAGCAACATCGACGTGGAAGTCGACTCGACGTGGCACTATGCGCGCACCAGAAAATTCCCAAAAAAAGACCGAGACGGGGAGCGAGTTCGGATCCCTGTGAAGGCCACACTGGCCAAAAAAATCGGGCCCTTCTCGGTGTGCGGCGCCGAAAGGAGGATTGCCCATGCAGGTGGCATCATACCACCCGCTGGCTTCTCCAGTCCAATTGGTCTATGTGCTAGCAGCCAGTACATAGACCAATCATGTTGTATGCAGTGCTACTCAAGGCTGCCAGCACATCAGTGTTATGTTCCTGGACAGCACCTTCTCCAATGAACCTAGCCCCCCCCCCACTCTCTAGCCAATGTGGCAGGTTGACTAGCCAGTGGACTCTTGTTGGAGATAGGAAAACCCTCGCTCATCACTTGCTCACTCTAACCATCGTCGCCATCACCCACGATGGTGACTGTGGCCGCTGTCACTGTTGCAAGGCCAACCGTTCTTACTGGCGACTTTCTCACCGTTGCATTAAGCAAGTTCTTCCGGCCATGTCCTACCCAATCCGTCTACCCAGGATTCTGGTGTAGGGCATGTGCAAAATCGTTCTCCGATGGATGTGACCGCATGCACAGACACTATGGTGCTGTCGTTGGAAATGTTGCACGCTACAAGACTCCGCCGGCGCTTGCCCGTGCGCTGTTGGGACTTCCACCCGGACCCACCCCGGACAACTTCACCCCTGCTGACTAGAAACTGTACAATGGCAAAGGAGAATCATGGAGCACCAAGGACAAGCCCGTCAACTCGGGTGAGCTGGTTTACCAGAGCAAGCGCAAGGCTGCAAGAGAGGCTGCCGGTGTTGGCGACACCAACGATACTAGCGACGTGCAGCAGCAGCAGCAGCAGCAGGAGCAACAGCAGCGGAGGGCCAACGCTGTACTTGCATCCATCATTGCCTCCATCCAGAGCGGCACACCAACCTCGACTGCATCTCTCAGCTCCACCCGGTAGACGTTGATATCCGAGCACATTGCTAATGCTGCCAATGCACAGTGCCAACACACCATTGTGAAAGTCATGGCAAAAAGCGCATTGCCAATCTCTTGGTGCCGAGATGCGGTGATGTTGGAGCTGGTGGAGGATGCACGCCACACCAATGCATCCTTCCGGCTGCCGGCAAAGGACCGGGTCGCCAAGGAAATCCTCCCGCACCTGGACCAGGAGCTGGCGGACATGGAAGCTCCATTTGGAGATGGGTGGGACATTTTTTGTGTGTCTCTCAGTGTTGACGAGTGGAGTGACATTCAGATACGACTGATCTACTCGACCATGGCAACGAACGCCGAGAATACCGCCCACCTTTTCTACCAAGATGCAAGCGGTTTGGTCCGGGTTGCAAACCATGTTGCTGCTATGATTGACCAGGCATTGCAGGAGGTTGGGCTACAGAGAGTGGTCATGGTCATTACGGACAATGCATCTAGAAAAAAAACTTCTTAGGAGGCACAGACTGCGAAGTACCCGCATGTGTTTTTCACGCATTGCGTCGCACACAGTCTGGATCTTGTGCTCAAGGATATTGGAAAGACAGATTGGGGGAGCAATCTGGTGGCAAAAACAGAGAAGATAGTCACATTTTACCGCAACAAGGATTTTTTACGGTCATGGCTGACGGAAGAGTCTTGTGGAAAGGTACTGCTGTCCACTACTGCCACGCGCTTTGCCTCTGTTCACCGCATGCTGAAGCAGCTGTTGCTTTTGCACGAGGTGTTGGAGAAGATGGTAAAGAGTGACAAGTGGAGGGACATTGGGAAGGGCTGGAATCCAGGGTCAAAGTAGAAGAAGAAAGAGGTGCGGGAGTTAGTAAGGTTGGGGATGTTCTCGGTTCAGGTGAAGGCGATGGTGAAGTTGATGACTCCCATTGTCATTGCTCTCAAAAAGGCTGACTCCACTGGTGGCCCATGATGCCTTCTCCAAGTCGAAGTCGATGTTAAGTCAGCACTTTGAAAGTCGAAAGTCGTTGTCTCCTGGTCTAAGTCGCCAAGTGGGTTTTACAATCGAAGTTGTTTTCCTCATTTGATCTCAACTAGAGTCCTCGTGCATGAAAAAACAGATGTTTCTTACCTAAAACACATCAAGTCGGTTTGCTCAGTTTCACCAAGTCGTCCCAGAACCATAACATGTATGCTTTTTTTGTGGACATCAACGTCCACAGAATTGTGTAAACCCATGTTGGCTGGCATTATTGCACATTATCACAGTATGTCATGTTACATTAATTCTGAAACACTTTGTTTAGGGTTGCCGTAGAGTGCCTAATGCTATGCAAGCAAGGAGAAAGCAAGAGTCAATGAGCAACACTGAACACATGAAAGGAGAGTTTAAAACTCATGAAACATTCCAAGCCTATGCTTTCTTCTTAGTCCTCTTTGGGCAGCCTGTGCTAGCAACAAGAGACTTTGATGCAACTGCAGCATTTTTCACAGCAGAAGAGGGTGCCCCAAAAGATGGAGCAGCTGTTGTAGAAGCAGCTGCTGCAGAAGCAGTTGCTGTAGTTGCAATGTTTCCAGGTGCAGCCTGCACTAGAGGCGTCTCCAACTGTGTGCGTTTGCGAAAACCTGAGCGCATCACACACTGCACCTCCTCCTATGGAGATCCTGGTCCTGATTCCTCCTCATCCTCACTGCCACCCTCACTGTCACGGCCTCCGCCCTCCTCTTCCATCTCTTCCAAGTCATCATCATCTTCTTCATCATCATCATCATCTTCTAATACCTTGTCCCTGTCAGCCTCAATGTCCCACTCCTGTGTTGGAAATAAGCAAGAACCAGCCTCACTCTCACCTCTCGGAAAATCCGAGCCTCGAGAAGGTTCAAGTCTCATCAGAACCAACTTGTCCAAACGACTCTTCGGTCATCTGACCGTTTAACTGACAAGTCAAGCGATCCCCTAATAAAGTGATAAAACGTCACCCGCGTCCGGCTAGCGGAAAGAAGCCGTTGTGTTTTGCTGCTTTGCCTTGTTTTGCTGTATATATCGAGGATGTTCATTCCCTCGCAACCTAACCAGAATAGTTCTTCGCATCCTGTTCCCTTTGATTCCGTGGCTTCGCCACCGTGTCTTTGCTTTGCTCGCACCTCGCCCATCCTTTCTTCGTCAACCATTCTCACCTTGCAGCTCTTCGCTCCGTCACTCTTCGCTCAAGCACCTGTAGACCCATTACTCACTTCGCTCTTGCTCTCTCTCTCTCTCTCTCTCTCTCTCTCTCTCTCTCTCTCTCTCTCTCTCTCTCTCTCTCTCTCTCTCTCTCTCCAGCTCCTGTCTACCTCGTACCTCGGCCCTCCTCAAGCTCTGCGACTAAATTTTCAGAACTGCTCATGCCTTTCTGCTTCCGTCATCGTGCTCATGCAGTTATGCAAGTTCCGTTACTTCTACCTGCTTCTACTATTTCTTTTCTCACCCTTGCATTCTTCTTACATGGTATGAGAGCATCAGGTAACATCACCTGGTGCCCCGTAACCCCCGTAACTCATCTCTCTGTCGTTGCCATCGCTTTACTTCCCTGATCTGCATTCCTCCACCACTGTCACCGACACTTCTCGTCTCCTTGCTCCGCCAGCAGCTGACATCAGCACTACCGCTTGAAGTGCTCCTTGCGCTGAAGAAAAGTCTCGTCATCCTGAGAAAGCCCTGCGCCCATACCGCGCCCGCGGCTGACAAATTGGTTACGTGGCGTCAGCAACAGCCGTCATCTTCCTGGAAGCTTTCTGCCGTCCGCTACCGATAGGTAGCGGACGGCAGGAAGCTATCGCGCCTCATCATCCCAGCTCCCACAAGTGCTTCCGCCTTCTTCATCTTCTTCACCAGCATTATCTTCTCCATCCGCATTGTTTACCCCAGTTCTCTTGCATCCATCACCTCGAGCTGCTCTCTCGCGCCACCTCTGCCCGTCGTCAGCAACTGCAGATCGCCTTCCGCCACCAGGATATCGGATACCACCAGTCTTCCTGCCCGTCGGTCTCGGGCCAACTGGGGAACAAGCCGTCACTCTCCTGACAACGAAGGAACTGGTTGCCTCGCCCTGCGCCCACTGCTGATTCTGCCCGCTCTGTCATCCACCCTCTGCTGCCACTTTTCCCGTCGCATCATCGCCATCATCATATCCTCCACATATCCTCCTCATCATCACCGCTTCCTCAACTCTTCATCGTCTGCACCAGCCTCATCTCAGCTTTTTGTGCCTCCGCCGAATCGCCTCCCATCAGCTTCATTCCATCATCATCAGCATTGCCTCGAAGCGCACGTGGTTCCGCCCATGCGCCCACTCAGCCATCAATCACTCCTCCGACATCAATCGTTCTTCCGTCCTCCACATCGCTTTCCGCTCGACACAAGGATCCGCCCGGTCGCATCGCCTGTTTTGCGATGACCTGCGCCCACGCCGAAACTTCTGCAGCGCACATGGTTTTGCCCCTACGTCCACTTCATCATCATCAGCTTCCGCCTCCTCATCAGCATCTACTGCCAGCACAAGGACCTGCACGAGCTAGCTGTCCACTTCGCAGTGGCCTGCACCCACGCCAGCAGCAGATTTCTTGCGGCACGTTGGCTCTCACCTTCCCCTTGCTGCATTCGGCTCCCCTATTTCGCAGCGCACGTGGTTTCGCCCCTGCATCCACTCTGTCATTCCTTGGCCATCATCAGCTTTCATCATCTGCTTGGCACAAGGATCCGCCCGGTCGCATCATGTTCCGTGACGACCTTCACCCACGCCGAAAACATCCGCAGCACAAGTGGTCCCATCCCTGCGCCAATTCCATCATCCTCATCCTCCTCCTCTCAGCTCTGAAGCTCCCATTGTCACATCGTACTCCTTGGAATTAGCCTCCAATCTACCTACATCAACTTAACGTTCCTGACAGCATCTTGTCCTCCTTCATCTCCACTCAGCAACCAGTCCCAGCACTCTTCACCTATGTCATACCATCACCCTTCCCTACCTGAGGCTACTTCACCTCCCCTGTCGTGACTCCTGCGAGCAGCATCATCCTTGCCTCATCTTCAGCGTCAGCATCCTTCCACTCAGCGCCACTCTCATATAAAAAGGATGCAGTGAGCAAGGTGATGTGGCAGAATTCTTCTCCTCACTTTCAACATCAGCACGATTTCTCATCCGACACGACAATGTTCACACCACCGGAACCCCCAAACCACGTTGCCTGGTGGCCCACCATGGTACTCGCTCAAGGACTTCCACTCCTCTACTTCAATGATGATGACACCTCCAACTTCAACGTCTGGCATGACGCTCTGGGCTCAATTACTGTCAACATCATTGTACGAGGGTTCTCCTACCTCTCCCTCATAAGCGAAGAACGAGAATACCCACGACAAGATTCTCCCTTTGTTCATCGCCCTGATCGAGTATACTAGGATGATTACTTCTATGCCATGCACCAAGTCCGAGCCATTCTCTACATCATCACTGACAAGGTGTTCCATTGCATCATTCAATCGTACAGATATTCCCTCCGGAGGATCCTCCGTGATATTGGACTGCAATGTGTCCAAGAGAGGCCCAAACCACTCAACGATCCATCAATGCAAGCTACTCGGCCAATCGAACTGGTACCCTCCGAAATCCCAGCCTCTGCTCCCAGACCTCGTCGACTCCCAAGGCCTCCTCCTCCAAGATGAAGACCCGAAATTCCTCCAGTCGTCTCGTGGGATGACGAGTACCCTAACAAGTGAAAGACTCCTGATGAGTCTGGTTCAGGGGGAGTGTTAGAAATAGGCAAGAACCAGCGTCACTCTCACCTCTTGGAAAATCTGAGCCTCGAGAGAGTTCAAGTCTCATCAGAACCAACTTGACCAAACGGCTCTTCGGTCATCCGACCGTTTAACTGACAAGTCAAGCGATCCCCTAATAAATTGATAAAATTTCACCCACGTCCGGCTAGCAGAAAGAAGCCGTTGCCTTTTGCTGCTTTGACCTGTTCTGGTGTATATATCGAGGATGTTCATTCCCTCGCAACTTCACCAGAATAGTTCTTCACATCCTGTTCCCTTTGATTCCGCGGCTTCACCGCCGTGTCTTCGCTCTGCTCGCACCTCGCCCATCCTTTCTTCGTCAACCATTCTCACCTTGCAGCTCTTCGCTCCGTCACTCTTTGCTCAAACACCTACAGACCCATTACTCACTTCGCTCTTGCTCTCTCTCTCTCTCTCTCTCTCTCTCTCTT
>SZWC01000450.1:364037-376255 GCA_023375785.1 Penium margaritaceum
GAAGACGCACCGGTACCGCCTGGGTCCGCATCAGGGATCTGCACGAGTATGGACACGGCCGAGTGGTCACAGTAAACTGTACAGGTCGATAGGAACGTCACAAATCACAACACTCCCCCATGACCCGATGGTACGCATGTCCATACCCGTGCAGCACTGAAACGAGTACAACAACGCGTGCAACGACTTAGTGAATGGCCACCACAACACCCCACACTCAACCACTCTCAGGCAAGAGGCGAAGCCCAACAGAACGAATGGCCACCAGGAACTTTCCGCATGCTAGTGCCTTCGTCAAGAAGTTACCACGCTGCATGTCAGTGCCAACCCAAATGACGGAGATCACGTGTCTCTCCACTAAGTCACGCACAAAGTGATGCTCTACTGCAATGTGCTTCGTGCGAGCATGGAAGACACCAGAGTTCTCCGCAATAGCAAGAGCACTCTGGTTGTCGCAACGAAGCACAATGGCGGGTACTGACTGACCCAGCTCAAGGAACAGACGCTGCAGCCATACCTCCTGAGCAGCCCCTGCTCCCAGAGCGACATACTCTGCCTCTGATAAGCTACGTGCAATGTAGCCCTGCTTCCCGCTGCGCCAGGACACAGCGGTACCACCAAGCAGGAACACGTAACCGGTGCGACTGCGTCTGTCTGGGCTCCAGGCCCAGTCGCTGTCGGTGTAGCCATCAAGGACCACCGAACACTNGGAGGACGGCCTTGGCCTCCTTCACGGCCTCCAGTGAAGGAGACGCGATCAGAAGGTCGTCGACATAGACGAGGATGGCGGTGAACCGCTCAGGCGTCCGGCGGATGAAGAGAGAGGGATCTGTCTCGCTCTGTACATATCCAGCACGAGTCAGGGTGCGAGTGATCTCCTGGTTCCAACACCGAGGAGACTGCTTGAGGCCGTACAAGGACTTGCA
This sequence comes from Penium margaritaceum, assembly GCA_023375785.1. Lineage (NCBI taxonomy): Eukaryota > Viridiplantae > Streptophyta > Zygnematophyceae > Desmidiales > Peniaceae > Penium > Penium margaritaceum. Next base: position 364,964 of record SZWC01000450.1, read on the forward strand.
CAAGCGCCACACCTTGTCGCCATCCTCAAAACCGGGTGGCTGAGCCACGTAGATCTCCTCATCCAGAGAGCCATGGAGGAACGCATTGTTCACATCCATCTGGTGTAGTTCCCAGTCATGCTGAGCCACTACACCGAACAAAGCTCGAGCTGAGGTCATACGGCCGACAGGGGCAAAAGTGTCAGTGTAATCGATGCCCTCAATCTGAGAGTACCCCTTGAAGACCAAGCGAGCCTTGTGGCGTTCCAGTGAGCCATCTGGCTTCACTTTCTTGCGAAAGACCCACTTCACTTGAATAGCCTTCCTTCCAGGTGGAAGGTTGACTAGCTCGTAAACTCCGTGCTCTCGGATGGCTCGAAGCTCATCCTCGCAGGCAGCACACCAAGCGTCAGCATCCTGTGATGAGAGAGCTTCCCTCAGTGTGCCCGGGTCAGGCGCTAAAGCGGGAGAGCTCTGCGTGGCAAGAGCACACGCCTCAGTGCTAGGTCTGACGACCACAAGATTGGCTGCTGCATCACAAGCGATGTGGAACTCGCGACTGACGAGGTCGTGCCCTACTGGACACGCTGGATGTACCTCTGTGTGCTCAGTGCGGAAACTCAGGCCTAGGGCCTTTGTGCCGGGGTCACCACTCGCGACGCTACGAGTGGAGCGCCTGGGTGCAGGACCAGACGCTCGCTGAGCTCCGGAGTCCAATGGTCGAAGACGACCGCCAGGCTCACGCGAGTAACCTGGGCTCGAGGGGCGCACCTCAGAATCAGGAACGGGCACAGTCACAGCCGGGTAGAGCTGAGCCAAGGGAGCTGGTGATGTCGTGCGAGGAGGGGCGTGTGTGGGAGACACGGGACTCGGTGTGGCAGTAGGGACAGATGAGGCAGGACCACACACAGAGGCAGGAGTGCCGGCAGACACAGGAGTACGCAATGTGTAGGATCATGGGTACCGGAGGGAGGCGAGGGAACCGGGGTAGAAACCTGTGGTGCTGGAGAGGTCTCTGGGCCGACAGCGATGATCGCTGGGTCATCAAGAGCCGGAGACCGTGAAGTGGAGGGAGCTCGAACGGACACATCAGCCTGACGAGGGGTGCTCGCAGGCGAAGACTCCCCCATCCGACGAGAAACCTCACACGTAGGGATGTGCATGACAGACAGCGACGTAATCGACGTCAGATCACGGTAGGTGAGGGACTCAAAGAAGAGCGCGTCGCGTGACTTAATAATAAGACAGCGGGTAGGGTCCCAAAATCGCCAGGCCTTCGATCGCGGGGAGATGCCGACGAAAGCACACAAGCAACCTCGCGGTGAGACCTTGGACCCTTGCTGGTCCTCGGTGTACCACACGGAAGCCAAGGACCCCCAGACGCGAGCGAGACGAAGGTCAGCACGATGGCCGAACCAGAGGTCATACGGTGTGACGTGGTCCGGAAGAGGACTGTGCGGGAGGCGGTTCCAGACCCAAGTCATGTAGGCAAAGCCCTCAAAAGCGAAGGACTCTGGGAGACCACACTCAGACCGCATAGCGCGAACCGCATCCTCCATGGTGCGGTTCCAACGCTCAGAAACACCGTTCTGCTGAGGAGTAGCAGGAGCGGAGACCTGGTGAGAAATCCCGTGCTCAGCGAAGAAGCTATCCATCTCGCCGAGAAGCTCGCCACCACGATCCGATCGGAAAGTGTGTAGCGTGTGGCGGGACTGACGCTCAGCCATCACTAGCCAGAGGCGAACCGCGAGAGCAGCGTCACTCTTCTGGCGCAGGCTGTAGACCCATCGCATCCGGGTGAAGTCATCAGTCAGCGTCAGGACGTATCGACCCCTATCGGACATAGACTCGACAGGAAGAGGACCAAGAAGGTCCGAATGGACGAGCTCAAGAGGGCGAAGTGCGCGAGATCGTGAGTTAGGATAGGTGCAGCGATGCATCTTACCCTGGGCGCAGAAAAGACAATCGGTCTTGGGCGGCTTCTGGAAAGAAGCCGCATCAAGACCGAGAGCGGGCTGTGTCCGAATGAGCTTTGACACAGTGTCGGAGCTTACATGACACAGACGGCGATGAAGCAATCGCTGGTGCTTAGGAGACAGAACACCAGTGACAAAAACACGAGCTGAAGGGGAAGTGGAGCAAGGGGCAGAAGTCCGGGAAACACGGTACAGGTCATCCACAACAGAGGCACGCAGAACAATGCTGCGAGTGCCACTGGCAGTCACAGTCGTGGACTCGGAAGTGTGTTCCACAGAGAGTCCCATCAGTGTGCAAGCACGTACAGAAAGCAAACTGAGCTCAAGGTCAGGCACAAACAACACCTCGGAGAGATACAAGGGGCCAGACGGACCATCGAAGCGCACGACCCCAACACCCTGGACTGGCAAGGACTGACCAGAGCCGGTGCGAACGGAACGAACAGACGCAACAGGGCCGAGAACAACGAAGTCACTACGACGACACGTCATGTGATGAGTGGCACCTGAATCGATGATCCAAGTGCCACCGGCATCACGACTGGAGGACGTCACTGTACAATGGGCAATGGAACACTCGGCCTCAGACGGACGCTGAGCAGCAGGTGGGGAGAAACGACGAAGGGCACAAAGGTGGGACTCATGGATCCAATCTGTATAGTCAGGCCCATCATCATCACATGCCAATTGTGCCCCCCCACAGGAGTCATCCCGAGCCACATGGACAGACGGACCGACAGTCTGTGAATCACTCGGCTGTGACAACACACTCGCACCTCCCTGAAAGCGGAGCGCCAGAAGGTGACGAAGCTCGGCGATGGTGCGGTCGCGTGGGTCCGGATCACTGCTACTCGCCGGTGGGGAAGTAGGAACAGCTGCAGTCGTGGCTGCCACGCGTCCCGAGGAAGTCGAGGCTGACGTGCTGGACGCGGAACGGAGAGCGTGTGCCACCTGGAGCCCACGAGTAATCCGCGCCCAGTCGAGCGGCTGTTGGCACTCGGTGTAGCGATGGGCACCGCCACAGTTGTAGCAGTGAACGGAACGTCCATTGCTACCACTGGAAGACGATTGCTGCTGTGACTGCTGCTGACCTGGTCCCCGCTTCCCTTTCTTCTTCTTCCCCTGAGCTGCTGCTGCAACACCCTGTGTCTGAGTGGGTGTGGGCGGGGCCGAAGAGGAGGAGGAAGACGAGGACGTGATGGACGATGAAGGAGACTGCAGGAGGGATGATGGTGGTGATGCGACGACTGCTGCAGCAAGGACAGTCTCCTGATGGGCCACGGCTGCCTCGCGGGCTGAAGTCACCTGGAGGAAAAGCTGATGCGCCCAAGGGAGAAGCTGCAGAGTGGCTGAGAAAGGCTCAAGGATGGCATCGCTGTACCGTGTGAAGATGTCAGTATACTCAAGGCGAACTCCGAGCATCACCGTACGGAGCGCCCACAGCTGTGTGCCTCCGGAGGTCCCAAGACGCGTGTAGATGCACATGGCTTCTCCAGTAATCGGCTGCAGGCTCTCCAGGCCCCTGACGGAGAGAGTGGAAGGCACAAATGTGTGCTGCTCAGGTGGCGTGCGTCTCTGCGGTCAGCAAGGATAGGGCCAGATCCCAACCTCCGCGTGGATCGGCGCCGGTGCCTGTGCCAGGCTCGCCAAGGAAAGGGCGGAAGTCGACGACGGTCTCGCGTGGCATGGCGTAGAGGAGGCCGCGCATCGCCCTGGCTGCTGTCAGCACCTGTGCTGGGTCTGTAGACTGATACTGGCTGTGGTAGTAGGGCCACACGCCCTCTGAAGTGGCCCAAACCTGAAAGAGGATCTCCCAGCAGTCGAAGCCGTCCTCAGTGATGTACCGTGGGGGTGGTGTCTCAAAGTCCTTGGGTTGCCGCTCCGTGGGGAGGGCGACCGCAGGCTGAGGAGGACGGGAGACGGGGAAGACTCCCGGAAGTGGATAGTCGCCGGGGTAGTCAGATGACAATCGTATCGGGGAAAACGGAGGCGATCGGATGCCCGTCTGCAGCTGACGGAGGCGCTCCTGAAGAACTCGAATCTCCTGAGCCGGGGAATCATGAGTAATGCCTGGCATGAGTGGCTCATCATCCAGGAGGTAAGCAGGTGGTGGGACAGGTCGAGTGCCTGTCACAGGTGCCTGAGCCGACTGCTGGGTAGAGACCGCGACGCCGGCAGCTCCCTCAGAAACCCGCTGAGGAGCCGTGGACTGAGCACGCAGAAGCTCAGTCAGCGTGCGGATAGCGTCAGTCTGCTCTCTCTGGAGGCGATGCATCTCATCCTGCTGGCTTCGCAGGTATTCAATGGCCTGCGAGCGTGGACTCAGTACACCAGACGAAGAGGAGGAGGGGTCGCCTGGTCCCTTCTCCTTGTCGAACAGGCTCATGTCGCCGCTCAGCATGGGGCGACAGGTCAAGTTTGTCGGATTTCAAAACCGTCAGCATTTCTCGAGAAGTTGAGATGCTGGCAACTTTTGACTGTCCGGCCAAAAATTTGGCTAAGTATGGTGCTGACAGCCAGAAATTTGGCTAAGTGCTGAAATTTAAAAATTTCGGCACTAAAAATTCAAGGTTGTCCAAATCAAGCGAAATTTGGACCACAGAGGCTCCTGAATGTGCTGAACATGATGGTGAAATTTTCCGTCGCAAAAAGTTGGAAAAAGTGGCAAAACGTCACTTTTCCCTGTTCTGCCCGAATTTCAGCAGAAAACAAATCTGCGGTGCACTTCAGTCTCTGCTGGTGGCGACAGAGCACGAAACTGAGCGTGAATGGTAGCTCTGGAGAGCTTGAGAGAAGAGCTGAAACGCAACCTGAAACGCCAAAAACGGCGTTCATTTGAAGCCAGGGCAAGCTCTTGCCGACGGGGAGGTGGTGGCTGACGCGATTTTCGTCCGCGGCTCCTCCACGTCCGTGCGGCTTCTAGGAAGTTGCACGGACAGGGGCAGCGGTGGCGCATGCTGCTGTTGTTGCTGCTGCTGCTGCTGCCGTCGAGCTTGACGGCAATGGCCTCAAGCCACTACTTTGGCGGCTACTGTTGCTGATGTTTCTGATGCCGCCGCCGATATTGTTGCTGCTGCTGTTGCTGTGGTCAAAATTGCCAGCTCTGTTGCTGCGCTGCTGGACAGCTGCTATGGCGCTGCTGCGCTGGCATGCTGCTACACTGCTGCACCCCTCCTGCATGACTCCTCTGTCGCGCAGGTGTTGCGGCCTACGCCTTGCAATGGCGCAGGTTGGTGGGTCCTCCCAGGACCTGTCGCTGCTGCTGTGTCCTGTTGCCGCTGCTGCTGCTCACTGCTGCTGCGATTTCTGCATCTCTGCTGTGCAGCACAACAAGCTCTGGGTTGTTGCTCTGATACCATGAGAAGTTTCCTAGAACCTTCCTAACCACTTGCCGTGATACTAGGCGTCAGCGCCAGGTCAGCGTGTGACAACAGTCACAAGTTTGAGACAAAACTGCAAGGGTCTGGGTTGGGACACGGACAGAGTGTCAGGAAACTCAAACTGAATATAATTGCAGAGAGAAATTACAAATGACAGGTCCATGGCATAAGTACCTGCCGCGGCGCACGGCGGGTGTCGCACGCGGCAGTGCAAGATCTGTCCTAAAACCGGCCCAAAACCACTATTTTGGCCGTAACTCTGTGCACACATGTCAGAATGCTACGCCGTCTGAACTTAGACGTGCATAATCACAAGCCGGACGCTACGACTGGTCACATGCATGCATCCGGCATCAAACGGTGGAAACACAATGCAAAAACATGCAAATCGGGCCCACGGCCAGTCCACCGATAAAGTCTTGCGTGCTGTAGAAAAACTGCAGGAGGTCCCGGGTAGCGTCCAGAGCTCTGGAACGGCCTTCGGTCAGCTCCAAACCAGTAGTCCGCCACCGGACGACGCACCGGTACCGCCTGGGTCCGCATCAGGGATCTGCACGAGTATGGACACGGTCGAGTGGTCACAGTAAACTGTACAGGTCGACAGGAACGTCACAAATCACAACATAAGGTGCAGGACAAAAGAAAATTGGAGGAATTTGAACAGATGGATACTTTGTATGAAGTAGTTATTGTACTTCGATGACAAGTATCGAGTGCATCGAGCACATGGATACAATAGCAAGAGGAAGCTGACACCTGGATGTAGTTATTTACTAATCAACGTTAGTGGTTGTTGAACCTCAAAAACACATGTACGTTCCGAACGTAGGTCCGCGTTGGCCAACTGGCGACTCCCTCCATTTTCTTTGGTTCCATGGTGATGTATCCGCCACCAATGATGTGGTCCAAAAACTCGATCAAACGGTGACTCAAGTCAGCATTCAAAACATTTCTGTAAATTTTATCTTTTTGTAAAATTTCACGAAGATGTCCATTAGGAGATGTCCATCAGGCTCCTCCAGGGTTCGGCTGTACACCAGGATTTCATTGATATAAAAGACGACAAAGTCATTGAGGTTCTGCTAAAAAATGTTATTCATTGTTGCCATGAATTTTTGTGAGTCTGAATGACATGATCGTGATCTCGTAACGCAAAAATCTCATGTGGAACACCGTCTTCTCAATATCTTAATATAATACGCAAATCTGATGATAGCCGCTGCATAGGTTGATTTTGGTGCAAATTCTTGCCCCGTGGAGTTGGTCCAAATGTTCACCTGCTTGCGAAAGGGAGGATCTGTTCTTGATGGTGATTTTGTTTAACGCTCGATAATCCACGCTCATCTGCATCTCACCTTTTTTCTTTTTCACATAAAGAATAGGTGTCGTGTGGGGTGACGTGGATGGCCCAATGAACCCCTGACTGAACGTTTCATCCAGTTATTTTTTTAGTTCGATCAGCTTGTGGTCACTCATTCGATAGGTCCCTTTGACTATCGGTCTTTCATCCGGCTTCAGGTCTATTTGGTGATTAATATGGTATTGTGGAGACAACTCTCGAGGTAATGTTTTTGGGAAATACTCCTTCAATCACCTCGACAAGGGATGAAAAATCCTCCGGAACGGCTACAAACTTATCTGGTACCGTACTGAAATAAATTTTCAATTTCGCCCATGTGGCACTTAACTAATTACGAGCCATATGGGCGAACCACTCATGAAATTATCCAGACAGGTCGACCTTTTTGCCCCCGATGTTGTCAATTTCAGCTTTCAAAGATCGTGTCCAAGTAAGGTCAACATTTCAACTCCTAACATGAGACCTAAGAGAGCTTCCGTAGATCTGCGGACAAAAAAAAAGACGGAACGGCGCGTACGTGTCTGAGGCACGATGACGTCCTCAAGCTCTGGCGATCCAATGGTGGACCGACGTTTGCACTCAAATTTCCGAACACGGAACTTCGAGGCGATTGAGGCCAAGACATTGGAGTCAAAGTGACGGTTTCGAGCTAGACTGGTCGCATGATGGGCAAATATGAGAAGCATGAAACACCCGCCTGTCCCTTTTGGGCGACCGCAACGAAATCTAAAAAACACCCAAAGATTGGTGAATATGAGAAGCACACTATTGCAATCTGAAGATTGAGCGAATATGAGTTCCAGTATGGTATAGGCCTAGATACCCAAAAAATTACCTAAGGTGTGGCGCCATTCGCCGCAAAAGTTGCTGCTCCTGCCATGCTTTCGTGGAAATCATAAATGACCACAACTGCTGATCCGCCATCGTTGGATTCTTTGTGAGTTACTACTTCTCATCGCCGAGTGCACTTGCTTCAATCACCATTGTTGTTGCAAGGTCTGTGAACCTCTGAACAGTGGAGATACGCTGAAGACTCATGCGAGGTTTTCGCCTTGTAGATCATGGGTTGGCTGCCCCTCCAGTGCCGTCGCAATCTGATACCACGTGTTACGTCGAGCAGAACATAGTTGGTTCACAGGGATGAGGTTTGGAGCAAAAGATGATTCAAGGAAGTGAGACAAAATGATACCCTACAAAACTTTGATTTGGATGTTATTTATTTTTCTCCTCAATAAATTTTGTAAAAAATGATCCTTCATCGATTTCATGCATACCGCCTAAATGACTATGAAACGAATTCATCGATTTCAAAGTACCACCATTAAAATTTTCTTTTGAAATGTAGCTGGGTTCATTATATCTGTTTTTCTAGTTTTCTGAGGGTAAGGTGGATCTTGGTTTGGTTGCAAAACTCAATCTGACGAATCTTGGCTTAGACACTCAAGAGCGAGCAGTGCACTTCCACCTAGTTCCTCATGAATAGTGCATGCCCATTGTGTCTTGTCTCCGTTCAATGAAGAAGAAAAAAGAGCAAAGATTGGATTGGGTTGACAATATGTGAGAGAGAAAAGGAAGTTTTTATGGAATGGCATTTTAAGCACATGGACATCAAACAACATAGTCTTCTTCATCTGGCACGTACAAATAGAAAAGAAGGAAACCAGCAAATGGTGTTGCTATCCTCTGAAAAGAATGGTCGAACACCCAAAGGAAGTTAGAGCGCGATGAGGCATTTTTCAAAAGGGGCTTAGCTTCTCGCAAGTACTTCCAAGCATCACAAAACCACCTCCTCGCTGCTTCCTTCAAAACCTGCATAACAATGTTCATGTTGCCTCCCTCTATTGAGTGTTCCATGTCCCAATGCAAGAAAATGTCCTTGAGCTTGTTTTTAAACAGACAAATAATGCCAATGATTGCCGGCTGAGCCTTGGGCGTACAGCCGGCTGGGATGTACAGGGTGTGGATGTACAGGAAATTTGTCCACAGCCTGTCCTGGAATGTAAAACTGCACTGTGGATGCCAACATTTGTGAACTAGGAGGACATGCACATCTCCATTACGAACACCGAGAGCAGTACAGGTCCGACGATATATGGAAAAACAATGATGCGGACCCACTTCTTTGTGGTTGTGCCATTTTTCTAATCAGCCTGCGTGTAGGTGAGATCCCACCCGGCATCGACCAATCGCGTGGCATTTTCTCCATGCGGCAGACAGCGCAATGCTTTTCCTCCAAATATCAACAAAATTTTTCTCCTCATGGAAGAAGTTTGTTGTTCATCGATGAAGTCACAATGGCTGTGACCTGCCGTTCATCTTTGATGCCGATGATGCCGATGACGTCTGCACCTCAAGGAGCGTATGTATGACTTGCGGCAGGCATCAGCTGAACACCGGTGTGATCAGCGTTCAGCACCATGAAGGGGTCATGATATACAGGATCACCATGCACGCCACATGGCAATGCATGGTCAGAACCTGCTTCTTCTACTCAGCAGGAACTTTCTGTGCTGAAGTGGTTGCCGATCGTCACGTTCATCCAAGCTCCTTTGCTATGAAATTCCGCACCCACGTACGGCTGAACACATGCAACCCCATGTTTTCCAGCTTGTCTGGTGCATGCAGGACGATGATGCCGTGAATTTCTCTGCGAATGCCTTTGCTGTTCAACGTGTGTCCAGCATCACGTGCTTCTGTCAGCCGCTTCTTAGTATCTGCCTTTATTGCAGGCCTCTCTGAAATCCAGGCTTGTTTCCCTAGGCATCCATACTTTTGCTTCTTGTTGTTGACAGGTGCTGATGGTGCTGCTGCCATCGACACAAAGATAGCAGTTGCGTACTACAGCTTCAGGACCTTGGAGTCGTCCACAAACCAGCCGCGAATGATGGATGCGGCGAGGATGTCAAAAATGTAAAACCCGTCGAGGGTATAGAAAGTACGCTTGAGATGCTGGACCGCCACGTGCGCTGTGCCGGGACTTTTTGTAGGCCTTGTAGATGGTTTGGAAGTGACCACTTTCAAACCAGTCATTGTGCCAACCACGTTTGCCGCTGTTACAACTTGTCAACAATGTGCTTATAGTCGTCAATTGCGAGATCAATAGTTGCAGGCACTCTGAATCCATCAAATCAACAAACAATTTTCCATCATTGTTGCTTCTGGTGATGCCGTTGGTGCTTCCACCGCTGGATATGGAGGTCACGTCGATGAAAGATTGTCCCGAGTGTCAAAAAGTGCTCCTGCCACGGATGCCGTTTGCCGTTTTCCTGGTTCGACCACTGCGAAATGGTTGGATGTCTGATCTGATTACTAATTTGGACTCCTTGGAGTTTTCCATGCAGTTTCGAGCTTTCAGTTGCTCGATTTGGTTGACAATTCAGAAAGTTAGTCCCATCCGATGTTCGGGTGGTAGGTGGGTAGAATCTGGGTGTCCGTCATTATGTGACGGTAGAATTCCACCACCAGTGGTCCGAGCTCAACTTCAATGAGCTCCAAAAGCACATGGGCCATAAAGGAAGGGAAGTGGGAGGTCTCCTGGACCAGGACGAGCCTCCCCCCTACGTTGGAGGGCCAGGAAGGGCGCTTCAACAGGCCATCGTCCAAGCGCCTCCCGTCACTCCCATTCGTTGGCATGGTGGACGGCTCCACCATGGGTTACTCCAACGGCCGTAGCAGGGACTCTACTGCTCCGTTTTGGGCGTGCATGGATGCGTTGAAAAGCTCAGATTGTAGGCTATAAAACAATCATGTAATCTCACAAAATATCACTATCAATTGACGGTCTTAAGCCTTTCTCAGTTTCTGTAACATGCATTCTGCCAGAGTTATGCTCCCTTGGTGTTGTGGCGACCCAAAACACACACCTCCCTTGGAAGTCTCTTTGCACTAAGCAGCCGTGCAAACTTTTAATGGGTCAGAACAAGCCAGAACAGCATTCCTGACAAAGGGTTATGGGCCCACAGCCCTGATCTGCCTGTCAAGACATTCACGACTTTTGCAACGCACAGGTGTGTCGCTCTGGGCAACCTCGCTGTTGCAGTCTGAGAATGTCCATAGCAGAAGTTCACAATTGCGCAGATGACAGATTCCTCGTCCGTCCAGAAGTACATGGACAACCCTGGATTTGGACTGTGGCAGTGGAATTTTAAGATCCACCTTGCGCACAAGGGATTGCTGGAGCTTATGAAGGTACAGAGGTTCAAGCTGCGAGCGCAACGGACAATGAGAAGGCGGCTTTTGCTAAGAAGAACACGGAGGCGCTGGTGCTCCTGTTGTCGGTGCTATGCAAATCACAATGCGACCATATCCATGGCTACGCTTTGGCGGCAGACGCGTGGAAGAAGCTCTACTCCATCCACCAAGTAACATCCCTAGACAACACGATCTTTGCAATGAAGCGACTCTTGACGGTGAGGATCAAGGAGGGTAAGGACGTCATTTCCGCCATGCAGTAGATTGAGTCTCTTATCTCGCAATACAATGATGTTTGGTAGAAGATTGACACAAAGATGCAGGCGATGGCGCTCCTCATGGCTCTACCCGACAGTTGTAGCCCTCTCATCACCGTATTGGGAAGTTGGGAGGAGGACAAACTCAC
>SZWC01000450.1:376394-387420 GCA_023375785.1 Penium margaritaceum
GCCATGCAGTAGATTGAGTCTCTTATCTCGCAATACAATGATGTTTGGTAGAAGATTGACACAAAGATGCAGGCGATGGCGCTCCTCATGGCTCTACCCGACAGTTGTAGCCCTCTCATCACCGTATTGGGAAGTTGGGAGGAGGACAAACTCACCTACGGCGCAGTCGCTGAGTACATCCGCAATGAGGTGTACTGTCGCAACAGTCCTGGTCACCAAAACGCAGGGTGGCAGCAGTAGCGACAAGGGAGGTGGCGGTAAGGATGGCGGCAAGAAGGACGCCAAGAAGGGTGCATGCCATAATTGTGGCACGGAAGACCATTGGGCCAAGGAGCGTTCGGAGCAGGCGCAGGTCGGTGGCAAAGGCGCCAAAGGCAAGAAGGCACTCCTCAACGGCACAAAGAACCACGACCTGCATGGCGCCAACCGGTGGTGCCTTGATTCAGGTGCAGAGGATCATACCCAAGTCGAGAAGGTGGGGTTCATCAACTACACCAATCATGCCAAGTCCATGGTGGTCGCAAATGACAAGGTCGGACCTGCGGCCGGCCAAGGTGATCTGGACGTGGAAGTGATGGTTGGTGGTGAAAAGGTGCAGTGTGTCATCCAAAGCATGCAACATGTCCCCAGCCTGGCTGACATTTTAAGTGTAAGCCGCTTGACAGACAAGGGGTATGAAGTGCTCTTCTGCAGGAAAGGTGCAGTCGTGCGGAATGACGGCAACAGTGAGGTCGTGCTTGAAATGCAGCGCGAGGGAGGTCTCTACATCGTTGAGACAAAGGTCACCCCCTCGGTAACAGACGCAGTACACCTGCCAGCACGTATCATCAACCTCGTAAAAGGCGGGGGAGTAGACTTGCAACTGTGGCATCGGCGGCTGGGGCACTCGTCACCCGAAGTCATGCAGGAAACAGTGAAGCGTGACATGGTTCGCGGCCTCAACATCACCGGTGCAAATGACGCGCAGAAAATTGCCTAGAGCACAAGTGCGAGTCTTGCATCGTGGGCAAGGTAAAGCGCAAGCCTTTTGAAGACGGATAGCGGCGGGCGTGCTTGAGGTTGTGCACAGTGATGTGTGCGGACCGACAAGACACCTTCCATTGGGGGCACGCAGTACTTCGTCACTTTCATCGACGATTTCAGTAGAAAACTCTACGTCAACTTTCTGAAGCGGAAAAGCGAGGTGCTTGACTGGCTCTAGAAGTATGTCGCAGCGGTGAAGAGGCAGACTGGTTGTAAGGTCATAGCGCTATGCAATGACAATGGTGGCGAGTACGTGGGCTGCGGAGGGTGGCTGAAAGAGAAGGGAATTGAGTGGCAGCCGGCCATTCCGTACACGCCTTAATCTAATGGCGTGGCGGAGTGTGCAAATCAGACGCTAATCACAATGACACGGACGATGCTCATGGAAGCTAAACTGCCACGGAGCCTGTGGGCGGAGGCCATGAGCATGGCGTGCTACATCACCAACCTCACCCTAACGGTAGTGCTAGAGAAAAATGGCGGTTGGAAAACGCCGTAGGAGGCGTGGAGTGGCTGTAAACCAAGCGTTGTACACTTGAAGGCGTTTGGGTATAAGGTGCACGTGTTGGTGCGGGCCGCTCAAAGAAATGACACCAAACTGGACCCGCGTGCAAAGGCGTACGTGTTCGTTGGGTGCGAGAGTGCACTCAAGGCGTACCGTCTTTTTGATCCACGGACGCAGGATGTCATCACCAGCCGCGACGTCACGTTTGATGAGTAGGAAAGCTACTGTAGTAGCAGCAACACCATCGACGTAGCGCACTCACCAAACGGCACAAAAACATTGAGTTCGACATGCGGTAGTCCACAAATGTAAGGATGGAAATGCCCACTCCTGGATTTTAGGGACTCGTGTATGTCTAGGACGTAACAACAGGTTGATTGTGTGATTGTCCAGTCAAGTTCTTATATTCATGCATTTTCTCATGAATTCCGATGAGGAAGGTTGTTCTTCAAGGCCCTCAATTATTTGTTTTACATCAACAGTTGGACATGATAAATTGGTCATTTTTGGTTGGCCCCAACGTTGGATTGAAATCATTACATGATCAGGCTGACCACCTAGACGTGGGTAACCACTTGCCGTTGCATGTGGTTAGCGTAAAGCTTTTGGCTTACAAGTCGTCTCCATGATCAAAAGCTTTGGGCATGATTCATAAACAGTGTTTTGATCCCCAACTAAGTCATAGTTAGTTCGTAGAAAGTTATGAGATTTTCATAGTGCTCTGGACACACAACAGTGGAAAAGGATATCGTTTTTTTCTCCACAAGAAATGGAATGTCTATAGAATAGTGGATGAACTCATGTTCGCGACATCGTTTCACACACTTTTTTCTTTCAATATCCATGACATGTTTACGTGTCAAGTGATAACAGAATCAAGGTTTTGTCCTCAGGTTTTATTCATGTTCTACATTTGGTTGACCACGTCATATGCAAAAAGGTGACTTTTGGTGTCTTCAACCATTGTAGTGTAATGTCTTGAATCGTTAAGGACCCATAGAAGAGCACACCGGTCCTCTTTGACGCATTCATGACCCCCCTTGGAGATCATCCCTTCAGAGGTCATATTGTTTTTCCTTGTCTTTTGAACGTGGTTGTAGGTGTAATCATCTATCTTTCTATCATTAATATGAGTCGGGTACCACGATTTGCACCCATCACTCAATAAGTGATAAGGTGTATGCATTCAAGCATGTGTCATGTACAAGTATAATGATCTCATCCTCTTCAGATCAAGATTAGGACGATCGCATAGACTCCATGTAGGTTCACCATTCCATGACAAAGCCATTCTATGGATTGTCCATGTCCCCCCTTGTCAAACACTCACATTTGCTTTGATGCCAAAGTTGCAACAATAATGAAGGCATTGCTATTGCATCAAAAGCAATATCCCCACCAAATGACCTGTTTGATTTCCTGATAGCGGTATGTTTACCCAACATAGCAGTTGATGTTGTGAGTGATGCACGAGCAGTTGGTGGGAGCCTTGCTCATATGCATGTGTATGTTATTTGTGCATGTCACGTACACAATTCTACGTGACCAAAATACAATTATGTGAATTGCATGTTTTGATCCACCAAAAAGAAGGTTTAATTTGAACATGGGTTCCAATTCAATTAATTTTTCCAGTCCATGCAAGCCGTGCATTGTCTGGGAATTAGTGCTGAACAATGTGGTCTTTGTAGCATGGACCAGTGGTGGATATGGGAGAAATTTTTCCACCGTTCTCATGGTCCAACTTTGTAATGATAATTTGTCATGGAGCAAGATCTTGTTGGGAAGATTTCTTAGAAACCCCCTTTTGGAAGATTTTTTGTTGTGTTACCAATAGAGTTATGTTGTCTTCAAAAGTTTTTCAATGTTCGTAAAAATTGGGACCGTTTCCTTACTCTTATGCCAGTCGGATAAATGTTTTTCACCACGGTTGTGCTTGACAGTTTCAGGACATGCCCAAATTGCACATAGAACCACTCGGAGAATAGATCATACGCTTTTTATTGGTGGTACAATACAATTAAGCATAACTAGTTGACTAGTTATTGCCAGCTGATGCAAAAGGGTGCGATCAAAACCCATGTCATTGGTAAAACTGGCACCTAGGACATGTGTCATACCGTTAACAATGACATGGCTAGCCCAATCAAGACTCTTTCCACAGTGCTTTGGAAACTTGTATTAGTGGTGAATTTGGCACCCATGAAAAAAATGGCATCCCGTGTTGCGACTAACTGTGGGACTAAAACGGAAGCTCTCATAAAGTGTCATCCAAGGAGGGTGCATGAGTGGTCGCTTGACCCATCTTGACTATTCAGACTGCAGCAAGTACTGACAAGGTCGTCAGAGGGCACAGATGTAAAACATGCATCCTAGTCCTAATTATCCCACGTGGCAACACGATCCTAGCACCTCGTCAGAGTGGAAGAGTGTCCTGATGGATTTTCCATCAGGAAACTCCTCTTGCCTTGATTTCATTCGACATTTTTTTGTGCTAGAGTCAAACTAGACTCTAGCCCATATGCTTTTATAAGTACTCTGGGCTCCTTAAAACACGAGTCTCAAGTACCCGAAGTAGCCGATACATTTCTAAAGACAAACTTTAACCATAAAAGGTCCATCCGTTACATTCCTTCCCCTTTGTTTGAAACCGTCCCGGTTCTTCGTTGCTCACAAATAGTTGATCATTGTGAACTTGATGATGAAACCATACAAGAGATTTTTTCATGAGAGCACATTCGTAAATATTTTTCATCCGCAACGCGATTGCGTCACATTCACGCACAATCAACCTCACAAATGTGTGGTAACTGTGATTCTGGTCATTTGCGTACAACATCAATTGTTGATTGTATAATCCCCTTGGCTCTTGCAAAGATGAGGTACATACATATTTTGTATGTTACTAACTGGTGTTGGTGTATCTTCACCAAAGACTCATCATATATGTGTAACAGTGGCATGGTTGATGTCTTTTAGGAGGTACATTGTTAAAAATATCGTGCCAGTTTGGAAGAGGGTGCACAAACTAAATTTTCCCACATTCCGTGTGGTACGTTTCCAACAAATTATTGTGGTGACGCCTCCTCCCCCTTTGTAAGGAGCGCCCTTACGACAAGTTAACCGGGCGTCCTACCAAAACCATCCAGGTCCACATGACACTTTTACATGTCATTTAGACATGATTTCTTCCTAGGAGTTGCTGCCAAGGTGGTACCTCCCTGTAACGTAGTTAGTCCTTGCAAGTCAAGATTTGGACACATAATCTTTCCGGTTGTAACCATATGTTCATGACCAAACATAGGTCTACGAGACTTTGTTGAGCAACCATGGATGGGTTGCTGAACTCAATCAAGCTCCACCAAGCCCATGAAACTTGTAGGCTAGCTTGATCTTGGGTTTGGAAGGCATCAAGGTTCTTAGACATGGTTCCTCAACACACTTTTCCTTTCCAAATATTGCACTCATCTTTGAAAGAGCGACATTGGTAGTCAAGCACATGTAGTTATGGTCAGAGTCCATCGTTGGACACAAAAATACTCTGACTTAGATGATCTTTGTTTCAACCATCAATCCCTCATTTCTATGTGAAATGGGTACGAAAGGCTGCCACTCACGTAGCACATCGCTTTCACCTGTTGAGCTAAGACAATTGATTTCAACATTAGTGGATTTCATCCACAAACAATGTTTTCGTAACATTGGATTCTTGGACCAAGTGAACCATGATGCAACTT
Source organism: Penium margaritaceum (assembly GCA_023375785.1). Taxonomy (NCBI): domain Eukaryota; kingdom Viridiplantae; phylum Streptophyta; class Zygnematophyceae; order Desmidiales; family Peniaceae; genus Penium; species Penium margaritaceum. The sequence goes on from SZWC01000450.1 coordinate 381,660, forward strand.
CATGCATTAAAATTTGGAAAACAAAAATTTGGGTTTCAAATCCATGTAGTTGTAATCGAACACTTAGAAGTCACATCTAGTGATCCACTGAATGGAAGAACCAGTTCCTAAGTTTTCTCCTTTTGCATAATCATATACAAGGATTTCATTCGTGAAGCCTTTGATGAAGCCTTCTGCTTGAAAATCTCTGTTAGGAAGTTGCAGTTTCTATCAAAGGTTAAAAAACGCGCATCATTTTTTGGTAAGGTCACACAAGAAAATAAATCTTAAGAGTACGTCTTGGGACGTATCTGCCAAGTCACAAAACATCGTGTTAATTCTATGTCTTATCTGTTGTGATCATTTTGTAGTTTCCCTTAGAAGTGTATTTCCATATGCCTTATGTCTGGCACAAGTGGAGGGTATGACTCTCAATGAAGACATTTGATGAAAACCACCAGTATATGCCATGACGGTCACATCCAAAAAGTCTAATTACTTGCGTTCAGCCATGCAAATCAATTGAACTATCTCTGAACTGAAGGGAATTCAAATTTATCTCTATGACCTTCCAGGTCAATGGAGTTTGGTTCAACTGTGATGTGGTTTAAGGAGGTATCTATCCGGCGAATGAAAAATTCATCTTAGTCAAAACTTCTCTTGCCCTGTCGTGGCATTTGGAGGTATTGTGGAGAAACTTTGGATAGGAGGCTCTACTTGTAGATCAATGTGGCAAGACGGGTGCCACACCTTGTGGTGGCATAATTGGAAACCATCAACATGTTTCATTGAGAGCTCGACGTACATCATAGGTGGATTTTACGACCTTCCACTCAAGTTGTGATATTAATGAAATTTGTACAAAAAAACGGTGAGCAATGTCGTTCCTTAAGGTCCTCAAGAATTTATTTTGTGTCAACAGTTGGGCATGATACACTCGTTGTTTTTGGTTGGTCCCAACAATGAATTTAGATCGTTACAACGCCAAGCGGACCACATGGACGTGAGTGCCAACATTTCTAGCTAGCATAAAAGCCATCAGCTTGTAAGTTGTGTCCATGGTCATAAGCCTTGGGTGTGACCCTAAATAGTGTTGTGAACTCAACTATGTTGTAGTTGGTTCGTAGAAAACTATGAGATTGGATCCAACAGTAGAAAAGGGTGTCATCCGTTATCCACCGACTTTGAATTTTCACATAACAATGGATGAACCCGTGTCACTGACATCAGTTTAAACACTTTTTTCTTTCTATGTCTTTTATAAATTCATGTGTCATGTGATAACAGAATCAAGGTTTTGCCCTCAAGTTTTATTCACATTCGACATTTGGTCAAACACATTGTAGCGGATTCGACGGAATCCTTGGCCGACTAGGCCAAAACCGCGGTGCTTGAGGGTCTCCGACCCTCAAGCCATCCCGTCTCATCGTCCACAGTCCCAGGTGACCCCGCTCAGGCCATGTGGCTCCTTCGACCGGTCGGCATCGCACTGCCACGCTACACTCCCCCTCACTAGGAGTGAGAGCCACATCGGCATCTCCGGTAATCCCGACGTGGATTTTGAGCTCTGGACCTTTGGTACCAATGTAGTGGATTTGTTGGAATCCTTAGCCGACTCGGCCAAAACCACGGTGCTTGAGGGTCTCCGACCCTCAAGCCATCCAGTCTCATCGCCCACAGTCCCATGTGACCCCGCTCGAGCCACGTGGCTTATACGACCGGTCAGCGTGGAACTGCCACGCTACACATATCATATGCAAAAAATGACAACTTTTGATGTCTTTGACCCCGTAGTGCAACGTCTTAAATTGTGGAGGATCCATTGAAGAGCCCCCTGTTCCTCTTTGATGCAGTTACGATACTCCTTGTAGATCATCCTTTGAGGGATTATACTATTTATCCTTATCGTTTAAACATGGTTGTAGATATACTCATGTACTTTATTATTATTGGTACTAGTCACATACCATCGTTTGTACCCATCAATCACCAAGTGATAAGTAGCATGCCTTCAAGCACGAGTTCCTTACAAGTACCTTGATCTCGTCCTCTTCGGATCAAGATGAGGATGATGACATGGAGTCCATGTGGGTTCACTGTTCCATGACATAGTCATTCTACGGATTGTCCATGTGTCCCGTTTGTCAAACACTCATGTTCGCATTGAGGTCAACATTGTAACGACAATGAACGCGATAGTCTTGCAGCAAAATCCATATCCCTAGCAAATGAATTTTTTTATTGTCTAATAATGAGTAGTTGGTGCAAAATTGCTCGTGTACGTCACACACATTTTTTAGTATGTCATGCACATAAATTTACCTGACCAGTGTACACTGATAAGAATCGCATACCTTGGTCCACCAAAAAGAAAGTTGACTTTGGGCGTAGGATTCAAGTCCATGACCTTTTATGTCCATGCAAGCAATGCATGGTCTGGAACTTAGTGTTGAACCATGTGGTCTTTATAGCATGCACTACTACTAGATATGGGGGAATCTCTTCACCATTTTCATGGTCCAACTTTGTTGTGTAGTTGGCCAAAGAGCAAGATCTCATTTGGGATATTTCCCAAAAAAACCGGTATGGGAGGATTTTGGTTGTGCTATCAATAGAGGTACAGTGTTGTCTTCAACGGTTTGTCACAGTCGGTGACAATTAGGATCGTTTCATTACTCTTATGCTAATCAGGTAATTTTCTTTCACCATAGTTGTGCATGATAGTTTCAAGACATGGCCACCAACTGTCAAGGAATTCGCTAGTATGACCATCTTCGAGTATGTGGAGATGTTCTTCAACTTTCAAACGACTTTCTTTAGTGCGTCAAACGTCTTCATTGGTGTACTTGCACACAAAACTATCTCAAGCATAGATCGTATGCTTTTACTTGGTGGTATACTTCAAGTAAGCATAACTAATCGACCAGTTGTCACCAACTGGTGCAAAAGGGAGCGGTCGACACCCATGTTGTTGGTGCAATGGGTGCCTAGGGCATGTGTCGTACCATCGACACTAACGAGGCTATTCACGAAACTCGTATCAGTGGTGCATTCGGCACCCATGAAAAATATCCACCCATAGTGAAGAACCTACATTCAACACTCGTATCGATGTTTCCAGTAGCCCAGAGTTTAGGTAGCAGGCTGGAATAATGACGTAGTGTTATATGGGCTTGGCATGTTACATATGAGTCCTTGTCCTCAACGCCTTGACAAAGTAGATAATTACCTTTGTCTAAAGGTTTGCTGGCATGCGTGACGTGTGCGCCTCTGTGCCTAGACATTTGCACCTGCTCTTCTATGCCTACGCCTCTATGCCTGTGCCTGTATGCTTGTGTCTGTGTGCCTATGCCTTTGCACCTGCAACTCTGCATATGCGCGTTTGCACCCGTGGGTCTGCGCCTGCGCCTCTCTACCTTTGCCTCTGCGCTTACACTTCTATGCATGTGCCTCTATGCCTGTGCCTTCCCGAATGCGCCTCCTCGCTTGCACCTCCACTTTTGTGCCTCCACGCCTGCGCTCCTGCGCCTCCGGGCATTCGCGCTTGTACCTCCGTGCCTACGCCTCTGCACATGCGAGTACGCATCTATGCCTCTATGCATGTGCCTCCACGTTTGTGCCCTTGCGCCCGCGTCTCTGAGCATGCGCCCTTGCACCTATGCCTCTATGCCTGCACCTCTATGCCTAGACATCTACACCTTCACCTCTGTGCTTGTCCCTTTGTACTTGCGGCTTTATGCCTACACCTCTGCGCTTGCGCCTCCGTCACTGTGCCTCCGTGCCTGCGGCTCAGCGCTTGCGGCTTTGCGTCTGCACCTTTGCGCCTGAGCCTCTATGCCTGCACCTGCGCCTTTGCGCTTGCGCCTATGCAACCGGGGCCTCTACATCTGGACGCCTGCGCCTGCGCTTCTAAGCCTCAATCTCTACACTTGAGCGTCTTCACCTACGCATCTAGGACTACACCTCTGCGCTTGCGCTTCGTCGCATGTGCGTCTATGCATGCACCTGTGCGCATGCACCTCTGCACATGTGCATCAGCGCCTGCGCCTCCGTGCCTGCACCTTTGCACACAATACGGGAAATTGTATCACACGCCGCGATGGACATTCGAGAATGCACAACCATTTTGTGATAGTGCTCAACATGCTTCGTCAACATGTCATGTCTCCAATAGAGGAAGGACAATGGAAATCTAAAAATGAATACGGTGGAAACTTTGGGGGATAAAATAGATTCTCTATCTGGCGATGTATCACTATTGTACATGTGCAACTCAGAGCATGTCAATCATACTGTAAAAAGATGGCATGGCCATGACCATGTGTGAGACGTGGAAATGGAGGAAAAAGTTTGGGGCATGTTGTTGTGTAAGTCAAATTGAAAACTACATTGAAACTTGTGCAATTGGAGACATAATCGTTACTCTACCCTTGCGTTGTACAAGGGGTGAGACAGAAATGACATTTTATCCGCAAGGGCATTTCTGGAGATGATTCCTTGAAGCCCGAAAACTTGGGGTAACGTGGTGATAATCCTCAACATGGAGTAAGTATAGTGATAATCCTCAGAATGGGGCAACACAAAGATGGTCCAGCTAAAATGGGGGCAACTTTGAAGTCCACCCATAAGTTCCCACTTTCAAATTTCAAGGTATTCCGAACACCAGCTTTACCCAGATAGTTCTAGAAACCGGGCTCTAAACGGATGCATTTATTTTGATTTTTGATTATATGTTCATAAAGCAATGCGATGAGCCTGTCCGCGAGAGCTCGCAAACGTTGCCGAAAGTGCCAAAAAAATTTGCAAAAACAAATGTGGAATGAAAGGAATTCCACTGATTCCAGTTGAACAATATACGTGGCACGGTTCCCAAAGTCTGGGTAACGTTTGATCCGCAGAAAGGCTAAAATCAATCGAAAAGCCCATGATAAAGACGTTTCTTTAAAAATTACATATGAAATCTCTCCATAGAAATCGATGGCCCAATCAGAGGCCTAATTACACTCTTTTTCAATTTCCACCATGTCGAGTCTCGCATACATTTTAACGGTTCACGCCTTGCGACACTGATAATGGCGTCGTTGCAGAATGTTTTCCAAAAAATCAGGAAGACTGTCCATTATCTTCAGAAAGAAATATTGGCGCATAGATGCTTATGATGCGCTGATTGGAACCCTTTCCCTCCTACTTGCGTAATCACTCTCAGATCATTGTTTGAGAGGGAAAAATCGTGAACAATAGAATGAAAATGAAAATCAGTAGATTGGTTCAGGGCCTCGGGATGGGTTATTCCGATTGTTCTTCAATGCAACGGGTCATTTGAGGGTCCCGTTTGAATTTCTGAGGATTTTGCCGACTGTAGCAGTGTTCTGGGGCGAGGGACGCCATTGTCCTGTTCGTCTCGTCGTTTGCGGACGGATTCTTGAACAAAGATCGAGGGAGGAAGGCCGACGTCGTTGACTCGAAGGTGCGTGGCCTGCCGCAATCCTCGGAGCAACAGTCGATCGAAAGGCGTCTTCAGCAGTTTGCTGTGTGCGTCCGTTTTTTTACGCAAACGAACTAAAACATGTTCATTCATCGCTATGTTTTGGTTGACCCGGCTGCCCGCCAGCGCCGTTAGGAAGCTGCCGTCGATGACGGAGTCCGACTACCCAGGCTATGTCCGCAATGTACCGAATAAACAAATTACGATGAACAAATCCTCAAGCAGAGGCGTTGCCTTCCCTGCTGGCTGCAACGTGCCCCATTGTCCGGGCCAGTACGTGCTCCACGCCGTGGACTG
>SZWC01000450.1:391386-407334 GCA_023375785.1 Penium margaritaceum
TTCCAGACAGTGAGAGATGGTCGACGAGACTACCATCATTTCAGACAGTGAGAGATGGTCGACGAGACTACCATCATTTCAGACAGTGAGAGATGGTCGACGAGACTACCATCATTTCAGACAGTGAGAGATGGTCGATGAGACTACCATCATTTCAGACAGTGAGAGATGGTCGACGAGACTACCATCATTTCAGACAGTGAGAGATGGTCGACGAGACTACCATCATTCCAGACAGTGAGAGATGGTCGACGAGACTACCATCATTTCAGACAGTGAGAGATGGTCGACGAGACTACCATCATTTCAGACAGTGAGAGATGGTCGACGAGACTACCATCATTCCAGACAGTGAGAGATGGTCGACGAGACTACCATCATTCCAGACAGTGAGAGATGGTCGACGAGACTACCATCATTTCAGACAGTGAGAGATGGTCGACAAGACTACCATCATTTCAGACAGTGAGAGATGGTCGACGAGACTACCATCATTCCAGACAGTGAGAGATGGTCGACGAGACTACCATCATTTCAGACAGTGAGAGATGGTCGACAAGACTACCATCATTTCAGACAGTGAGAGATGGTCGACGAGACTATCATCATTCCAGACAGTGAGAGATGGTCGACGAGACTACCATCATTTCAGACAGTGAGAGATGGTCGACGAGACTACCATCATTTCAGACAGTGAGAGATGGTCGACGAGACTACCATCATTTCAGACAGTGAGAGATGGTCGACGAGACTACCATCATTTCAGACAGTGAGAAATGGTCGACGAGACTATCATCATGCTCTCCGGCACTAACATCATCCTCTTCTGTTCGACAGGTTCATGTGGGCAACCAAGAGCAACCACTACGATGTGACAGCTGAAATGTTCTAAGACGTTCGCCTGAGGAAGTATGGGATCAATCTAGTTCCTCTCACGCTGGTAGAAGAGAATGTTTCTCAAATTAATGAGCATACACAATAAATTCAACCCAGTCATCCAGAAAATTGAGGATGGCAAATTTTAATACGAGAACTAACATAACCAATACATTGTCGTAATGAGAATCATGTGCTGGTTGCGATGGACAAGGAAGAGGAGAAGATTTGTGTCAACAGATTGCACATTCGCTGTACTATTGCCTCCAAATAGCCTTATCCTTTGGAAAAAGACAAGCGATTATGAATCTTTGTAACTCTTGCACGTTGGGAAGATGCTGCTACGACGAATCAGCAGCAGTGACCAGGTTCAGGAATTCATCTGTGGAATGAGTGCCATTTCATACGGAAATCAATGTGCCACATTGATGAGAACAGCTTGCGCATGCAGTGTGTTGAAACATAACCTGTGAAACGGAGAAGAGTGGAGGTTGTGGTTGGGCGAAGGTGGCGGATGAACAGACATGGTGGGGTTCCCACTGTCTTGCTCGTGTCTGCAAACCAAGAGCACGGGCCCTCAGTTTGTTTGAGGGGAATTGCTGGGAGGTGTCCAAGGGGCTTACGGCAGCTCTCCTTTCGGTGAGAGGGAGGTGCTTCCAAGTGCTGTGAGGGGGGCGAGGAGGGGATCTCCTGTGCTGTGAGGATGATCATGGCCGGGAAATTGATGATCAGAGTTGACCAAACCAATGACGTAATGTTGAAAGTTCGCAATCATATCCGGGTAGGCACTGCACAGGTCGCGCAAATCACGGGCAAGAATGTTCACCCCGTAGGGGAAGTTGAGACATTCGGTGTCAGCAAGGTATGGGAAAGCAGCGGAGGTGACGATGAAAGGTGACAACAGGCACAACACTCCTCACCTCCGCGTCATGGGTGACGCGAAGAGTGAGCTGGGCATCCGGCGACATCGAAGAGGAGGCTCTGGAAAGGGCACGGGACGTTGAAAACAATAAATGAATGTTCATGTATCATGTGGTAGTTGCGCTCCTGGTGAATGCGGAAGGATCGGGGAAGCGCTCGACCTATGTGCCTGGAAACATGGCTGTGTGGCCAATCTCCTTCACCTAATACTCTGTAGTGAGGGGGGCAGTCAGCTCGAGAAGCTTGATGTGGGTGTGGACTAGGACATCGGCAAGCATGGCAGGATCCAAGAAAAGAAGCAGGTGCAGGATATCTAGCAGGATCGTGGACAAGGCTACCGGCCGTACAACTGGCAGAACCACGAATAGGATCACCGGCAGAACCATGGGCACAACCACAAGCAGAACAGAAGGCAGGACCACCAGGAGGACCACCCGCAGGTTTGCCCACAAGACCACTGGCAGGACCAGTTGTGGGACCACCAGCACAATCATCCGCAGGACTACTGGCTGGACCACTAGCTCGACCACAGGCAGGACCATCGGGGAGGTTCAACAGCAGAAACCCCAATAGGATCAGCAGCAGGGCCACCAGTAGGAACACTGGAAGGACCATCGACAGGACCTCCAATGGGACCATCGTTCCTTCATGGCTAATCATGAGGGGAAAAAAAAAAAAAAAAACCCTCGGAGCCAAGTGTGTAGGCCAAAATGGCCCTGTTGGAAGTGTCCTGCGGACTTTGTCCTCGATATCGGTACTCGTCGAAATCGCGGACAAAGTTGGCAACTTCTGACATCGGCCTCGTGATGTTAGAATTGAGGGGCGGGTCCAAAGCTGCCGGGCTCCGGCACGGCAGGGATGGCGCAGGCGGTAAGGCTCTTTTGCGAGCTGATGTGGTGTTGCGAAGCTCTCGCGAGGTGATGTGGCAACCGCTAAAAAAGAAGCGGCCACCGCAAAGCCACCGTCAACGGCAGATCTGCGGCAGGCAAAGCGGGCTGCAATATGACTGGTGGAAAAAACAGAAGCAGCTTCTGGACTCTGCCGTAGCTGCCGCAGGGCATTTTTTTCATGACAATCCGGCAGAGAGGCGAGTTCTGCAGCAGGAGGATAAAAGTAACTTTGAATTACTGTTTCAATGAAATGAGTGGAGCGGTAGAATCAATCTTGTCCGTTTCAGCAGTGGTTTAAAGTTTGAGTTTAAAGGTTCCCGAACGTTCGCGGAAATTTGGCACTGAACGGGCTGACCAGCGTCAACCAAGGTGACGTGGCATCAGCCCGGTCATCACGGGTTAGTCCTGACTGCCGCAGACGGCAGTGTCTGCGGCAGTCGGGGGTGCGTTTCCTGGAAATTGTTCACGAGAATCTGCGGCAGCGGCCGCGCGAAAGTCTGCGGCAAGTTCTGCGGCAAAGACAATATCCGCGCCATCCCTGCCGTACCGGAGTCCGGCAGCTTTGGACCAGCCCCTGAGTCTTCTGTGACACGTCACGAAGTCCTCGTTCTCATATCGACGAGGGCCGTGCCCCGAGTTTGCTGAACTTCATCCTTCATCTAAAACCCGAAAAAAGCGGTTAGATGAAGTTCATCTACTGAAGTTCCCGCTTCGTATAGATGAAGTATTTACGCGCCTTCAAGTGCAATCATTACAGTCTTCAACGACCTTCATCAATGAATGTCGCCGGTTCCGGGTTGTCGAATCACTGACCTCCGCGACACGTGCACGTGGACGAATGGAAGTCACGCTTTGGTGGCCCGAGGAAGCGACAACGTTTTGGGCCGAGACGCGCACATGCTTCCAGCCAATGGAACCCGTTTTGGACTTCAGATGAATTTCATCGAGTTGTACCGGAGCGCGAATGGTTGCATCGACTTTCATCTATGCCAGTGAGCCGCGATTGGCCAGGTGGCAGGCATAGATGAAGCACGAAAGCTTCATGAAGCGCGAAATGCTGCTTCATCTATTCCCCGCCAACAGAGGAACTCGCAAGATTTTTGCGGCGTCCGTGACAATTTCGGCCACTTCGCATGATCCTCGCATAGAGGCCACGTCGGACGCTCCCGTGTAGAAATGAGCGCGAACGTAGATGAAGGATGAAGTTCAGCAAACTCGGGGCGTAGCCGAGGCCGATGTCAGAAGTTGCCGAATTTGTCTTCGATTTCAGCGAGAGCCGAAATCAAGGACGATGTCAGCGCGTATTTTTTTTGCAACACTTTTTCCAAAGTGCAAACCTACACCCCCCCCCCCCTCCATTTCACCAGGGGTTTTGGATTTATAAAGAAGCGGGCTCCTGCTGGGCATCGCTATAGTGGGGTCCAGCAGGTTCCCTTCTATCGCAGGTGTAATTCTCCGACCCCCCCACTCAAACCTCTCACAAACCTAGCCACTAGAGAATCACAAATCCCTCTGTTTTGGGGTCTGTGACAGTGCAAATATCTACTCGCAGGCAGACTTCCGCTGGTGGCTCAGCGAGTCCCCGCCTGTGACGTTGAACACGTTGGCGAACTTCGGCTTTGCAACCGAAATCGACCTTCCGACCCAAGGAAATGCACTTGACACCGAAAGTATTTTTTTGGGGTGATTAACCACGCCTCCCGAGAGGATGAGCAAGAAGAATGATAAAATGGAGACACGGAGGCGTGGACCAAAGACCAAAGGCGAACATGTTGAATAGAATTGCGTTGGGTGGACTCAATGTCCTATAATTGGTGGTTTTATAGAATGGAACAGGACAAATTGTCTTCTTTGCTAACCGAACCTGCATGACGAGCATCACTTTGTTAGGGATAGTTTGGAGTCTAACATGACCATTGGGTCTTACGCCCATGACCGAGATGGTTCAATGTAGGAGATGACCCTTCTTTGGATCTCACTATTATCCGACAGCATAGGTGAGGCTGGTTCTTTTTTTTTTTCCCTTGTTTTTCTCAAGGGAAAGAACCACTAAGCTAGCCTTTGGAACCCTCAAAATTCTGCCTCCTCCTCTGATTCCCCTCTGGCTTGAAGGAGCTGGAACACCGCCTCCCACACTGGGAAGTAGAAAATGTACATCGTCAACATTCAATGTTCCTTTGGGGAAAGGCTTGCACCCAGAAGTCTACTCAAGGCACCGTGCACATGCGCAAAAGCGTCATCGCTGCATACATGTCCTCCATCCGGCTCAGCCTCAAGTTGGCTCACCTACTGCTAAAGCCACTCCTCCCCTCACGACTCTTGAAATGACGAGAGCCAATCGAGCATCACAGAACCGCCACTCCATCACCCTTGCATGGTAACCCAGCAACAGAGGATGCCACCACCTCCTCTTATCCCTGGAACAGAAGAAACTTCTACAACTGGATCTACATGCCATAGAGAGTGCCTCATCCTTGAAGGCCCCACATGTCCCTACCGCGTCGTATACTCCTGGGAGAGCATCTTAAAGCCTGCCTTCCGGACTGAAGGCCAGGTTGAAGAGGCCCTGCCACAACCGGTTGCCCAGCACAACCGTCCTGGCGCTATCCAGAACATCCGGAGCATTGACCCAAAACAACTAGAGTCGTACCTGGCGAAGATGAAATTGGTGGAGAAACCAAATCCACGCCTTCCAGTCCCTTTCTCGTACAACCTTGAAAGACTCGGGTCCTCTCCACATCATTGACAGCGTTGTGAATCTACAACGCTCTCAATGTTGAGGCGGGAGGAGCCAGAAAGATGCGCTGGCTATGAGGATGACCCTCACTCCCTTGACCACCAGTGCCGCATCCTCTGAGACGCCCATTCCGACCTCATGTGACGCAAAGCTGCCATCATTCTAGCCTCGTCTGTGATGTGGAGCAGGCAGTTCCCTGCTTCACATCACCGAATCGCGAGACAAACATCCCCGACCGCGATGGACTGCACTCAATCCTCTTCAATACCCCCCTTGAGCAAGGAGATGAGCTTCCTCCGACACAAGCACTCCGCCACATCGTGGGGCAACCTGCCCTTGACTATGATCCGATGGACTGCTTCCAGGCTCTATGGGGCTGTGGGCGAATCAAGGACCAGGTCATGGAGCCTATTCATAGTGAGGCCAAGAGGCCCTGCACTGGACCCAAGTGGCCTCCCACCCAACACATCCTCCACCATCTCATCCTCGACGTCCTGTACTCCCCCATGTAGTACACAATACCTCTGACCCACTTCTGGATGGGCAAGGAGGTCAAGGATTCTCTCCTGTAGTTCCACCAGACTTCTCGAAGAGCTTGCTACCGGTGGACGGTCCTCCTCCTGCACCATCACCTATCGCACAGCGCCAGGATCTCGCCGCCTCCACCATCAAATCCACTACAATATTGCGTTGAACGGGAGAGCGGCAGCCTAGCTCTCTGTAAAGGCGGGAACACCATATTTTGCACCTCCTCTAGTAAGCTCTACCAGATCCCAACCTTGAGTCTCTTGCAGCACTTCGATACAACCTCATCAATAGAGCACAGGTTAGGTCTGACTGTGCCATTTCTACCCCTCCCTTCCCAACCTGCCGACATGTCAAACACCTACCATGTACAAAGTAGGGATCCCCCAGTTGCTCTTTAGAGGAGGGGACACGGAAGAGTAGCACCCGGATGTGCAGCAAGAGCATCCACCAGGTGCGCAACATCTCTGGTGACAATTCAGGGTCCAAGACCAAGGACCAAGAGCGGCTGAACATCGTCCCAACCCACCGGCCTCAGCGCACCAAACAGCCAAGCTAACATCGCAGGGGCCTGGAAAAGGTACTCCCATTCCCCCCTGACCGGCCCTAGAGATTTTACCCAGGCTCTCCCAAAAAAGACTATCCAATGCCTCCTAGGTGTGGTAACGTGTAAATCTCGCCGACGAGGCGGCATTGCTCGAAGATTTGGAAATGCATCCACTCCTTGGAGCACAAGATCCTAATAAACGTGCGTGGTCGAACTTCCAGACCAAGACCTCATCAAGAATTCCCAAACAACTCTCCCGACCGGGGGCTAGCAGTTGTAAACGCATCTGCGAGAGCTCTTCGCCACCTCATTGAATTCCCATCTCACTTAATATAACTCACAAACTGACGACCTCTAGTGGCAAAGCACGTGTCATCTTGCCGATCGTGGTGTCACACCATGCTAACTTTCATCTCATTGACAATAGATTGCGAGTATCCCATGAGGCCCTGCAACTGGTGATGACATGCTGATTTGAGGCCAAGGGTGAGAAACACAGCTGGCATTCCGAGCTCATGGCTGCTCCTCTCAGTCTGACCAACACAGCTACGTCTTGCCTTGTGTACATTCCCCTGTGCTCTGCGCCATCTTCCAAGAACACTTAATGCGGATGTCTGACGCTCACCAGCTAGGGCGAACGCCGTGGGGATAGAGGGGCCAGAAATCGGGGGAGTACCGATAGTGCCATTGGAGGAGGCTTAGGCAGTAAGTGGGAACAAGTTGAGAGGGGTTAGGAGAAGGGGGGGGGGGTTCCTTGGCATGACAAAAAGATTAAAGGCATTCCCACCATGGGGACCATATCATGGCTCCCCTTGCTAGGGACCTCTGAGCACACAAGGCTTTTGTACTACTTTGTAGAGAATTTCCTGCTGCTGTTTTGTCCGTGCACTGCCTGCCTGACCCCTACTGTGACCTTTCGGCTGGTGTACATGCTTGTGCAGATGATTGACTGGATGGACGCTAATGCTTTTGGGGCGCTGTTCAGTGGAGTGCACGTGTCGACGTGAAGCCAAGCGTGTGGTTCTCCTCCTCCTCGCGCTTCCGACACTACACCCTTACACGACCAGCTCCATTGGCAGTAACTCTTAGCTGTCACGTCACCAGTAGATGTAGATAGCTCTCAGGAGCAGTGTAGTCGGCACCCGAGTTTGGGCAGCCGGAACTCGGCGTAGCTATTTTTCTTCCTGAGTTTGACTGTACGACTGTGTTCGCAGCGTGGTTATTTTGGTATGGTCTAGTTTTTAGGAAAAACGCGCAATGCCTGGTGTCAGGTAGGGTTCACCCAGGAAATTCTACCAGAAAGGATAATGTTAGGAATTTTTTGGTTGGCCGATGTTCTGAGTAACAAGCCTCACATAGCTGAGGTAAGGCTAGAACTGGGAGGGATCTCAGTTGGTTGCTTATTCTTCATTCCTAAACAGTCATTGCCTCATTCAAGCTGCTTTCTGGCACTAACTATGGCGCGCACACTTTTGAGTAACAAACCAGAGCTTTGATACCAAAAAGGAACCAGCTAGTGTGCAGGTTGGGGCAGTGGCGTTGCCACCCAGACGTAGACGCAAATTGCGTCAGCCACCCTCTTCCCCTACATCAACTACACCGGACTCAAACAGATGTCAAATATTACGAATTTAGGCACATCCAAAATCTTAGGTCACAAGCTTTCCATAGCCACCATGCTCGGCTCGTTAGATGGTCTCTAGCCTCGAGCATTAATCGTCGCAGATCCAGATTTTTTTAACATTTCGAGCTGAGCACAGAATTAGGTCTTTTTGGTTTTTTTTTCACCTTTTCAAGTCGAGAATTCCACCACTACATCCAGCACATTCAGGCGCACATGTGGTCCAATTTTTGCCTGATTTGGACAACCTTGCTTTTTTAAGTGCTGAAATTAAAAAAAAAATCAGCATGTCAAATTTCTGGACTGGAGGTCAATTTTTGCCAACATCCCAAATCAGCAAGAAGCGCAGCCAGATTTTTTATCAGACAACTTCTATCATCCAGCTCTTAATTGAGGGGAGACTGTGCACCAACACGGCGTGGGGCGGCAGCAATAGTAGCGGCAGCAACAGCCGCGGAAGCAACAATAGCGGCAGCAGCAACAACAACAGCGGCAGTAGTAGCAGCAGTAATAGTAGCAGCAGCACTAGCAGCTGCACCGGCAGTGGTAGCAGCAGTAGCGACAGCGGTAGTAGCAACAACAACAGCGGCAGCAACAGCAGCAGCAGCGCCAGCAGTAGTAGTGGCAGCAGTTGGAGCACCAGCAGTAGCCGCAACGACAGTAGAGGCGTCAGCAGCCTCAGCAGCAACGACAATGCCCAATCGGGACAGTGACACCGGCATGAAGGATAGCTGTGCAGACTCGCCCATTGTAGACCCCATAGCAGATCTAAAGTTCCAGGTCAAACAACTGTGCCAGATACTTATCGGAACCAGCACTAGCCGGACTATCCTCCCCAGACAGCCTGGTCCTGCTCTAACTGCGGTAGCGCGCACAGCAGTGTAGCAGCAAGTGCAGTAACAACAACAGACGGTTACTAGCGTCTTAGGTGCTAGAGCTGCCGGCCCCTCTTGGTGCAAGGACTTCAAGTCCCCTCCTTCTACCCTCGTTGGAGATGAGAAATTTTTGTTTTGGGAACTGTTTTACCGCATCTGGGCACATGGGGAGGGCCTATGGCCGTATTACACTCTTCCACATGACGACACCATCTCGAAGCAGGCACTTAAGGCAATTCGTGCCGTCCGTGCAGTCTTCCTTGCTGCTCCAAATGCTGGCCGCACTGCCTTGGAGTCGTTCCTCACAGACACCGCTAACAACACCAGCACTGACCTCGGGCAGGCTTGGGACATGTTAACACGTCCGTATCACGCCTTCGGTGAGACAATTTTCAGCCAACTCCGGAAGGAGTTAAGCGCCTTTCGCATGAGGGAGTCCGAGTCCTTCATTACCTACTGGCGCCGGGCATAGGATATCCTACGTCGGCTCAAGAAAGTCATGCCTCCTCCGCTTGCTACCCTCCTCATCATCAAGAATGGTGCTACTCCTGAGTTTGCAAACATTTTTGTCCCTTACGGCCTACCCATCCTCGAGCCGCAGGCGACACAGGGCACTTTGATGACCTGGGCGTATGACCACTTGCTCAGCGTGGAGGAAGGGCACAAGGAAACACAGCTTCAGCGTAGTGGCTCTTTCGCGATTGTAGCTGCCACCTCCGGCGGCTCCTCCACCCCTTCCCTCGGCACTGTCTTCGCTGGTAGCACCAAGGGCAAGGGAATGGGGCAATAGTCTTCTTCTAGTGGCACTACCCTGGCGTGCCATAACTGCGGCCGGACGGTGCACGAGTGGTACACGTGCCAAATCCCTACTGACGAGGCCCACATTATTGCCACCGTGCGCCATCAGCATGAGCGCCGCCTTAACAGCTCCGCTGTCACTCTTGCTACCTTCTCCCCAAGCTGCATTATGGCCACCACCTACTCCACCTTGCAGCCGGCTCCTCAGCCTCCACCGCAACTTCCGCCGTCCCTTCTCCATCAGCAGCAGTAATAGCAGTATGTCCTGTCTTAGCCATAGTCGTACACACCACCGTCGCAGCACCAGCAGTATGCTCCGTCGTAGCCGGTGTTCTACCTACAGCCTCCATCCCAATGGAGCTCGTATCCCCCGTCCGCAGTCCATGGCGCTCGTCAACTCCGGCGCTCGGATCCGCCAGCTGCAGAGCTTTATTACCACGCAACTCGACATTACCCCTCCTCCCTAGGGAAGTGTGGGTTGTGTGATTGCTAGACGAGAGGTCTCCCACTGCCAAACAGAGACTGACCTCCGAAGGGACCTTGCGGAAGCCGCATGTTTCCCTTCTAAGCCGGCTTTGGATGATAACGTATGGTTGGATGACTGGCATGATTGCTTTGCACCTATCCCGTCTGCTCAGCTTGCGGCCTCCCTCTCCCTTCTCGCGTCCCGCTTTGTTGCTCACTATAATTTCATGGCATCGGTTCGTGACCCCGATTCCACCTGGATCATCCACTACGGTGCCACGCATCACATGATGTCCTGTCACAAGGTCTTTAGCATGCTTGGTCCCTTTGGCAATGTTCACAGTGTCCGGATAAGGTCCAGGCAGATCTTGTCGGTCCTTGGTGTTGGCATTGTTCGTTTTTGTAGTCCGTTTGGTGAGGTCTTCGTGACCGATGTGCTATTTGTGCCTGGTTTAGAACTCAATCTTCTGCTTGTCACGGCTCTCGATCTCATGTGCATGGACATCCGTCACTCCTGTGGCATTGGCATTGTCTCCCTTCGTCCGTCCGGTTAGGTCATGTTCCGTGCTGTCTGCCGTGACAAACTGTGGCACGTCACTCGACTTCCTTCATCCGTGTCCCTTCCCTTGTCCACCACTGCACTTGTGTTTTTCACCAGTGTTCTTCCCCCCAGCATGTACACCTCCTCCACCATTGCCTTCGTCCCGTATACTCCGATGCTGTCGATAGCATGCTCCGCACTCAACCCGCGCTTGGACTTGATCCCTCCACCTTCCAATGGCCTTGCCGTATCGAGTACATCGACTGCGCCCAAGGCAAGATGCACAGAGCCTCCTATCCTACGTTCTCGTCTTAGGCCACACACCCGCTGGAGCTCGTCCACTCGGACTTCATGGGCCCTCTCCCGTCGTGTCTGTTATCGAGGGCGGCCAGGATGTGCTGACCCTCATGGATGACTACTTGCGCTATCGTTAGGTCATCTGCCTCTGCCGAAAGAGCGACATGGCCTCCGCTATCTGTGCCTGGCACCTCGCTGCTGAGTGCGAGTGTGGCCACACACTCCGGCGTTTTTGGTCTGACCGTGGCGGCGAGTACATGGGGACACTACCGCCTACCTCGCCACTCATGGGGCCCGTCATGAGACAACCGCCCCTGGGATACCATAGAAGAACGATGTCTCGGAGCACTGGAACCGCACCATGGTTGATGTTGTCCGTACCATGCGTGTCGAGTCCGGTTTGTCATGACCTGGGTGTCGAACCGCGTTCCCCATTGTACCCTTGTTGGAATGCCGATCTTTGGCCTGCTCTTGTCTGAGGGTGCATCGCCAGCGTTTGGCTTACGGAGGACCAGCGGGATAACAAGCTTGCCCCTCACGGCCATCTCTACACCTTCGTCGGTGTCTCACGTCAGTCCAAAGCCTAACGCTTTTGGGACCCTATCCGACGTCACGTTTTTGAGTCCTGCAATGCCTTGTTCTTTAATGACCTCTTTCCTCACGACCTCCCTTGTGTCCTGTCTACCTCCTCTCTGCCTCCGTCGCTGTCGTCTCGTGGGGGAGATACTTGTCGTGCCACCGCTCCAGCTTTAGAGGCACAGGTTGTCTCGCCTGCATCCACACTCCCGGTAGGGGATGGCCCGGATGCTCCTCCCTCGCTGTCCACCTCGTCACCTAGGTCCCCTACCGGCGATGCCGCATACCCGTCAAGTCGGAGTCCTTCGCGGAGTCCCTAGCCCAGCCTGACCCCTTCGCTGACCCCTTCCAGCCTGTGGTGCACCCACCCTTGTGGATCCTCCCATGTCTAGCGGTTCCCCGACATTGGACCTTTCGCCTACCCCTACCTTGCCACCTCGTCCTCGCCGGGCTCCCTCTACTGTCATTGGCACCCCAGCGCACCAGGTCTACACCCACGCTCCTGGTGGCATTCTACGACCCCGCAAGTCGGCGCTGCCCCCGGGTCCTCGCACCAAGATCCCCCGTCTAGCCTCGAGCACAGTCGTCAACACACCTTCCTCTCCTCACACTGTCGTGAGCGATGAGTCCAGCATCAAGGTCCTTGGCCTCACGGTCCTTGGCCTCGTTGCCCAGGACACTCAACCAGGCTCGACCTTGGAGTACGCTCTCATCTCCTAAGAGCATCACCGTGCGGTCTCCGCCACTCTGGCCCGAGCTCTTGCAAGACGTTCTGCTACCTGTGTGCTAATGGCACGACCGTCCCCACTGGCACTCGACCCATAGAACCTACGAGAGGCCCGTGCCAGTCCCGATGTAAACCAATAGGAGGCTGCTTGTTGGGAGGAGCTCATCTCCATTAACGAGCACGCAGTGTACAAGCTTGTGGAGCTTCCCCCTGGCCGCAAGCCCATGGGGACGAATTGAGTGTTTCACCAAAAGATGAAGCCACATGGCACTCCGGACAAGTACAAGGCATAGCTCACTACCAAGGGCTTCTCCCAGGTTGTTGGAGTTGACTACAACCAGGTCTTTGCTTCGGTTGGCCGTTTCACCACTAGCCGGGCGCTCTTCAGCCTAGTCGCACAACATGGTTGGGAGCTCCATCAGATGGACGTGAGCAACGCCTTTCTTTATGGTGCTCTCGATGGTCAGGAGCTCTACATCATGGAGCCCCCAGGCTTTGAGGATGGGACGGGCCGACTCTGGCGACTGCGGAAGGCCATGTATGGCCTCAAGCAGTCTCTTTGGTACTGGAACATGGAGATCAACCGTACCCTTCTAAAGGGCGGATTTCTCCGTAGCACTACTGACCCGACGCTCTTCATCATTCCTCCTGGGACTCCCTTCGCTGCGATCCTTTTCTACGTGGATGACCTGCTCATCGCGTCTTCCAACCTGTCCAGTGTCGAGTAGGTGAAGGAGCTACTGAAGGCGACCTACAAGATGAAATATCTGGGCCCGCACAGGTGTTTCTCGGAATGGAGATTAAGCGCGATCTCATGCACGTCATCATGCGGGGACATAAGGCAGCATACGTTCAGACGCTCGCTGACCGCTTTGCCGATCTCGTGACCACTGTCCCGAGAGCCTCCATCCTGATGACCCCAGACAGAGAGGCAAAGCTGAAGGCTACTGGCGCTAGCACCTTAGGTGTAGCGATGGACATCACGTCGTTCCTCCCCGCCATCTGGTCACTCATGTTTCGTGCCACCACCACATGGGTCGACATCGCCTTTGTTGTAAATGTACTGGCGTAGTTCTCATAGGCCCCATACCAGGTGCACCCTGATGTAGTTCTTCGCGTGTTGCCGTACGTGGTCTCCACCCTACGCCGAGGCCTCACATTCCGTCGTCAGCCGTCTGTGGTGGCAGTAGGCTACACTGACAGCGACTGGGCGTGGAGCCCAGATGGGAAGAGCCGCACTGTTTCGATTTTTCTCATCGGAGGCACGGCAGTGTCATGCCGTAGCGGGAAGCAAGGGTGTGTCCCACGCAGCACAACACAGACAGAATACATGGCTTTGGACGCGGGTGCATGCGAGAGTGTGTGGCTACGTCGCTTGTTGGGTGAGTTACGTCAGCCTGTGCCATCCATCACCTTGCACTGCGACAACAAGAATGCCGCTACGATTGCCAACAATGATGGTGTCCACCATGTATGCACAAAGCACATCAATGTTGAGTATCGCTACGCACATTACTTCTTGCATGAGGACAGTGTTCACATCGTGTGGGTCGAGACTATGCAGCAGTTGGCTAACTTCTTGACCAAGGGGCTGAAGAGCAACTCATTCAAGAAGGCTATGGATATGGTCAGATTGTTGCCTTGAATGTGTGTGGTGTGACTCCTCCGCTTGCATAGGTCCCTGTTGCACATGTGATTCGTCTCCTTTCGCTCTTGTACTGAGTGTTGGGCTGGGGAGCATGGGGGAGCATAACTTCTGAATGTTCATGTACACTGACGCCTTTGGATCATAGGAAAGTGTTGCTGTTTTTTCCGTGCACAACCTCATTGACTCCTACTGTGACCTCTCGGCTGGTATACATGCTCGTGTAGACAACTCACTGGATAGACGTCAATGTTAACATGATGCTGTTCGGTGGAGTGCACGTGTTGCCGTGAAGCTTAGCGTGTGGTTGTCCTCCTCCTCGCGCTTCCGACACTACACCCTTACACAATCAGCTCCATTGGCAGCAACTCTGCTATCACGTCGCCAGTAGTCGTAGATAGCCCTCAGGAGCAGTGTAGTTGGCACCCGAGTTCGGGCAGCAATAACTCCACGTAGCTATATTTCTTGTTGATTGTGACTGCACGACTGCATTTGTAGCGTGGTTATTTTGGTATGGTCCAGTGTTTAGGAAAAACGGACAACACCCGGGTTTTGTGCTGTCTAGTGTCTGGTAGGGCTGACCAAAGACATTATGCTAGACAGGATAGTGCTAGGAATTTTCTCGTGGGTTGATTTTCTTAGGAACTGAGAAACTGCTAGGAAGCTTCCTAGCCTTGCTGCTGCTGACGTGGCGACACTGTCCAGTCAGCTAACACACTAGCAAGCAGGCAGGTGCAAGAAACAGCAAGGATCAGGCTAGGGAGACGCGCAAAGTCTCATAAGCTTCAATAGCTTTGTAAATGCAGAGAGAGATGACAACTGACAGGTCCAGGGCATAAATACCTGCCGCGGCGCACGGCGGGTGTCGCACGCGGCAGTCCAAGAGCTGTCCTAAAACCGGCCCAAAACCACTGTTTTNCTGCGCACACATGTCAGAATCCTACGCCGTCTGAACCTAGACGTGCAGAATCAAAAGACGCACGCAACGACTGGTCACATGCATGCATCCATCGACTGACAGCGAGTATATAATGCAAAAACATGCAAATGGGCCTCATGCCCAGTCCGCCGAAAGGCGCCTGCAAGACGTAGAAGGCACAGCAAGGAGTCCCGGTGACATCTGGGGCTCTGGAACAGTGGTCGGTCAGCTCCAGACGGGTAGTCCGCCGCCTGTCGTCGTGCCGGTGTCACCAGGGCCGCCTGCCTCAGGGATCTGCACGAGTATGGACACGGCCGAGTGGTCACAGTAAACTGTAAAGAAACGGCACAAAGCACAACACTCCCCCATGACCCGATGGTACGCATGTCCATACGCGTGCAGCACTGGTACAACAACATAGTGAGTGACACGGACATATGAGACGGCAACGTACATCCCACACTCAACCACTGTCACGCACGAGGCGAAGCCCAACAGAAGAAATGGCCACCAGGAACTTTCCGCGTGCAAGTGCCTTCGTCAAGAAATCAGCTCGCTGCAAGTCAGTGCCAACCCACATGATGGAGATCACGCGTCGCTCCACCAGATCACGAACGAAGTGATGCTCAACCGCAATGTGCTTTGTGCGAGCATGAAAAACACCAGAGTTCTCCGCAATGGCGAGAGCACTCTGGTTGTCGCAACGCAGCACAATGGCGGGTACTGACTGCCCAAGCTCAAGAAACAAGCGCTGCAGCCAAACTGCCTCAGCAGCCCCAGCCCCCAAAGCCACATACTCTGCCTCCGACGAGCTACGTGCAATGCAGCCCTGCTTCCCGCTTCGCCAAGACAAAGCGGTGCCACCGAGCAGGAACACGTAGCCAGTGCGACTGCGCCCGTCGGGACTCCAAGCCCAGTCGCTGTCAGTGTAGCCGTCAAGGACCACCGAACACTGCCGACGAAAGCAGAGTCCGAGATACGGCGTGGA
>SZWC01000451.1:0-13304 GCA_023375785.1 Penium margaritaceum
GATATAGATGTAGATATAGATATAGATATAGATATAGATATATATATAGATATAGATATAGATATAGATATAGATATAGATATAGATATAGATATAGATATAGATATAGATATAGATATAGATATCGTTATATGAATTTCTAAAATTGTTAGAGAAATTTCTATAAAAAGTTATATGTTTGGTTACATACCTTCACATGTTCCCTTAATCATCTATACTTCTATGAGTTAAGTGTCATTTAGATGTTTATGAAAACATATGATCCCTCTTAAACATCCAATTCTAGTCGTAAAATATTTTTCTTGCAGGTTTCTTTCTTCAAAGGAATGGATTCTTGATTAAAGACATGCTGCTTGTTGAGGACACCCCCACTCCTAGACTTAAGCCTTCACGCAATTATACCAATGTATCAAATTCACACAGAATGATGGAAGGAAGAGTTCTTAATAGTAAGACTTTATGGTTTTTTATGTAAGGGCTTTAAATTTAAGGAAAGGAAATCCGTAACACTCCATAATCACATATATGCAATCAGTATTTATAAAAAAGAAAAATTGTGTCAAAGTTTGTTTGAAATAAGTGTAATTTTCACATGGAACATTGTTTTTTTCCACTTTAATGGTTTCTTCTGAATGAAAAATACATAAATTTCACATGATCAACATATGGTATGTTTCTTTTTTTTCAAAAAGTTTATGTAAAAATGTAATGTGATCACCATAAGGAATGATTCACGTAATTTTTTTATCTATTAAAATTTTATTAGAAATTTGTTTGAATTCATGTTAACATGGTAGAAGGAATTTCTTTTTCATTTTTTTATCATCTTTCAGGTTAGAATTTTTATTTATACTTTCATTATGTATATAGTTTAAAATTGACAATATGTGTTTATTCTTAGTATTTTGATTAAATATTAGTAACAAAATTATGTAATTTAGGGTGAACTTGTTCTGTTTTGTTTCATTAAATGTTATAATGTGTGTATTATTCCCATTCAAGGTCGTTTCTTCTATCAATAATCAATAGCTGGTCATATACATGCACCTTTTCAATAACATTGGCCAGATGTGTAAGCTGTTTGTGATAAAAAATTTCTATAATCATGAAATGGTGAGAGCCTTTGAGATACATTACACGTTTATGCAAAGGCACATCAAAGTATACAGTCAAATTCCTGAAACCCCTTATGGACACGACAATGTTTTTGATTACTTTGCTTAGAGAGCCTGCTATCTTCCAGTTGTCCATGATTGGCCTACTTCTTTACAAGGATAGATTATTGTAGTGTACTTTAACAATCCAATTGTCTCATACAGCCAAACCCAATTGGTCTCATTAAAACCATAACCATCTTGATCATCTATTGTAGCTTTTGTTACCTTTATAAAAAAGTACTCTCAAATATAATTTGCATACTTTTTACGCAAGCATAGTAATGTTTGTCCCTTCCCTATGATATTTCTTGAAATTGGCTCAAATTGTAGGAGATTATGAAATGTTTTTTTATTTTCTTAATTCAGAAAAATTACCTTTAGATGTTCAAGATAGCTATGACTGTAAGAGAAGA
This sequence comes from Penium margaritaceum, assembly GCA_023375785.1. Lineage (NCBI taxonomy): Eukaryota > Viridiplantae > Streptophyta > Zygnematophyceae > Desmidiales > Peniaceae > Penium > Penium margaritaceum. The sequence goes on from SZWC01000451.1 coordinate 1,571, forward strand.
TATGGAACATAAAGAATATTAAATTATGTATTCACACAAAGAATAAGGCTGGAAATGTTAGAAAGGAAGCAGGTTGTGGAGTACAGGAAAAAAAAAGAACATGGTCTTGGAGTTGTGGGATTTCAAGAATCTAGATTTACACAAAAATGTTCCCTTATAGCTGCAGGCTGTGTCCTTTGGGTATGTATGGAACCGGTCCTATAGCCTGGAAAAATAGAAGATTTCTTCATTTGTCTGAAAATTGACCATGGTTGTTCGGACAAATCATTCTCTTGTGGACTTTCATGAATTGTCGAGAACAGGACCCTTTATTTTCGATCTTGACAGATTCCCAGTGTATCGTCTCAGGTATTTCAACGGCACCCAATGTGAAGGATGTCAAGTCGACCATGGTCCGCACACGAGTCCACCCGATTCCTCCACCCCTTCCGGAATCGTTCGATTCCCCGCTGACCTCGTAAATTATTCTGTCAACGCTTGGGTCAGCAGCCTGTCGGCATCTGCGTTGATCCTCGTGTGTCAGTCGACTGGCGTCGACTGACCTACGACATGCGTTGATGGCAGCGTTGACTACACAAATCTGGTCAGGGGGGATTTGACTTGACGGTCGAAAGCGAAAATGATTTAAAAGGTTCTTGAAAACGCTGGCATCATGGAAAATAATCACGCGAACGAAGTGATCAATCCCGCGATCGACAGAAAAGCAGGTGAGAGTCAAAACATAGACCACTGACAGGCAACAGGCGCTGCGGGCAGCGACCACGACGAGGGGAAGGCTGCGTTGCGCCGCCAGGGTCGCAAGCAGAAGGTTGTTTACTTTATCCAAAGTTTGGACCCGAAAATTGAGAGATTCTTCATCTTAAGGATACATTGCAAAAGAGTTTCTGTATGTCAATTAGAACATTCCTCGTATTCCGACCCTTCTGTTCACAAGACGATGGTTTCCCCAAGAATGCAAGAAATTCAGACTTCATGACACTCAAAAATCAGTAAATTTCTTTCTTCATTGCATTGAGTTGTCTAATGAAATATGGAATCAATGCTCAGTTGGAGTAAAAATTTCAATGAGAATATTGTTTTAATAATTTTGCCTAAAAACAACCATCTTAGTTACAATCTGATAAAACCAAACACCATGTTTTATGTAACTTGTGAAGATTCAACATGTAAGAAATCATAATGAAATCATTGGTCATCGTAATTCAAGCCTACATCCATTGAGAAAACTACCTCTTAGACATATTTTTCCACTTTCTTGCTTCCCCCACCTACATCCCATGTGTTCATTCATCTTAAGCTTTCTCTGCCCCCCTTCCAACTGAACAATGACTTCCCCTTTGCCTTTCATGCCTTCTTTCTATTCCACAGTTCATTGAGCTTATGAATCCTCTCTAAATAAGAATTCAATTATTTATATTATGAAACGTTTCTCTTGTCTCTCTCACTTGCATTTCCCCCCTCATTCTGATCGTCCCCATTTTCATTATAATTTCCTTCCAATAATACTCCCTAATTTCCTCCACTACTTTCTACTTGACTTCACTTTCTCTTTTCTATGTCTCTTCCTAACCCTATCTATTGAGCTTTCTCATTTACTTCATTTATCTCTGCATATGCATGAATCTAGGCAATAAGACATAACTGATACCACTTACCTAATATTCCTCTACATCCCAACTCATGTATATACACGGATATATAAATATATACATATTTATCACAAAATCTCACACACAAAGTCTGTTTATTTACCTCTCTCTCTGTATATCTCTCTCTCTCTCTCTCTCTCTGTATTTTTGTGTGTCTACCCCTCTCTCTCTCTCTCTCTCTCTCTCTCTCTCTATCTCTCTCCATCTTTCTCTCTCTCTCTCTCTCTCTCTCTCTCTCCTTCTCATGACACTTAAACCGAAAATGTACATTTTTATTCAACCTGGATAGATACCCCCCCTTCACAAAAGAGTGTCCGTGCGATGACCTAATTGGGCATCCCTAACCTCCCATGGTCGTTTTCCCATGAAAGCAAGTAGCTTAAATGCCATTAACTATTTTTGGGTTGAAGTGGCACCATATTCACATGCTGATTTATGTGAGCTACATGATTACTCGAATATTCATTGACTAGAGCAATGGTTAATAAATATCTTGACTCTTGTATGTTTTTTCACAATTTGCAACCAATCTTATGAACGTGAGATTCACAGCAACCAAAGACCGAAGTTTACGCTCGTGGTCTTAGCATAGGCAAAGGTCATTCTATTGAGATTTCATGGAAAACCGTAATGGTGGTAGTTTATTTGTTCCCTATTTCATGTATGAAAAATCATCACAATTGTCATGGATTATTATGCTCAAAGGAAGCATTGTAAATATGTTACACGCTAGATGTGTGAAGAATCGAGAAATATTTATCTAGTCTTATATTAAAAGAAATTCTTTTGGAAGGAATTGCCAAAGATTCAAGCTTGTAAGGAGCACCACGTTAGCAAGAAGAAAGAGACCTTATGAAAGATGTTTTCATCTTATGCATTTTGGCGTGTTTAATCCGTGAAACCTAGATCCTTAACCTTATGAAATTAGGAGGCTTGGCACAACATAGTCAAAACATATGAACTTGTCTCTTTTTTCTTTCAATATTCACTACTGAAGCCTGAACCAAAAGGTTCTAACAACTTTCAATAAAACTTGGTGTGAACTACATGGATGCATCCCTTGGATTGTGTACTATTGATTAGGACGATGCGTGGAAATTTTCCCCATCATTCATGACATGGTGAATGTTCATGTGAATTACCTATTCCTTCATTTGTTGTGCTTCCCAATGTTCTTAAATGTTTAGGTTGAAAATCTTTTATATTTGACTCAAGACCTTATGAAAGGAATATTTATCACCAAAATGTATTAGGTAAATCATTCACTTTATCGAAGATGATGAGAAATGGCGAGGCATGGTACTATATGATATAGTGGAAGACAAAGGATCATTATTCTCGGTATTCACAGTAATGGTCCTAGGAATGAAGTGTTTCATTTCAGAAAAGAAGAAGAAGAAGAAAATGAAGAATAAAGAGAAGAAGAAAATGAAGATGGGAGGCAAAGTTCATACTAACACTTTACCAAAGAAATTGAGGGATTAGAATTCTGAAAAGAAATCTAGTATGCCTCTTTTTTACTACCCTTGATACAATATTCCATGAAATACATAGAAACATTAAAAATGTCATGGCCACTTGTCTTAGTTTAATAATAAGTTCTTGTTGTTCGTGATCCTACATATGTTTCAATAAATGGGTATTTTAAAGAAGATATATTATTTGCTAAGTATCTCCCAAATATTTCTTAAAAACATGTTTTTCATGCATTAACTTTCCTACAAATAACACAATCCCGTGCTTTTCCAAACATCAAGTCTGAAAACCCATTACCCATAAAGTGTATGATGTAATCCTCTAAAACAACTACTTAATAATCCTTAGAGAGTTGTTTTTTATGGTGTGTGGTAGTCACATGTTAGTGTTCCAACTACCAAAATGGCTATAAAACACCAATGACCTGATATTGACGAGAAATCTGTTTCATGGACCGGCCAAGTTGATGCTTGCACATCAATACTCTTACGTAATGGAAATTCATTATTCACACCAATGCAACTCTTATCTTCATAGTTTTGGTTCCACTTTGATAGCAGAGCTACCACGTCGAATGGCCTAACATAAACTTAATGATTTGTTTCTGAGATCCAATTTACCCAATGTTCTTTAAGTGTGACCAATGTAATGTATGGTGAAATCGAGTCGTGTGAAATGTGAACACAGATATGGCATTTATAGATTATTTGTGCAATTTATTCAAGATAATCTTAAAAAAACCTATAATTACTCATGCTAATTTACAATTTTTCATTCCCCATGGCTTTTGAGGAATTCAAAAAATAATTGTGTGTGCCCACACATGGATTATAAAAGAACCAAGATGTCATTCACGCAAACAAAAACAGACAAATTTTTTCTTTAAGCACAAATTTGATTCATCTCTTCTTACAAGGTTTTTGAGGATTTCATCCACCCAAATCAGAAGAAGCAAAACACATTTTATGGATATTCCATCCACACTATGGTTTTAGGCATATATAGTTTTGAGATATCAATTTATGGTAGCCTTGAGACTCTTTCAACATCGCTATACAAATTTTACACCAGAAGTATATTATTGGCCCCATAATCAATGGAAAGGGAAATTTAATTTACACCTTCAAATTGTTCACTACCTTGTAATCCATGCAGTTGCATAAGTGATTATCAAACCCTCCACTGATATTAAGGCCTTATCCGTGGGTTTTTGAATGCATACAATAGATTTGATAACAAACATTTGATCTCATGGACGTATCATTAATCACTTATTCCTCTGTAGTTTGCAGCTTTTCTCGCAAAGAAAGGCAATAATGATGAATACATTCTTTCATCTAATCATAACGGATCCATTAGGGAGCTTTAGTCACATGAATATGAAGGGTTTCTTTTATATTCACGGAAACTTCCATAACCCCTTTCATATTTGCAAAATTTCTTTTAGAGAACATTAAATTCATTTCTTGATTGACCTGAGGATCACATTGGGCCATGTAAATTTATTGAAGAAAGTTGAGTACGTTCAATTTAACATTGGGTATGTATCCAAATTTGGCTTTGCAGGTAGTAGTAGTCAAGTGCATCACATATAAACAGGTCTTGTTTTGCATCGTTCCACAGGTAATAGGCTTAGTGGGCGAGTTCAATGAGAAAGTTCCGAAGGCATTCAAATAAGAGGAGAAGGGTGATGTCAACCTGCTAACAACGCGAAGCATTCGAAAAACCCAAACTAGAGCCATATCCTTTTACAGGTTCAGGCCAACCACAATTGCAAGACCATAAGCTACAAGTCTACTCGTTGCTTCCTATTGCATAAGCACATGGTGTTTTTATTTGAGTTATGCTACTAGAAATTTTTTAAAGAACTCTTTTCTAGAATGATGTAGTTACATATATTCACGTTGGAGGCTTCATCTTTGGCGAGATGATACTACCCATGTGTTGCTTATAGCTCCTCATTTTGAACCCACAAGCCATTGTAACTAGTCAGTTTATATACCACTTGCCTATGTACCCACCACAAAATTAAGATTTTTGTATATGCAAAGATTTTTTGTACACATGTGTTTGGCCATGTATTTAAACACATATCCTGATAATTGAATACACTTTGGTTATGCATTTTCACAATATCCTACTACCTACTATAAAATATAGAAATGTGGAGGGCTTTGTTGTTTCCTTCTGATCTAATTATGACAAACCACCCTACAAAAAAAATTTGGAAAGATTTAATAATAAAGAGAAAAGATGTCTCATTTGTTGGTCTTGGTCAACCACACAACTTCAGGCACATTGAATTTTGAAGATTTTACAGAAAGAACTATGACCATGGCGATTTTAGCATATCATTTACCTCAAATATTTAAAAGTTACCCAAGATGTCCATACGAAAGGCAATTCTGAGCTACATAATTATGAAAATAATTCACATGAACATATCTTTGAGCTTAGATCCATTTAATTATGAGGAATAAAGACCAAAAAACATAATGATAAAACATTTCATGAGTAAAAATGGGATTGTTTTGTGTTGACGCGGTGGACCAAGGGAAAGATGAATAATTCCTACCTCTCTTCTTCAAGAGAAATTCACACAAATCCCCTTGTCCTATTCTTGCATCCATCATAGTTTAGGTTGGGGAATTTATTCAATTTGATGCATTTAATAATTGCTTAAAAAATACAAATATTATTAGGGCTTGTTCTATTGTAATCTAATTAAATGTTTAAATAAGAACAAAGATAAGGAAGCATCAAATTATATTTCCTTTTCACTAATTTGTTTAACATCAGGCAATGTTAGAGGGACACCAAGTCCCCTTCTTTTTTTAAACATAGGTGCTAAGAATAAGGGAGAGGAACACCCATTCCATAGAGAGAAAAAGAGAATGTGCATATATCCCTGTCCTCTTATCTTATTAAATTGTGTTTCTGAAGAGTAAAAAAGAGTTTGTTACTACCCTCTCATTCTCCATAGGTGGCAATCGAATTTGAGAAGTGGATGGGAAGGTTATTTACTCTTCCTTTCATCATAAGCATGGTTGAAAGTATGGAGAAAAAGGGAAGGAATTGATTCCCTTCTTCCCTTCCCTCTACACCTGAAACGTTTAGACAAGGAGAAATATTTTTCAACACTTTTTCTCCCATAAAATGATGTGAGATAAACTGGTAAGACCTACGATAAATCTAACTAGAATAGTAAGGCCCTGTGAAGACTAGCAAATTGGACATTCTTTTTTAAGAACATTTTGGTCCACTTGCTGGATTTTCCTCTCATTAATAATCTTATTCATGCAACAAAAAATTCGAAAAAACGTTTTTGCTGAGTTGCATGAGGTTGGAAGAAGGATTTCGGTTTCCATGTTTAAGGATGTTTATAGATGAATGAAAGACCGAAAATATCTTGATGTGCATGAATTAGGAGGGGCAATAGTGAAATAGGATTCCTCAAGCCACAGCTGTGTAACATCGTGTAATATGGGTGATAAGTTTGGTAGGAACATCACAAGAACTTGCAATTTTGTAAGGAACTGTAAAACAAATGACATCTCCAATTAGAAGAACACTGTTACCATGAAATTTTGATGCATTAAAGGCAACAAATCAAAGATACGTTTGGGTCCCACAAGAGATAAACGAGATGGTGTGTAGTTATTTTGAGGTTTGATGCTCATTAAAAACTACAGGGAGATCATCACAATATATTAGCCATGAATATAGATTTTCTGATTGAGGTGGTAGGTATGATAGGCTCAAATAGGTCGGGGAGGAATGTAGTGGCCGTGTCATGGATCTGCACACATGGTGCCATATCAATGATAATGAAAAGACATGAAAAAAAATCAAAAGAAAATGGTTGAAAAATTGAATTGAGGGAAAGACAAAAATTTATAAATAATCGTGTAGGATGGAGAAAAACAACTGTTTAATGGAGGGTAGAAGATAAAGATAGAGATGCTTTGTATACAAAGAAAAAGAGGTCAATCTCTAGGAAGGAGAGTAGGTAGTATGGAAGGAAAATGAGGAAAGGGGCATATACATAGGCATATCCACCATGAGGTGAAGCAAGTGAGTCCCCACACTTTTCATGACCCTATGACAACATAGGAAATTTTCAAAGTTACTTGATTACCCACTCATAGAGAACAACATTGCATTGAATCATGGACAACCATTATAGATAGTAAAGTCCTGATACCACAAGATATTGATTCGCATACGTACACTCATTATGAGATTTTATGTTTTTTTGACCATCCTCACATTACTTTGATTGTCTACACGACCACCAACACAAAGCCACATTCTAATGTATTCACGATCAATAGGAAACCAAAATAATATGATGTTGTCTTTGTAAAAAACGTTGACCAAGGTAGTCTAATGATCATCATAAAGATCAATCTTATCTTTTCCCAGGCTTTTTCACTATGCTTGTTGCCTTTATAGGAAATGGAGTGAATCTAGTAATTGTCTATGCTCATAATAACTTCTTCATCATACTTCCTGATTTAAAAACCAGTCTTGTCCCATGAGGCTTTATCCTTGGCCATATCATCTTGCTTTGCCCCGCACAAGGATTGTTGATGACATAGTTAAGTACGATCTTTTATTATGAAAATTTTTAATTTAAACAGATTTGCATTGGTCATATTTTATTCCTACAAAAAAGAACACGTGGATGGTTGTGGATAATTTGTACGCATTTCCATTAAAGTTGAAGGTGAAAACCAAGGACCACATAGAATGAACAAAATTGTTTCATAAATGTTAGAAAGAGTGTCTTCATTCCAAGGGCAAGAATGACCACCTAGTGCAAAATAGGTGTATCAATATATTTCATGGGATTTTTGTTGCTTGCCATGTTCCAAAAGATTCATATCAAACCTATGAAAATACGCGGTATGGTTAGTTCATTTTCCTCCACCATAGCTAGTAAAATGAAGAACCATTGACTAACACCGGAAGGAGGATTACTATGCATGATCACGTCTGGTGCCTATGGAAAGAAATTTGGCTGCCCTTTAAAAAGAGGGAGAAAGAAAATTTTGAATCCACCTCCTTTAGTGTGGACGAATTGCCTTCTATTTACTACGTCAAACTACTACTATAGTTGCTAGGAAACATTTCCATGATAGTACACGTGTCACTTGAGGATCTCCTGTCGTTGGAGCTATTGTCTATTGCATGTCGTCTTGAAGAAGGTTTTTCTTATTCTGGTAATGAATAATGATTATTTTATGACTTTTAATGCTGCTGTAAGAGGTGTTATTACGACCACATCGAATTCCCTAAGTGTAACTGCCACTCAATGTGTTGTTTATGATTGAAGCAAGTTTTCATTTCACTAAATTGATAACATGCCTTTTATATCTTGCAACCAATTGACAAGGACATTATCTCCATTAAAATTTGAGATGTTTCCTCTTATCAAGGAAGAAACTTCCACATGAAAGGGAGGAATGTTAGGAAGCAAGGAAAGAAGAAGGAAGGCAAGGGAAAAAGGAATTAACGAACAAAAGAAGGGAGGAGAATTTATGTTTCATTCAATTATTTTCTATAAAGTGCGTGAAGCACCACAAAAACGATGTTTTTTTCAACGACTTATTGAGCATAAAGTATTATTCTACCATTATTTCATTTTAAAAGCAATTTATAGAAAATGGAACTCATTTTTATAGAAAAGTTTTCTGAATTTTCCATCATAGTTTTGAAGGGGTAACTATTTTTCACTAAAATACCACATATGTCAATGTCATTGTTTAGTGGTTTTACAAAGGGTGAAATTCCTCTTGTTAGCTCCCTTCAATTTTTAGACTGGTTTTTCATGTTAACAAAAAAATACGTTTTTGCAGAACATTCATGTTATAAATTTTCAAGCATGGATGTTCAAATACAATCGTTTGTCTTTAGAAGAGGGTAAAACTTTGGAAATTTTTGGTCTTTGAACATGTGTTGTGTGTTTGGACCATTGGCACATGTGTAGTGTGATTTTGTTTTTCATAGATTGTTAAATAATAGACACATTACCTGGAGCTCTTCTTCAATGGTAGTCATTTCTTTTTTTCCCCTTAACAAGGGGATCAAATTCATTATCCACAATATTTCTGGCAATGAGATATGGTTATAAAACATCTTTTGTTAGTTTTTTCCTGAAATATGATGTTATGTCCTTGAAGAATTTTCAACCAACCCGTTTCTTAGCCCATAGGAGGCGTTTCAAGGTTTTCAAGGGTGATTCTCTATGGTGAGGTGATTGTGTTGAAACATAGGTAGTGTATTAGGATTGTTGCCATTACAATTGTTTTGTTCATTCCATTACTATTGTGATCCTATTGATATAATAATTTGCACGTCTCTATATGATATTTTTTCTTCATGTTCTACTTGAAATAATCCTTAGTTCCTTTTTCCTTGTCTAAGGCCCTCATGGATGATATTCTACCCATTTGTAGTCTTTACATCTAAGAAGCAAGTGACAATGCTTGGACCTTCGTTTGAAGGTGCAGATGTCCGCTAAATAAATCTTCCACGGCCTCCACATAAAATAGGGGAGTTTTATGTGATTTTTCAAACCACATTGAGAAAGCTATTCAATGGAGGGGCTTGTGCGGCTGGAGATGACAATTGGTTGCGTCTTGCATGTATGAAGGCCATAGAAATATTGAAACAAAGGAATGAAATATGTTGGTTGGGATATGATTCACATAAACTCATTAATCAGGAATACAAAAGACTCCTCATTCCGGTTTACATTGTATTTTTTACGTTGCTACGATGACTTTTAGAACCTGTAGATCATTGGATGCCTTATCCCCTCACGTAGAATAGGCTTGCGGGTAGAGGATTTTTCAGTCACAAGTCAAGGGCGACCTATGGACGATGTTTCCCCTCGTTAATCATTCAGGCGTGGATATGCTTGAACGGCGTGGTCCAGTCTCGCCGGGTTCTGATGCGGCAGGCAAAGCGGGTGATTGTCATATGCCGCCGAACCTCCCGCAGTGTGCCCCTTGAATCTGACGCGCCTTCTCGCGAAGCTTTTGTTCCTCCTTTTGCGTTCACCCGCCGACTGCTGCAACTCCCGTTGACGAGGGTGAAAAGGTTCAGAGTGACTTTCTTCGAATCCTGTACTGATTACGTTCATTCGATAGTCCGAGATTTCGAATGTTTGTAACGTTCGAATTTAAGGAAAAACAGACCCAGACATCCATGAATATCGAATTAGTATCGCACTTTGCTTTCAAATCCCTGCCTCAAAACTCGCCGTCCGCTGTATTGCAACGAATTGATGACAGTGCAGCAGCTGCGGCAAGCCGCATAGAGGGTGTAATTGGATAACGAATGGGAAACGACTCGACACACTCGCTCGACACACCGCATAGCAGACGCATGCGGTGACTGCTTGGCAGCCGCGACTTTCTTAGTTCGTGGTTGACCAGCTCGCAAACGATTCGCAGGACGTTGACCACTTGGAAGCCGTTTTGTGAAGGTTTCGGAGCGGATTGACTTCTCGCTGGAGTTACCCGCGAAGTATGATGGTTCGCCCGGCGAGAATAACGACAAGTTGGAATTTAGCTGGGTTATGCTGGCCACACCGCACGTCATCGTTGCCAAGCATGCATGATGGCGAGTATAACCTGGTCAGGTGATGCTGAATGAATTACCTTCTGAATGTGCACCGTTCAAACTGGATTGAAGCAGGAATTGCAATTCCTGATTCGTTAACATTCTTTCACCTTAGGAAGTGATAATACGCAATTTTCCGGATGGACTGGGGTTTCATGTGTTTGCCCGTCGACGCACGGGCCCGCGGTAGCGGGCCCCTGCGTATGCGTCCGGATTTGACGCGCCGCGGCGTCCGGAAAGTTGGGATGAGTGAGGGTGCCGCCAAGGCATAGGCCGCCCATAGGAATGGGCGCGTTGGAGCCTATCTGGCACGAAAACGCGCTTCCCTCGTTCCCTCAATGCCCGGTGGCGTTGCCAGTTGGGTATTACGGAGGAGGAGAGAAGTGACATGAGAAGAGGAGAAGGGGGGCGGGGACAGGAAGCTCGAGGTGACCGAAGTAGGCTCTTCGCCAGCAGATGCCGTCTGGTCGCTCGACGAATCTATCGTGCACGTTCTCACGAACTGTCACGTCTCCGAATTCCCGCTGGGAGCGCTTCCCGAAGTATTTTTGTCACCACCTAGCTCGCGCCGCCAGCTCGACCTTCTGTGTTCCTTGTCTTTAGGCAGCCCCCAACGTCTTTTATAATGCTACCTTCCGTCGCGGTTTCATTAGCAACGTCCCACCATCGCCTCCGCAAAAGTGATATCTTCTCCGAAGGAACCTGGAGCAGCAATGGCCACGGCTGCGCCTGTGGCGATGACAATGGCGATGGCGAGGCGTCGTGTTGTACGAAGACGAAGGGGGTCGAACGAAGCATCAAGTAACCCCGCCGCTCCGGCTGCGCAGATATGTGCGTCATTCTGCTTCCGGCCCATTACCTACGTCCTCTTTCTTCTCTCGAAATCCTGGAACTGTCTCCATCTTCAAGTCCCTCTCCTAGCCCTCAGCACATTCCGCAGCATGATTTTCTCAGCGAGGACGAATGCGTCCCACCCC
>SZWC01000451.1:32259-87169 GCA_023375785.1 Penium margaritaceum
TGTATGACGCTGGTCGCGCCGTCCGTGCCCTCGTCCCAGTCGCCCCTCCAGCTTCCCGCCTGGCCTTAGAGCCTTTCCTCGGCGACTTTACTGCTGGCGACATCCCAGACTCTGCAGCCGCATGGCACATCCTCACCAGACCCCATCGCCTGTCCAGCGACGCTCAGATCAGTCGTCTGCTCCGGGAGTTCAACTCCCTGCACATGGGGGAGGACGAGACGGTTACTGCCTACTGGTAGCGGGCGGAGGACATCCTTCGTCGTTTCGGCAAATCTGCTCCGCCCCCTCTGTCCGCGCTCCTCACCATCAAGCGCGGCGCCACTAGCGAGTACGCGGACGTCTTCGTACACTACCCCCAGGACGTCCTCTCCACCATGGCGGCCCAGGGCACCTCATGCCCTGGGTATACGAGCTCTTCCTCCGCATTGAGGAACCTCGCCAAGATTCCCAGCTCCATCGCACGGAGGCACTTACATCCCCTGCTGTCGCCTCCCATGCCGTTGCCTCCGTGGCCGTCGCCTTTCTCGCCGCAGCTACCTCATCGTCGTCGGGGAAGAAGAAGAAGAAGAGCCGGAACAAGAAAGTCAATGGTCCGCCGCAGCAACAGCAGCAGCAGTCGTCGACCGGGTCCAACGGTGGTGGCTTGGTCTGCCACAACTGTGGTCAGCCCGGGCACGGGTGGTACACGTGCCCTCTCCCGACGGACAAAGCACGCTTCATCGCCACCATGCGTCGCCAGCGTGAGCGCCGCCTCGCCTCTGCCGCCGTCGTTGCTGCTGGCCCTTACACTTCGACCTCGTCCAGCAGCTCTGCCACTCCGACAGCTCCGCCTGTCCCGTAGACACCCGCGCTGCAGCAGTACTACCCACAGCCGTCGGCGCCTCCGCTTCCTTCACCGGCGTAGTCCTCCTACTACCCGGGCTCTGGAGCCGTCACTCCGCACTCCGTCTACACTCCCACGCCGTCCTCCCGTGAGCATCAGCTGGAGCAGTTCATCGCGCTCCAGCTTGGCCTGCCTCGCCGTCCTCCCCAGGGAAGTGCGAGTTGCGTCACCACCTACCCTCCCGCCCAGCCCTGCATGACTGAGACTGAGCTGCAGTCGTGTCCCGTCTCCTCATCTGTCCCGTCGTCTCCCGTGGTCTCTTCCACCCCCCTCCTTGACGACATTGCATGGCTTGACGATTGGCAGTCTCGTTTCGTGCCTCCTACCGCGTCCGCGTCCCTTGCTTGCTGCCATGTGACCGTTAGCGATCTCGCGACTCCTGTCCAGGACCCTGCTGAGACCTAGATCATTGACTCCGAGGCCACGCATCACATGACGGCCTCTCGTGAGGCCTTCAGTATGCTCGGTCCTGTAGGTGATGTCTCCGGTGTCCGGACGGGTTCCGGAAAAGTGTTGCCTGTCCGTGGTGTTGGCGTCGTTCGTTTCCGTGGTCCTACCGGTGACGTCTTTCTGACCGATGTCCTCTTCGTCCCTGGTCTCGAGCTCAACCTCCTGTCCTGGACTGCCCTTGACCGCATGAGCATGGACGTTGTGTACTCGTGTGGTGTTGGCACTGTGTCGTTGCATCCGTCTGGTCTTGTCGTCCTGCACGCCACCGCCCGTGGCAACCTGTGGCATGTTCCTCGCCTCTCCTCTTCTCCTCCCGTCTCCTCCCTGTCGGCTGCCACAGGCCACGTGTTTTTCACCACTACGCTTTCTCCTCAGCACACCCGCCTCTTGCACCGCCGCCTTTGCCACATCCACTCTGCCGCCATTGAGAGCATGCTTCGCACCCAGCCGGCCAAGGGCCTTGACCCGGTGACTTTCCCTCTCCCGTGCCCCACTGAGTGCATTGACTGCGCTCAGGGGAAGATGCACCGGTCCACGTACCCCTTGTCTTCCTCCCGTGCATCCGCCCCTCTTGACCTTGTCCACTCGGACGTCATGGGTCCTCTCCCCACCGTGTCCTTCGGCGAGCATGGCCGCTATGTCCTCACCCTTACGGACGACTATTCTCGCTACCGCTGGGTCTTCTGCCTCCGGCAGAAGAGCCATGTCGCCCGAGCCATTCAGGACAGGCTTGTCCTCGCGGAGCGCGAGTGTGGCCGCTCTCTTCGCCGCTTTCGCTCCGATCGTGGTGGAGAGTACATGGGTGAGGCTACGACCTTTCTCGCCTCCTGCGGGATCCACCATGAGACATCTGCGCCATACACGCCCGCCCAGAACGGTGTATCCGAGCAGTGGAACCGCACCATGGCCGATGCCGTCCGCACCATGCGGGTCGAGTCCGGTCTCTCCGATGACTTCTACTTTGAAGCCATGGCCTACATGACCTGGGTCTGGAACCGGATCCCCCACGGTCCCCTTCCCCGCCAGTCCATGCCATACCAGCACTGGTGCGGTCGGCGCGCTGACCTCCGCCCGGCTCGCGTCTGGGGCTCCGTGGCCATTGTGTGGCTGCCCGCCCCACAGCAGGGCGGCAAGCTCGCCCCCCGTGGATGCCCCCGCACCTTCCTTGGTGTGTCCCGTCAGTCCAAGGCTTGGCGCTTCTGGGACCCATCCTGACACTGCATCGTCGAGTCCCGCGATGCCCTCTTCTTCGAGGATCTGTTTCCCCGCGACCTCATCCGCTCCGGCGCGTCCGTGTCCCTCCCGTCGCGTGGGAGAGTGGTGAGTCTTTCCTCCTTCCTGTCGCTTCCGGGTAGCACATCACTTCGTCCCTCTGAGCCGGTAGCCCCTGTCGCGTCCTCTGGCCCTCCCGGACCAACAATCCCAGTTGTGTCCGCTGGCCCCTCCGGGCCAGCAGTCCCAGCCGCGTCAACTGGCCCCTCCGAGTCAGCTGCCCCCGTCGCGTCCGCTGGCCCCTTCGGGCCAGCAGCGCCTGTCGTTTCCACTGGCCCCTCCGGGCCGGCAGCCCCAGTCGCATCCGATTGCCCCTCGGGGTTAACAGCCCCAGTCGCGTCCGTTGGCCCCTCAAGGCCAGCAGCGCCTGTTGTGTCCGCTAGCCCTTCCGGGCCGGCAGTCCTAGTCGCCTCCGATGGCCCCTCTGGGCCGACAACCCCAGTCGCGTCTGCTGGCCCCTCTGGGCCGGCAGCTCCTGTCGCGTCCGCTGGCCCCTCTGGGCCCGCAGCTCCTGTCGCGTCCGTTGGCCCCTCCGGACCATCTGCCCCAGTCGCGTCCGCTGACTCCTCCGGGCCAGTAGCCCCTTCCGCCTCCGTTGGCCCGTCGGACCCAGTACCATCTCCTGCCCGACCGCGCTACACACGTGGCCCAGGCGGCAGCCTCCGACCTCGGCCGACAGTGGACGCGCAGACCGCCGCACCACGTCCCGTGGTACCTCGACCCCCTGTGGCTCCACGTGTCTCCTCCACTCCCACGGTAGTGAGTGGGGACCCTGGCACGAAGGCTCTCGGCCTGACCACTTCGGCCATCATTGCAGATCTTCACCCGGGCTCTGCACTGGGCTACGCCATGCTTCATCACGAGCATCAGCATGCTATCGTGGCTACACTCGCCCGCATCCCACCTGGAGCTCGTGATGCACACGCCCTCTCAGTGCGGTCCACAGCACACCCGGAGGACCCAGCCACCCTGCGCGAGGCTCGAGCCTCTCCTGAGGCCACACATTGGGATGCTGCCTACGCCGAGGAGCTCGCTACTATCCGTCAGCACCACGTGTATGACCTCGTCGACCTCCCTCCAGGCCAGAAGGCCATTGTTGCCAAGTGGGTCTTTCGGCGCAAGTGGAAGCCTGACGGGTCCTTGGACAAGTACAAGGCCCGCCTCACAGCAAAGGGAATTGCTCAGGTCCCTGGGGTCAATTACGACCAGATCTTCGTCCCAGTCGGTCAGTTCTCCACTAGCCGGGCACTCTTTAGCCTGGTGTCCCAGCATGGGTGGGAGCTGCATCAGATGGACGTGAGCAACACGTTCCTCCATGGCTCACTGGAGGGTGAGGAGCTCTACATGGTGCAGCCCCCAGGCTTCGACAACGACAATGGGAGAGTTTGGCGGCTGCGGAAGGCCCTCTATGGCGTGAAGCAGTCACCTCGGTACTGGAACCAGGAGATCAGCAGCACGCTTCTCCATGGCGGCCTCCAGCGCAACACCGCTGACCCCTTCCTGTTCGTCAGCCCGCGAAGTCAGACCTTCGCCGCAGTTCTGGTCTACGTCGACGATCTCCTCATTGCGTTGCCAGACACGGCTGCCATCCAGCGTGTCAAGGACTTGTTGCACGCCACCTACCAGATGAAGGATCTCGGGTCTGCCCGAGTCTTCCTGGGCATGGAGCTCGAGCATGATCGCTCACAGGGCATCCTGCACGTTCACCAGGCTGCCTATGTGCAGACCCTATCCACTCGCTTCGCCAAGGACCTGCCCCTCGTGCCTAGCGCATCTTCGACCATGTCACCCGATGGCCAGGTGAAGCTGAAAAGTCCTGACCCAGCTATTGTGTGGGAGCCAGTTGATGTGACCACGTATCTCCATGTCATCGGGTCACTGATGTTCCTGGCGACGACGACGCATCCAGACATTGCGTTCGCCGTCAACCTCCTGGCCCAGTTCTCTCAGGAGCCGCGTCACCTCCACTTCAAGGCCGCGATCCAAGTGCTACGCTATGTCGTCTCGACCCCTCGGCGAGGTCTCATGTTCCGCCATCAGCCGTCCGTTGTCGTAGTGGGCTACACCGACAGTGACTGGGCCGGCAGTCCAGACGGTAAGAGTCGCACGGGCTGGATCTTTCTGATTGGCGGCACAGCTGTGTCCTAGCGCAGTGGCAAGCAGGGGTGCATTGCACGCAGCACTGCGGAGGCTGAGTACGTGGCCCTTGGCTCAGGCGCGTGTGAGAGTGTGTGGTTGCGTCGTCTGTTGTCCGAGTTGCGTAAGTCTGTCGCATCCATCACCTTGCATTATGACAATGAGAGTGCCATGGCCATCGCCGACAATGACGGTGTGCATCACACACGCACAAAGCACATCAATGTTGAGTATCACTATGTGTGTTTGTTGTTGCATGACGGTAGCATCAGCATCGTCTGGGCTGAGACAGCACGGCAGCTGGCCGACTTCCTGACCAAAGCACTGAAGCTGGACCCGTTCAAGAAGGCTGTGAGTTCAGTCGGCGTGCGTCCGCGAGTTGCCCTCTTTGTCTCTGCCTGCGTCTCTGCATGCTCTGGGAGAGTCTGGATTTTGACCGTGTCCCTGTCCGCCCATGTGCACTACGCCTGTGAGTCATAGGGGAGTGTTGGTTTTTTGCGCATCTCTCATTGTGCTCTGTTGTGTCCTCCCGGCTTGTGTACATCGGCGTGCAGGTGACTGACGGCGAGACTCGACGCTGATGGAGTGTCGTCCGGTGGAGCCGACGCACGCTGAGGTCTTCTCGCAGTTCGCTGGAGCCTCCTCTCTCCGGCGACGTGCTCAGCTCCATCGGCAGGCCTCCTCGGCGGTCGTGCTGCCGGCGGTCACTGCCACCGCAGTTGCTGTCTACATGCATCCAGCGTGTCCCATCGCGTCTGCATCGTCATGCTCTGCCTAGGNTACATCGGCGTGCAGGTGACTGACGGCGAGACTCGACGCTGATGGAGTGTCGTCCGGTGGAGCCGACGCACGCTGAGGTCTTCTCGCAGTTCGCTGGAGCCTCCTCTCGCAGGCGACGCGCTCAGCTCCATCGGCAGGCCTCCTCGGCGGTCGTGCTGCCGGCGGTCACTGCCACCGCAGTTGCTGTCTACATGCATCCAGCGTGTCCCATCGCGTCTGCATCGTCATGCTCTGCCTAAGATGCTTGTTGCATGTTGCATGGCCCTGTTCGGCATCATGGACCATTGTAGGCACTGCCTGGGTTCGGGCAGCCATAACTCGTTGCTACTATTTTTCTAGCTGTTTCTGGCCACACGACTGCGTTTGCAGCGTTGGTATTATGGTATGGTCCAGTTTTCAGGCAAAACGGACGACGCCTGGGTTTTGGGCTGTCGGCTGTCTGGTAGGGCTCACCGAGAAAACCCTGCCTGCAAGAAAATAGGTCTATTTCCTGATTGGCTGGTTAGCTGAGTAACAAGCTCTACAGAGCTGGGGGGGGCCTAGAACTTGGAGGGGTCTCCCATTGTTGTTCATTCTTCATTCCTAATCAGTCACTTACAGTTTTCAGCTGCTTTTTGGCGCTAACACTGGCGCGCGCATTTCTGAGTAACAAACCCAGAGCTTCCAGACTTGGACTCTAGAGCAGCAGACTAAGGGGGCAGCTCACTTAAGCAACGAGCGTGGAAGCCCGCACACTGCATCAACAACGCTGCTGCCTAGGCTTTCCTTCTCTTGTTAACCCATGGATCACTCTGAAGCAATGAATTTAATGAACCGTGGCTCTTTGTACAGTTAACAGTGGACAAATGTAGTCGCCATGCTTCAAACTGAAGCACCATGTCACTTTCATCAGGCGACAGACATCACTGAACCCATCTACATCTCTTTTATTACGTTAGTTTTCAACTTCTTTGGTTTCGCTCATTGCGGGGGTTCGTCACTCCAACGGTTTCACAGCTGAGTAAAGCGCCATGTGTGTTAGGGCCCTTGCTCTTGTTGAGTGACGACCGATGACCAAGGAACCAAGAAGTCCGTCCTGCATCTCACGCCACACCTCTCCTCTCTGGTCTTGCTACGGTGCCAAACATGACACACCTCATCTCGTTGACCTGTCGTGACACGCAACCAGTTGAGCTCATTCTTTCCAGTAGTTGGCGTTGTAGACAACACTAGTGATGTAACAGCATGAATGAAATTTGATCCAAAAGAGGAAAGTGACATTTTTTGTGTGATTGGTGGAAAACAGGGATTTCCAAGTTCGGACCCCTGGAATCCTACTCTGGTAGAGAATGGAGTGTATTCTGTAGGTCATGCATAAACGGATGCTACAACAACTACGACCATTGCTCCAGCTCAAAGTCAGGATGATGATGTGTCCACAGCTGCTCTAGCAGAAGCGGGGCATTGAACAGCGTCTGCCAAAACTCTTGGTGTCAACGTGGATGAACAGCTAAAACCACTCGACTTCTTTGGTACCAAACAAGGTGAGTAGACGTGCATCCGACTCTTGTGTATATTGTTTGCATAGGCATCTCTCACAAGGGAAGATTTGGAGATGCTACAGAATTGGAAGACATCACTGGCAAAGAAGTAGAGTATTTGAAGGAGCAGAAGAAGAGGATTTTTGTTGTTGACCACTAGCAATCGTTCAGCATAGATGGAGTACTTGGAATTTTTCAAGACAAAGCTTGTCACAAATTCCTTCCAGCATCCTACCAAGTTGTTATTTCAGAAGTGTCCTCACACATACTGGCCATTGATGCAAGCATGAACTGTTCTGAAAATAATCTGGGAGTCAATTCTATTAAAAAAACACCTGAAGAAGAAAGTCACTCTTGATCTGGAGAAGTTTATGCAGCAACAATGGATCAAGAAAGTTTTCTACAGAGATGCAAAACTCCATGACTTCCTGATTAACATTCCTGAGAGGATAGAGGCAGAGAAACCGGTGTACAACTCTTACCAAGGTGAAAAAAGGACCATTGAGAGAAGGTGGCCACAGTCTATACGTCCTTTCAAAATTGATTTTTTTGTGCAGCCTGATGGATATGAGGGTGCCAGAGAGTGACAAAAATAAGTTGCTCAATAAAAATAATCTGGCATGACATCTGCATAGAGGATGCTTCACAGGTTCTAACGCACTTTACGGAACTCAATTCGGAGTCCGTTTGAGTGAGATATGGATTTCCAAAGTTTGGAGATCATGGGCCGGGTTCAAGTGACGACCTGAGCACTTTGAGCTCAAAGAGTGGCAGGATTATTGGCCAGGACAGCTGAGAGCGGCCTTCAAGGAGAAAAGGCGGCTGGAGGACCTCCAAGAAACTTCAAGGAAGGTACAGACCATGATTGTTGGTCGTTCAAGTGGTGTGAGACATAATTCTCATGTATGACAATGTGACTGCCGCTCATCCAGCTAGGCTAGGAGAGTATGCTAGAGGGTAGACTTCGACAGAGTGTATCTCAGTGCTTCCTATGCCAAATAAGGCACATAAGGGCTTGTTAGAAAGATGTGAAAATGTCATTTCTCAATCAAGAGTCAAATCAGACATTCGCATTCTCTGCAGACCTTTATTCTCTTCCATAATTTCTGTTTGTGCAACCTGCAACTCCCTCTCACAAACAAGTGGTCCTGCCTAGGCGGCTCTTGGTGAGCCTGATCACCTCCCTGAGGGCTGCCCCAGTTTCCATCAGTTGTATCAGAGCTATAACAAGGCTTTGCCTCATCCTTGAGACATTCCTTGCACCCTGTTGTGTGAGACAGTTGTTTGGGAGCTGAACTTTGCACTACCATGGCGACATCCGCTTCTGTGGTGGCCGACGTCAACATCGCCAAGTTCGAAGGCAAGAACTTCTTCAACTAGAGCAACAAAATGAAGATGGTGTTGATGGAGAAGGGTCTCTGGAGCCAGGTGGATGAGAAGGAGAAGGAACCAGCAGAAAGCTCCCTCTCTCCTGGCGAGGCCCGTACCTATCGCGAGAAGCGTGACCGCGCCCTTGCAACCATCTACCTCCACCTTGCTGAAAGGCAGCAACTCCTGGTCCGTGGCATCCTCACAACAAAGGAGGTTTGGAAGAAGCTTGAGTCCACTTATGCTTCCAAGTCAATCCTCATGAACATGCAACTGCATCGTCGCTTTCACACTGTGAAGATGGATGAGTCTGGATCCAAGATTGACTACATCAACATGGTGAAGTCTCTCTCTGACCAGCTTGCTGTGATTGAGGACCCTGTCAAGGAGCGTGTGCTGATGCTAACCATCCTCTCTGGCCTTCCTAGCAGTTACACTCCTCTCATTGTTGCCCTGGACCAGCACGGCGACAAGCTCTCCCTCAACGATGTGGAGGAGAGCCTGATTTTTTAGGAGGAGCAGCGCAAGGGAGAGGAGGGCAGAAGCGGACTGGACGTCGCTCTCATCACCAACTCTGGTCATGGGGGTGGTGCTGCACCAACCAGGGGCAATGGTGGAGGAGGGAAGGAGAAGGAGAACTGCCACTACTGTAAGAAACCGGGCCATTGGACGTGTGAATGCCGGAAGAAGAAGACAGACCTTGTGGCTGGAGTGGGAGCTTGAAAGCAATCCGATGCTTTTGAAAATGCCACAGATTGGTAGAGTGGATTTGTGACAACTAGCCGGGTCCTGCACGTCTCCGACAACACCGCCCTATTCTGGATCATCGACTCGGGAGCCACGCGGCACATGACGTGTCACCGGGAGTGGTTCGTTGTCTACACCGTCATTGAGCCTCGTCGGGTGTACATGGGGGACAACCATGTGCAAATGGCAGTTGGGGAGGGTGAGATTGTGTTTTGTGCTTCCGTTGAGGGCAACCACGTAGAATGTCGTGTGCAGGGGGTGCTCCATGTTCCGGGGCTGGCAGCTAACCTCCTCTCTGTCTCATCTCTCATCTCCGAAGGCATACAGGTTCGCTTTGAGAATGGTGGTTCCACCATCTCTGCCCGTGCAGGCTGCGCTCTTGCAAAAGCGGACAACGAGGACAGACTTTACCGTCTCTATGTAGCTTTGGAGAAAGAAGCCGAATCAGCGTTGGCGGTGAGGGAGGGAAAACATGACATCGGCCTGTGTCACCGCTGGCTTGGTCACCTCGGCTTTGGCACCATCATCTCCATGCAGCAGATGGTCCGCGGCTGGAGCTCAAGGGGGTGAAGCAGCCAAGTGCATCGGCCTGTGAGAGCTGCATTGAAGGGAAGCAAGCCCGCTCTCCTTTCACGGGGGAAGGGAAGGGGGCGGCTGAGCTTCTCTCACTTGTTACTCTGGTTTGTATGATCCCATGCCATCTGATTCCTTGTCCGGCAAGTTGTACTTTGTCACATTCATTAATGATAAGTTGAGGAAAAAGGTAGGTGTCCTTCGTGGCTGGAAAGGGTGATTGTTTTAATGCTTTCAAGGTGTAGATTGCTGCTGCACAGAATGAGAGTGGCAGGCGGTTGAAGGTGATTCGTATCGACGGTGGAAGAGAGTACCTCTCCAACCACTTCAGCAACTTCCTCAAGCGTCGCGGGATCAGGCACGAGGTCACCCCACCTGGAACACAGCAGCTGAACGGCGTGGCTGAACGCGCAAACCGCACGCTCATGGAACGTGTTCAGAGCATGCTCCGAGACGCGGAGCTCCCACCAACCTTTTGGGCAGAAGCGGTCAACACTGCTGTGTACCTGAAAAACCGGAGTCCCAAGCGTTTCGTGCCACTGATGACACTGGAGTCGTGGAAGGGACACAATCCAACAGTGACACACCTGAAATTCTTTGGGTGTGGCACATTCGTGCACATGCCTGTCGGCAACCGCAACATGCTGGATGCAAATTTGGTGAAGGCGGCCTTCCTTGGCTACGACACCATGGGATACCGCCTCTATAACCTCGTTGCTCGCAAGATCATCCACAGTCGTGACATCGTCTTTGAAGAGGACGTGAAGGGCTAGACTTAAGGCCCTATGACTGCAGTTCCACTTGTTCCCGCACTTTTACCGGAAGTGGGAGAAGAATCGGTAGCAAAAGAGGGTGGTGCGGAAGATGGAAGTGATAGCGGCAATGACAAGGAGGTGGAGGGAGCTGAGAAGGAGGAGCCAGCAGCCGAATCTGATGAGGAGGAGCAGCAAAGCAGTGTACAGCAACTGCCACGGAGGTCTACATGCCACAACCATGGTGCACATGGTCCTGTGGAGTCGCTGAGGCGATCCGAGCGCCTCGCAAGAAAACAGAGGCCGCTAGAGGAGTTGGTGAACCTGTGTGCCGTTCCACCACCAATGGAGTTGTCTAACCTCGAGCTTCTCTTCCTCACAGCCACCGATGACCCAGCCACATTCGCTGAAGCCATGCGCAGCGCCGAGGCAGTAGATTGGCATGCCGCAGTAGACGAGGAGTATGGTGCGCTCATGAAGAACGGCACCTGGACCCTCGAGGAAGCTCCACGTGGTAGCCGGGTGATCGGATGCCGGTGGATCTTGAGACGCAAGCGTGGTGCAGATGGTAAGGTGCTCAGGTACAAAGCACGACTCATTACAAAGGGGTATGCACAGACTCAGGGTGTGGATTACAATGAGACATTTGCACCTGTCGCAAAGTTCCCATCCATCCGAGCGATCCTCGCTCTTGCTGCTGCTATGGACTGGGAGGTGCACCAAATGGATGTGACGTGCATTTCTGAATGGTGACCTAAAGGAGGATGTGTACATGGAGCAGCCGGAAGGGTATGTGGTGGAGGGAAAGGAGGATTGTGAATGTCCTCTACGGCCTGAAGAAAGCCCCTCGAGCATGGTACCACAAGATGGATGAGCAGCTGGCTGGCCTTGGCTTTGTGCGTAGTGAAGCTGACCATGCAGACTATGGGTGCACGCAAGAGGCAAGCCAGGTCATAATCTTGCTCTATGTTGATGATCTTCTCATTGCATCTGACTCCAAGTCTCTTTTGGACGATGTGAAGCAGTCCCTTGCTGCCAGGTTCGACATGAAGGACATGGGAGAGCTCAGTTACTACCTTGGCCTTCAGGTCAAGCGCGACCGGCAGCAGCAGACTTTGGAACTGTTGCAGAGCATGTACGTGAGTGACATCATCAAGCGCTTCAACATGGAAGGAGCGCGCAAAGCCGCAATATCNCAAGAGGCAAGCCAGATCATCATCTTGCTCTATGTTGATGATCTGCTCATTGCATCTGACTCCAAGTCTCTTTTGGACGATGTGAAGCAGTCCCTTGCTGCCAGGTTCGACATGAAGGACATGGGAGAGCTCAGTTACTACCTTGGCCTTCAGGTCAAGCGCGACCGGCAGCAGCAGACTTTGGAACTGTTGCAGAGCATGTACGTGAGTGACATCATCAAGCGCTTCAACATGGAAGGAGCGCGCAAAGCCGCAATATCACTGGAAGTGGGAGCGAAGCTGAGCATGATGCTGACTCCCTGTGGCATGCACGAGAGCAGTCACATGGAAGCATTGCCCTACCAAGAAGCAGTTGGGAGCCTCATGTATGCATCAGTTGGCACACACCTCGACATCAGCCAAGCAGTGAGAGTGCTCAGCAAGTTTTGCAAAATTCCGGGCATGTCGAATTGGGAGGCGGTGAAGCGCGTGCTGTGCTACCTCAACAGCAGCAGCAACCTTTGCCTCACCTTCAACGGCAACAACAGCCCCATCCTCATCAGTTGCAGTGACACAGATTGGGGAGGTGACCTGGACACAATGAGGTCAACCAGTGGGTTCGTGTTTGTGCTCGGGGGAGGTACAATCAGCCAGAGGAGCAAGAAGCAAGAATGTGTCGCCCTCTCCTCCACCGAAGCAGAGTACATCGCCCTGAGTGAAGCAGCAAAGGAATCCGTGTGGCTGCGTGAGCTGTTAGCAAGCCTTGGACAGCAGCAGACCACAGTGAAAAAAATCTACTGTGACAACATGCACACGATTCCTCTGACCAAGAACATAGAATTCCACGCCCGCACCAAGCACATTGACCTGCGTTATCACTTCATCCGCGAGCTCGCGGCGAAGCACGTGGTGCAGATGAAATTCTGCCCTTCAAGCATGATGCTCGCAGAATTCCTGACCAAGCCGCTGGCAGCGCACTAATTTCAGCAGCTGAGGGAACAGTGCGGACTTGTGTGATTTTTGTTTTCACAAAGTGGAAGAATGATGGATATAACGGTGCCAGAAAGTGACAAAAATAGGTTGCTCGATAAAAATCATCTGGAATGATATCTGCATAGAGGATGTTTCACAGGTTCTAACGCAATTTACGAAACTCAATTCGGAGTCCGTTTGAGTGAAATATGGATTTCCAAATTTTGGAGATCATGGGTCGTGTTCAAGTGACGACCTGAGCACTTTGAGCTCAAAGAGCGGCAGGATTATTGGCCAGGACGGCTGAGAGCGGCCTTCAAGGAGAAAAGGCAGCTGGAGTACCTCCAAGAGACTTCAAGGAAGGTGCAGACCACGATTGTTGGTCGTTCAAGTAGTGTGAGACATAATTCTCATGTATGACAATGTGATTGCCGCTCATCCCGCTAGGCTACGAGAGTATGCTAGAGGGTAGACTTTGAAAGAGTGTATCTCAGTGCTCCCTATGCAAAATGAGGCACATAAGGGCTTGTGAGAAATATGTGAAATTTTAGTTTCTCACTCAAGAGTCGATTCAGACAGTTGCGTTCTCTGCAGACCTACATTCTCTTCCGTAATTTCTGTCTGTGCAACCTGCAACTCCCTCTCACAAACAATTGGTCCTGCCTAGGCGGCTCTTGGTGAGCCTGATCACCTCCCTGAGAGCTACCCCAGTTCCCATCACAGCCATTTCCTCATGTTGGTGAGGCTAAGCCAAAGAAGGCGAGAAAGGAAAGAGACGACAAGGGAAAACCCAAAAAGGTAAGATTCGAGAAGAGGTCTTTGGAATAGGACCAAGAAGGTCCGGGGACGAATTGTCAATGCGCCGGATAGCAACGGTCTAGAAAACGTATCCCGACATGGGAGGCTGCAGAAATCTCTTGGTATTGCAACCAAGATAACATATCATCCGCGAAAGAGAGATTCAAACTTTAGGTTTGTTCAGTTCGCAACCTCACAAAGTCTGCATGAAGGTCATTAGTGTCTACCCTTAGTTGGACACTCTGTGAGGAGTCTCAAAGGCATGAAGTGGATGCATGCAGGGTACAAGATTTTATACTTGCAGAGAATTTCCAAAGCTTCTACTCGCAGTGGCTCCACAGGAGCCAACCTCAACCTACAGTCCTACTTAGCGCGTCTTGAGACCGCCAAGTGTCATCCTCAAGGCAGGCTCTAGTAAGCTTCCTAGAGGCTTCTGTTGAAATTAGAACCTCCATAATATTCTAGTACCTTTCAAATTCCTCCTTTAATCACGTGGCTCTGGATCACGTGAGGTACAGCAACCGTAGTTGCACTTTTCACTTCATACACGCACAGTCACTTGTGCTCAAGATACACTTACACACTTACTCTGATAGAATCAACTGAGAGCAACACACTGTTCGTCTCAAGAGCTTTCACATGGTACAAATCATGCTTGAAATGATGAAGTATAGAAAAAGCAATAGGAAATACAAACCTACAGTTATCTATGTAACTACACTAGCTACCAACAGGAAAATACAAGTGTCAAATAGTCCGGTGACCTGTGTCTTTCGATACCTCAGTCACATGGTGATCTGGACATCGCTCAATGACTCCCTGTCATCGGCAGACCGAGGTTGGCGGATTCCTAGCACCCTCGGTGCAATATACGGACAAGATCGTTCGAATTCGCGAAAATCGTCTTTTCGCCATTGATCCACCGCTCAATGCTCGAGAGGAGCTCACGCTCACATTCTCAAGCCATCAACAGTGAAAATGAGATCATGGTCCTCAGGATGACCCTCCGCTCTTTGATCTTTCATGTTAAGTCTTTAATCCAGTCAACCAAGGGTCGAGCGAGATCCACTGATCTCACTCGATCCTTGACCATAAACAGTCATGTCCTCATCTCCCGCCACGTCAGTAGTTCTGCAACATTGTTTGTGGTCAAGCAAGTTGTGTTGCTTGCTGTCTGGGACTGTAGTGCGAAGAGCCTGCTTTGAGTTGAGGCAGACACTATGTCCCATTCCACTCTTGCATGTCACAATGAGTATGGGCACAAAGTATGCCAATTTTCCAACAGCTTCCTGTCCCATTTTGGGCCACAAAGAAAACTGTGACCGTTGCGCCGTTTGAACCCACGACCCATGAGCTCCGGTGCTTGTCCCAACTAGGCCACAAAGGTGTGTTTCCTATGATGATCTCCAGGGGACATACCCATTACTAGCAGTGCATTCCTGGCCTATCTCAAGGAGACAAACTCCGTAGAGCAGTGCATGCCTTGTTTGTCCGTGGAGCTAGCCATCCAGCGAGCTAGCCAGTGGACAAGGTGCATACCATTCAAACAAATCTCTCCCTTGCACCTCTTTCCAACTGCCGTTCACTAGGCTCCATCAATTCCTTGGGACTCACCCTTCCTCTGCTGCAATCCTCATGCCAAAGCCATGAATGCATAGTGCAATTTTCTCTCCGGCGGCTTGGTCATACAGTCAGCAAGCATACTCTTGGTTCCACAGTGCTGTAAGTCCACCACATTCTTCATGACCAGGGCACGTGAGTTGTGGTTACGTATGTCGATGTGCTTTGTTCGCCGGGAGATGACCTCATCTTCAACCATCGAGATGGCGCTCATGTGGTCCACGTGTATGACCGTGGCGTCCTTTTGTGGCACTATCACTTTGCCAAGCAAGCTACGCAGCAACTAAGTCTCCTTGCACAACTCAGACAGAGCAATGTACTCTGCCTCAGCCGTGGACACAGAAACACAATCTTGCTTCCTGCTGGCCCATGAGACGACAGGCCATTCAAGATGCACACGTATCCAGAGGTGGATTTGCGCTCGTGAATATTTCCTCCCCAGTCGGCATCGGTGTAGCACTTCAAGCAGAGGGGTTCCATACCCTCTTGGCCTCCAAGGATGAGGCCCATGTGACGCATCTTCTACAAATAGCGCAAGATACGCTTGACTGTCTGCCAACGTTGTGGCCCTGGGTTGGCCATAAACGTGCTCAATTGTCCCACATCATAGCAGATGTCGAGACGAGTCCCTAACATGGTGTACATGATGCTACTCACGGCGGACTGGTAGAGGACGTCTTGCATCTCCCTTCATTTTTCTTTGTTTCTTGGTGACATGGAGGCCTTCAGCTTTGTATCGGTTGTCATTGGGGTGCCGACAGATTTATAGTCTTCTACATGATAGCACTTCAGTACCCCACCGATGTATTTGGTGTGGTTGATTTCGATGGTGCCTGCTGCTTGGTTGTGATGGATGGCAATCCCAAGGTAGTACTCAAGTGGAACCATGTCCTTCATCTTGAACCTTTCGTTGAGGTCAGACTTCAGCTCATCCAACAGCTCAAGCGAAGATGAGCAGATGATCAAATCATCCACATACAATGCAACCAACATCAGCCCTCTCCCAACATCGCGCACGTACATGCTTGGGTCATTCTGGCAATGCACAAAGGAGAGACCCGTCATGAAACCTTCCATCTCTTTGTACCACATTCTTGGAGCCTGTTTGAGCCCATGGAGTGCTTTCACCAACTTGCACACCTTTTTCATGGGAGCTTTGACTCCTTCGAGCACCTCCATCAGCACTTCCTTGTTGAGTTTCCCGTCAAGGAAAGCTGTCCTGATGTCCATCTGGTGTATCTCCAGGTTCTTTATGGCTGCAATGGTAAGGAGAGAGTGGATGGAGGCAAAGGTCATAACGGGCACAAAATTCTCGTCGTACGCGGAGCCTGGGCAGTGAGATAACCCGTTAGCCACTACCCTCGCCTTGAAATTTTTTATGCGGCCATCTTGCTTTCTCTCCACTCGGAGGACCCACTTGGATCCCACCACGTGGACCTTGTGGGGTGCCATTCTTGTCAGGCAGGAGGCAGTGGACGCGAGCGCGCTGTCCACTGCCTCCTTCCACTTGGTCGCATCCGGGCCGTTCATCGCCTCTGCCACTGTGGATGGCTCTCCCTGAGCCATGCACGACTAGCTAAGGCTGGTCCAATGGTCCTCATACTGCAAATGTGCTTTCTTTGATCACAAACTGCACTGGGGTGCTGGTGCACCTTCCTGCTCTGCTGCTGATGCTACCACAAGTGATGGTGTGTCGTCATCGTCGTCAGAAGAGTCGTTGGACTCCAAGTCAGACTCGGAAGCCCCGGACGCCTTAGTATCTAAGTCCATGTCAGATGCTACATCATCCTGCGCAGCTGCTCTCCCATTCCCACCACCTGCTGGCAAAGCAAGCAAGTCTTTGGGTGCTTGGTCTCTGGACTCAATCAACACTATCCACTCTCCTGCCTTGGGAGCGAGGATCAGGTCCAGCAGCTCTCCCTTTCCAAGGCTGCATTCATTTATGACCAGTCACCTCCATAGAATACACAGTTGTAACAATGTACATCACCATAGGAAGTTTGAAAGAGACTTCAAAGAAATGTGCAAGAAGGTTGGGTACGACAACATTGCAACATGGCATCGCACTTTAATTCATGTACAAGTTGTGAAAGATTCATCGAACATTCTACTATAACTACATTTCTCAAACATTTTGTGAATAATATAAATCATTTGAAGAAAAAAACGAAACACTAGTCTATTGAAAACAAAGGTAATGTATTTTTATGAAAGGAAAAAATCATGATTTCTATGTGTATTACAAGAGTGAAGGCTTACAAAGATGCTAAGAAGCATTTAAAAGGTATGGAAGGTTTTTGCTGAAACCTCCATTTGAAAATTTACAAACAGTTGCAAGTTTTTCAGTCAAATTATTTATGTTATGGATTTATTATACAAATTACTTTTTAAGACAAAGTTCTTGACAGATTGCTGGAATATTGATGAAAAATGACATATGTGATGCTATAAGTCATTGATGTAATTTTTGTGATATTTAACTAGACACACAAATGTCTCAAATGTAGGAGTATGCATGTTACATGATTTACAACCAGAATGTTGCGTTATTGAGGTTTTGGGACAGTATGAATGGAAGGATTCGCTCGTGCTGTTGATGTTGGCAAGATTCCCCCTGAGGATGCAAAACATTGGCGTGCCAACTTGGTACGCATTCGGATAAAATACTGTGTTAGCAGGTAATTCCTCACTTTAAGTAAACTATTCAGCGATTGATTCGAGTGAAATGTCAAGCCCATCGATCAACATATTTTGATTGCGACAAACTTCTATGGAAGGAAGATGAAACGTAGTTACATAGGGAGAGGGAATATCGTTCCACAATTGTTGGGCGCTCGTTAGCAATGGTTGGGCTGCACTCGCCATCCACTTTTGTCCGCGATTGATGGCCTCGTCCTCCAGCGAAGTTCGCACATGTACCACAACCTTGCTCGGAGGTGTAGAGCATGGAGGACGTCTTCGCCACTATCCAGGAGTTTGGCGTCTGTTTTTCTATTCCAACCAAGCGTACTAGCGCGCTTGGTTAAAAACTGGACGAAAAATTCATACAGTCAATGAATCAACGACGGAACTCAATGACGGTGCAAAGGAAGGTGAGTGGGAACTTCCAATTTTGTTGGAATCTGTTGTTGACAACGCATTCCAATGATTCCCAGCCTCTCCCACTGTCTACGGCGGTCAGTTGGGGGATTCTCGCTCGCATGGAAAAAATGCAACGCGGTTCTTGTAAAGGGTCCCGTTGACCAGTCGAACATTTGACGATAACGAACATCATTACTGGGTTTGAAACAAGTTTTTTAACTCGGGACTGGTTATGACCATCGATGCTATTGCATGGCGAAGCAACTTCGCAGATACAACATACTTTTGTTCACCGGTGTACAACTTTCCTCATTTCGTCATACTTCGCGACCTTCACTTTCCCCATACACTCGCCCAATATATTCTCAACTTCTCGGGGGAGAGGGGGGGGAGCAGACAATCCCCCCCCCCCCAAGCAAAAAGTGTATGGGGTGAGTAAATTGGGAAGTGTTTTGGGGGGGGGGGGGATAACAATACACAAATGTATTTAGCGAGATAATTGTTGAATAAACAGTACAAAGTCATCAATGTTCACTTCTTTACATAATCCCTTGTACTCGAGATGCATTATGCAATACACTCTCCATATATAAACAGTGATTAGAGGGGGGGGGTTGATTCTCGCTCGCATGGCGAGCCTGCCACGCGGTTCTCAGAACCAGTACCATTTTCTAATCACACGCATCTGACAAACAGTAAATCATGATATCGGGTTTGTCACCGCTGTAGGAATTTATGTGCATGGAGTATGACAATTGAACCTTGAAGGAATGCAACCATCAATACACTTGCATCGGTGGACGAAAGATCATCGCAGATGCATTCCACGTTGTTCACCGGTGTACAGATTTCTTGGTTCACCCATACTTTGTGACTTTCACTGTCCGATGCACTCGCCCAATACACTTTCTGTTTTCAAGGGGGGGGGGGGGACGCGGGTCAAGCAAGAAGTCCATCATGAAATGGTAGACCACCCCCCCAAGTAGGAAATTGTATGTGGTGAGTGAATTGGAAAGTGTACGGTGGTTCGGTCGCCAACAATTCACGAATGTATTCAAGTGAGAGAACCGTCGAGGAAACAAAACTCAGAACGTACACTTGTGTACGTGTTTAAGTTCTCAACAAATACACCCCATCATGCAATCCCCATATACAGTTGGGAGGAAGGGGGGGGGGGATTTCGCTACTATGGTAATGCTGCACTTGTGGTGGTTGGTCCCCACGTGCTCGTAGTCGGCCCCCAGTGAAGCACCAAAGTTATATGTTACCATTTTGTGTGCCGAATCTGCTCTTGACACAAACTATGTCTGTATTACAATTACTGAAACAAAATAAAGTAGTACAGTCTTCTAAAAAACTTTTACTAATGATTTCATACTCTTGTTCCATTAAAAAGTTGTAATCTCATTTTTATCAAGCCCTTTTTTAATTAGAGTTTATGTTTCTACACCATCCTTTTGTAGAAACTTCCTATCCATGCATACCATAATACACACATTATAGAGTGTATAAAAACGGCATGATTAACCATACATCGGTACATTCGTCAAACTCAACATCGCGGCTCCTCACAAGCTTGCCTGCTGCCTTGTCTCAAAGTTGATAGGCTTTGTGTGACGTGTCGTACCCAACCATGACGCACTTCTTGGAACGTGCTTCGAGCTTGCCTCCACCTTCTCCTGCCTGTATCTTCACCCATGCAGTTGACCGGAACACCTTCAGATGAGAGGCATTGGGTTTATTTCCCGACCATGCTTCATGTGGGGTCTTCAGCTGTTTTTCCTGCTCCTTTCCATGCCTCTGCAAGGCGGTTGCTGGTGTGAGGTTTAAGAGGTAGCAGGCCGTTGTTGCTACTTCAGCCCAGATGCAAGGTGGGATCTTGGCGTCGAAGAGCATGCTTTGAACCATGCCGAGCAGGGTCTGGTTCATCCTCTCGGCCAAACTGTTGTTTTGGGGGTTGTAAGGGGTGGTTTGCTCATGGCGGATACCATGATGCTTGAGCCAAGGCTTACATGCCTCGTACTCACCCCATTGTTTCTTCGGAGCGTCTTCACCTTTTTGGACATTTGCCGCTCTACCATGGCAACGGACTCGAGGAGCTTCTCCTTGACCTCTCCCTTGGTTTTGAGGAAGTAGATCCACACCTTACGGCGGTGGTCGTCGATAAAGATCAAGAAGTACTTGCTTCCTCCATTAGACATCGTACAAAAGGGTCCACACACGTCACTGTGGATCAGGTCCAAGACATTCTCTGCTCGTTGACCTCCTCTCCCAAACGGCTTCTTCTTTGCCTTCACTTGGAGGCATGATTCACACAATGTACACCCTTCTCCATGCTTCTTGGTGCACCCTTCCATTCTGTGGACCACCTCTTGCTCATGCATCTTCTACAGTTTCCTGTTGGCCACGTGGCCAAATTTATGGTGCCAGAGCTCAATGTCAATTTCCTTGGTTGATGTGTCAGCTGCAGCAGTCGCTGGCGGTGCATCCTTTGGCTTCGGTGCCAGTCTCAGTGGCACATCCTAGTCCCTCATCCGATGCCTTGGTGACCTTGGTTTGAAGCACGTAGAGGCCGTTGACTCACTACCACTGCATCCCATGGACACGTTGCGAACGTGTTCGGCGATAGCCTCATACGTTAGATTCACTTCCTTCAAACCGCCGAATACGGTGATCAAGGACCCCCAGCTTTCCGGTGGTGCCATCCGAAGGATAATGGCACGCATGTGGGAGTCAAGTTTCCATTCCATTTGCTGGACCTCTTGTAGCACGTCGTCAAATGACTACAGGAATACGGGTATCAATTCTCTTTTGCTCACCCTCATCGATATCAACCATTGGAAGATGAAGAGTCGGTTTGCTAGGGCATTTGATAACTGTACTTGTGAGAGTTTTATGTAGGCCTTGGCGACCGATGTGCATCCTGTGATGGGAGTGTTGATTCACGTTGATTGACATTACAAATACGGAGAGAGCCATATTGTTCTTCGTCGTCCATGCTGCGAGGTCAGCCGCTCGCATAGCCACAGTCGCATCGACGGGTGCTGTCGCGGTCCCTTTTAGGATGTCGAGGTAGCCACACACGTCCATGACAATCTCAAACTTCCACGTCTACAAGGGAAAACCTTTCTCCATGAATTTGGACATACCCGTCTCGAGACGGGCTTGAGTCGGATCCACCATTTTTGGCAGTTTCTTGTCTTTTCTGCTTTGCTGCTACTCTGCTTCATTGAGGTCGATGAGGCTGATGAGGCTGCTGACTGCGACCATTGTTAAAGGTGCAGTTGGTTCCGCAGCGTACCCCTCCCACCAATGATCACCTTAGGCGATGGTGTCGTCGTGAGAAAACGGATCAGGGACGTACAACCTTCTAAAGGGGTAGAGCTTTATCCCGTTGGGGCTTGAGGGTATTGTCCAACATGGATAGAGCTATTCCTCGTCCTCTAGTCCTCCACGTGCGTGCACCCTACCTGAAGAAGCTGGTGGAGCTAATAAAGCAGATGGAGCCATCTGATTGTCGTGTCCCTCTTGTACCTGTGTGTCCTGCAAGACCATACATGAGTCGGTCTTGGAAGCGTGCCATAGAACCAAAAGTATGGGCCCATAACCCTTTGTCAATGTGCTGTATAGAAATGGTTTACAAAACAGGTCCCGACATAGGAAGCCGCTGACCGCTCTTGGTATTGCAACCAAGATAACATATCCCTGAACGAGGGATCCACACTTAAGATTCATTTAGTTTGCAACCTGACGAAGTCCCCATAAAGGTCTTTAGTGCCTATTTTTGGTTGGACACTCTGTTAGGAGTCTCAAAGACAAGAACTATAAATGGATGCATAAGGGATACATTCTTTTATACTTGCAAAGCGTTGATAATACTTCTGCTCGTTGTTGCTCTACAGGAGCCAACCTCAACTTACAGTCCTTCTTGGCGCATCCTAAGACCGCCAAGTGTCATCCTCAAAGCAGGCTCCAGTAAGCTTCTTAGAAGCTTCCTGTCCCATTTTGGGCCACAAATAAAACTGCGGCCTTCGCGGAGTTTGAGCCCGTGACCCATGAGCTCCGGTGCCTGTTCCAACTAGGCCACAAAGGTGTGTTTCCTATGATGATCTCCAGGTGACATACCAATTACGTGCAGTGCATTCCTGGCCTATCTCAGAACAGACCAAGGGGACGTACTCCATAGAGAAGTACATGCCTTATCTTTCCATGCAACCAGCCAGCGAGCCAACCAGCTAGCTGATGGAAATTTCGGGCAGCCCTGAGGGAGGTGATCAGGCTCACAAAGAGCCGCCTAGGCATGACCAACTGTTTGTGAGAGGGAGTTACAGGTTACACAGACAGATTACGGAAGCAAATGTAGGTTTGCAGAGAATGAATATGTCTTAATAGACTCTTGATTGAGAAACTACATCATCACAGCTTTCTAACAAGCCCTTATATCCCTCATTTGGCCAAGGGAGAACTGAGATCCACTCTGCCAAAGTTGACCCTCTAGCACACTCCCCTAGCCTTGCGGGATGAGAGGCACTCACATTGTCACACATGAGAATTATGTCTCGCACAACCTGCACGGCCAACATTTATGGTTTGCTCTTTCCTTGAATTCTTCTGGAGGTCCTCCAGCCAGCTTATCTCCTTGAAGGCCGCTCTCAGCCGTCCTGGCCAATAATTCTGCCGCCTTTTGAGCTCAAAGTGCTCAACTCGTCACTTGAACCTGACCCATGATCTCCAAACATTGGAAATCCATATCTCACTCAAACGGACTCTGGATTGAGTTCTCTAAAGTGCGTTGGAACCTGTGAAACATCTTTTATGCAACTATCATGCCAAATGATTTCTATCAAGCAACCTATTTTTGTCACTTTTTGGCATCCTCATAGCCATCATTCTCCCACTTTGCCAGAATAAAAATCACAAAAGTCTGCACTGTCCCCTTAGCTGTTGAAAGCGGTGTGCTACCAGTGGCTTGGTCAGGAAGTCTCCCAACATCATGCTTGAAGGGAAGAACTTGATCTGCACCACCTGCTTTGCCACAAGCTCGCAGATGAAGTGGTACCGCAGGTCGATGTGCTTGGTGCGGGCGTGAAACTCTGTGTTCTTGGTCAGAGCAATGGTGCTCATGATGTCACAGTAGATTGTAGTCGCTGTGGTCTGCTGCTGTCCAAGGCTTGCCAGCAGCTCACGCAGCCACACGGCTTCCTTTGCCACTTCAGTTAGGGCGATGTACTCTGCTTCGGTGGAGGAGAGGGCAACACACTATTTTTTCTTGCTCCTCCTACTTATTGCACCTCCCCCGAGCACAAACACAAACCCACTGGTAAACTTCCTTGTGTCCAGGTCACCTCCCCAATCTGCATCGCTGTAACCGATGAGGATGGGACTGTTGTTGCCGTTGAAGGTGAGGCAAAGGCTGCTGTTGCTGTCGAGGTAGCGCAGCGCGCGCTTAACCGCCTCCCAATGCGGCACGCCCGGATTCACGCAAAACTTTCTGACCACTCCCACTGCTTGGCTGATGTCGAGGCACGTGCCAACTGCTGCATACATGCTGCTTGGCATGGCACTGCTTCCATGCGGCTGCCCTCTTGCATGCCCCGGGGAGTCTACGTCATGCTTAGCTTTTCTCCCATTTCCAGTGGTGTTGCGACCTTGCGCGCTCCTGCCATGTTGAAGCAATTGACGATGTCGCTCACGTACGTGCTCTGTGACAGCTCCAAAGTCTGCTGCTGCCGGTTACGCTTGACCTGAAAGCCAAGGTAGCTGAGCTCTCCCATGTCTTTCATGTTGAACATGGCAGCAAGAGACTGCTTCAGATCGTGCAAGAGAGACTTGGAGACGAATGCAATGAGCAGATCATCAACATAGAGCAAGATGATGACCTGGCTTGCCTCTTGTGTGCCCCCATAGACTGCATGGTCAGCTTCGATGCGCACAAAACCAAGCCCAGCCAGCTGCTCATCCATCTTGTGGTACCATGCTTGTGGTGCTTGCTTCAGGCCGTAGAGGGCCTTCACAAGCTTGCACACCAAATCCTCCTTTCCCTCCACCACATACCCCTCCGGCTGCTCCATGTACACATCCTCCTCAAGGTCACTATTCAAAAATGCACACGTCACATCCATTTGGTACACCTCCCAGTCCATAGCAGCAGTAAGAGCGAGGATCGCTCGGATGGATGGGNTTCGATGCGCACAAAACCAAGCCCAGCCAGCTGCTCATCCATCTTGTGGTACCATGCTTGTGGTGCTTGCTTCAGGCCGTAGAGGGCCTTCACAAGCTTGCACACCAAATCCTCCTTTCCCTCCACCACATACCCCTCCGGCTGCTCCATGTACACATCCTCCTCAAGGTCACTATTCAAAAATGCACACGTCACATCCATTTGGTACACCTCCCAGTCCATAGCAGCAGTAAGAGCGAGGATCGCTCGGATGGATGGGAAATTTGCGACAGGTGCAAATATCTCATTGTAATCCACACCCTGAGTCTGTGCATACCCCTTTGCAGCCAGCCGTGTTTTTTACCTGAGCACCTTACCATCCGCACCACGCTTGTGCCTGAAGATCCACTGGCACCCGATCACCCGGCTGCCACGTGGAGCTTCCTCGAGGGTCCAGGTGCTGTTCTTCATGAGCGCACCATACTCCTCGTCTGCTGCAGCATGCCAATCTGCCGCCTCAGCGTTGCGGATGGCTTCAGAGAATGTGGCTGGGTCATCGGTGACGGTGAGGAAGAGAAGCTTGAGGTCAGATGGAACGGTGCACAGGTTCAGCCACTCCCCTTGTTGTATCTGTTGCTTTGTGAGCCTCTCGGACTGCCGTAGCTGCTCCCCACTGTCCTTCACACCTTTTTTGATGCGTGTAGACCGTTGTGGCAGCTGCTGTTCATTGCATTGCTCCTCCTCCTCATCAGATTTGGCTGCTGGCTCCTTCTCCTTCTCGACTCCATCCACCTCCCTGTCATTGCCGCTATCACCGCCATCTTCTGCACTGCCCTCCTCTGCCACCGGTTCTTCTCCTACCTCTGCTACAAGTGCGGGAGCAAGTAGAACTGCAGACATAGGGCTCCAAGTCCAGCCTTTCACATCCTCTTGAAGGACGATATCACAGCTGCGGATGATCTTGCGAGGACCAAGGTTGTAGAGGCGGTATCCCATGGTGTCGTAGCCGAGGAAGGCAGCCTTCACCGAATTTGCGTCTAGCTTGTACAATTGCCGGCAGGCACGTGCACGAATGCGCCATACCCAAAGACTTTCAATGTTGGCTTCCGTCCCATCCACTCCTCCTCCTCCGGTGTCGTCAGTGGCACGGCACGCGTGGGACTCTAGTTTTTCAGGCACACGGCAGTGTTGACCGCTTCCACCCAAAAGGTTGGCGAGAGCTCCGCGTCTTGGAGCATACTTCGAACATGCTCCATGAGCGTGCAGTTTGTGCGTTCAGCCACGCTATTCAGCTGTGGTATTCCAGGTGGGGTGACCTCGTGCCTGATCCCGTGACGCTTGAGGAATTTGTGGAAGTCGATGGAGAGGTACTCTCCTCCACCATCAGTGCGAAGCACCTTCAACTGCCTGCTGCTCTCAGTCTGTACAGAAGCAATCCATACCTTGACATCATCAAAGCACTCATCCTTTCCATCCAGTAAGGACACCCACGTCTGCCTTGACTTGTCATCAATGAATGTGACAAAGTACAACTTGCCGGACAAGGACTGAGATGGCATGGGACCGCACAAATCAGAGTGAACAAGTGAGAGAAGCTCAGCCGCCCCCTTCCCTTCCCCGGAGAAAGGAGCGCGGGCTTGCTTCCCTTCAATGAAACTCTCACAAGCCGATGCACCAGGCTGCTTCACCCCCTTGAGCTCCAGGCTGCGAACCATCTGCTGCATGGAGATGATGGTGCCAAAACTGAGGTGACCAAGCTTGCGGTGCCAAAGGCCGATGTCATGTTTTCCCACTGTCGCCACCAACGCTGAGTCGGCTTCCTTCTCTGATGCCACATAGAGACGGTAAATTCCATCCTCCTTGTCCACTTTTGCAAGCACACGGCCTGCTTGAGCAGAGATGGTGCAGCCACCATTCTCAAAGCAAACCTGCATGCCTTCTTTTGGATGAGAGATGAGACAGAGAGGAGGTTAGCTGTCAGCCCCAAAAAAATAGAACACCGCCTTGTTTTGGATCATCGACTCCACTCTCCCAATCTGCTGTATTCGTGGAAGCGTCGGACTGCTTTCCCGCTCCCACTCCAGCCGCAAGGTCCGCCTTCTTCTTCCGGAATTTGCACGTCCAATGACCTGGCTTCTTGCAGTAATGGCAGTTCCCCTTTGTCTTCCCTCCTCCGCCGTTGCTCCAGGTTGGTACAACACCACCCCCAGAGAGCAACGTCCAGTCCGCTTCTGCCCTCCTCTCCCTTGTGTTGCTCCTCCTCAAACAGCAGGCTCTCCTATACATCATTGAGGGAGAGATTGTCGCCATCCTGGTCCAGGACAACAATGAGAGGAGTGTAGCTGCTAGGAAGGCCAGAGAGGATGGTTAGCTTGAGAACACACTCCTTGACAGGATCCTCAATTGTAGCAAGCTGGTCAGAGAGAGACTTCACCATGTTGATATAGTCAATCGTGGATCCGGAATCATCCATCCTCACAGTGTGAAAGTGGTGATGCAGCTGCATGTTCATGAGGACTGACTTGGAAGAATAAGATAACCTTATTCCAAACCTCCATTGGTGTGAGGATGCAACAGATGAGGAGTTGCTGCCGTTCGACGAGGTGGAGGTAGATGGTTGCGAGGGCGCGGTCACGCTTCTCGCGGTAGGTACGGTCCTCACCAGGTGAGAGAGAGGACTTAGCTGGTTCCTCCTCACTCACATGGCTCCAGAGTCCTTTCTCCATCAGCACCATCTTCATGTTGCTCCAGTTGAAGAAGTTCTTGCCTTGAAACTTGGCGATGTTGACGTCGGCCACCACATAAGCGAATGTTGCCATGGTAGTGCAACGTTCAGCCCCCAAACAACTCTCTCAACACAACAGGGTGCAAGGAATGTCTCAAGGATGAGAAAAAGCCTTGTTCTAGCTCTGATACCACTAATGGAAAGTTGGGGCAGTCCTCAAGGAGGTGATCAGGCTCACCAAGAGCCTACCTGGGCAGGACAAACTGTTTGTGAGAGGGAGTTGCAGGTTGCACAGACAGAGATTACGGAAGTGTATGTAGGTTTACAGAGAACGCGAATATCTGAATAGACTCTTGAATGAGAAATTGCATCATCACTGCTTTATAACAAGCCCTTATATGCCTCATTTGGCCAAGGGAGTACTGAGATCCACTCTGCCAAAGTTGACCCTCTAGCACACTCTCCTAGCCTAGCGGGATGAGCGGAAGTCACATTGTCACACATGAGAATCATGTCTCGCACGACCTGCACGGCCAACAATCATGGTCTGCTCTTTCCTTGAAGTCTCCTGGAGGTCCTCCAGTCGGATTTTCTCCTTGAAAACCGCTCTCAGCCGTCCTGGCCAATAATTCTGCCGCCTTTTGAGCTCAAGGTGCTCAGGTCGTTCCTGAACCCGAAAGTCACTTGAACCCGACCCATGATCTCCAAACTTTGGAAATCCATATCTCACTCAAATGGAGTCTGAATTGAGTTCCATAAAGTGTATTAGAAGCTGCAAAATATCCTCCGTGCAGCTATTATGCCAACGGATTTTTATCGAGCAACCTATTTTTATCACTTTCTGGCATCCTCATAGCCATTACTAGCCTGTGGACAAGGTGCATACCATTGAACACGACTTTGTTGCAATCAAAAGCTGCAAAGGCACAGGTTGAATCTGTCCCTGTGAATAAGGTGTTTGATGTTGTTCTGATCCTGCATGTGGAACGCCTATTCAAGCAACTTGTCTCATTTTCTGGCAAGTTGTGCTTATTGCATAAGTCTGTCAAACCCAAAAAAGGAAACGAGAACCAAATTTTCCATGAAGTGATCGTTGAGGATTATGAAGAAGTAGTTGAGTGTGGTCAACAAGAGACAGGGAGAGAAAGGTTTTCAGAGACTTCAAGCTTTTAAGCTCTGTTGTAACAGTCAAGCGAGGAGGCTTGTGCGCTGTCTTTGGAGATGGCATAAATATCTGTGGAGGTTCAAATTTCAAACATTGTAGGAACTACAAAGTAAGATCCTTGAAGATAACATTGAGCTCCTTGGAGATGTACCGTCGAGTGCCAACGAAGCAACAGGTGTATGTGTGTGTGTGTGTGTGTGTGTGTGTGTGTGTGTGTGTGTGTGTGTGTGTGTGTGTGTGTGTGTGTGTAATTGACTATTAAACGGAACTCAATTTGGAAGAAGCATTGCTTCCTAACGAAGAGAAAACAGATGGTGCTAGTTCAAGTTGTGAGGCTGCTGGAGCAGCGGCAGCTTTGAGAGACTCTGTGGTCAATTCACAGGAAAAAGCAATGAAAGAAGCCCAAAGCGGTCGAGAGCAAGAAGTCTCTACCAAGTCAGGTGGAATGGGTAAACCACTATCCACCCAACCAGCAAACAAAGCACCCTCTCATGGCTAACGCAGTGACAATCCACGAATGATTGAGGAGATGAAAGATGCACTTGGAAATGGACATGACCACTTCAATTCGCTCATCAGCAACAGCATGCTACTTTTTAAGAGGTTTCAACGGATTTTCCAACACTACAAACATTGGTTTTCTGCTGGTGAGTTGCTTGACTTGAAAGATTTTAGCGGGTTTATCTTTCCCTCATATCTGACATCTTCTAACTTGTTTTTCAGGTCAGCAGACCGAGGCATAAATCAATGAGTGGAAAGATAATCTTAAAAAACTGGAGGCAAGTATATTCCATGCATCTGACACACAATTCATTTGCACTTTTACGAACTTCAAGACACTTTCTTGCTCTTTTGTAGGCTTTCATAGTTTCGGTAGAGAAATCGAACCATGATCTGACATCAACCAAGCTAAAGATAACAACTCCATCATCAGCCACACCGGGGGAGAAGGAAGACACAGTAAGTTCACATCAATTTCACTGTCCTTCCTCTCCTGACTTTCGTGGAATACCATTTCAAAACTGATTTTTTTCTTGTTGCCATGGAGACGACTGGAGTACAGAACACCAAGAGTTACTAGAGAGAGTGTGTATCACAGAAAGTTAGTCTGCCTAGCAGTATAGCTCTCTGCAAAGTGCAACAATCGGTGTTTGCCATGCAGATGACAACACAGATGAGAGGCGACTATGAGAAAAAACACTTTGAAATATAGAAAGATGAAATGAGAGTACATTGTTCTACCACCAAAAACACCTTTCCGGATTACACAGAGTATTTGCATTATGTTGTGTCTGGCAGAACTCGTAAAATATGTGATTGTATCCAGGTAACTCCACAGCTTTGTGAAAGATGCCGTCATGTGTAGTATTGTAGAACGCATTGTCTAAAGCATCATAACGTGTCTTTTCCACATTGTGAATTTCTAATATAAATCATCAAATCCCTCAAC
The DNA here is from genome assembly GCA_023375785.1 of Penium margaritaceum. Taxonomy (NCBI): domain Eukaryota; kingdom Viridiplantae; phylum Streptophyta; class Zygnematophyceae; order Desmidiales; family Peniaceae; genus Penium; species Penium margaritaceum. The sequence continues at coordinate 61,887 of SZWC01000451.1, forward strand.
CTCATCCATGCATTTCCGATAAGAACTCCACAAAAGTAAGAGACTGAAAAACACATGAAGGGGTATGCGTAAACGCACTCCATGATGGAAAATGTACCAAAAAACAAATCTGAGCTATGAGAAGCTTTGAGCTATCTGAGCTAAGAGGAGCTCTCAGCTATCAGAGGATTCAAGCATGAACGGGAGTAGCAAACTTCTCTGGATGACTTGGGGCAGGCAGAGCAAGAACATAAACAACCTTGTTCTCGTGTTGGAATTCAGGCAAAAGAGTTGTGTTGTTTCCTATCCTTGTGAAAAGATGTGCAGCATGTCTATCTACCAGGTCCTCCTCAAAACAAGCCAACAAATCACACTCTCGAGGTGTTGGTGGAGTGTATTGCTATACTTTTCTGTTAATTGTCAAGTGGTTCTCCTCAAAGACATAGTGCGGAAGTACCTTGTACTGCCAAATCCTTGGGCCTGGATTTTCTGCAAACCGATTATAAGGAGACATAGTTGTCAAGAATATCACATTACAAGAGTAAAAAAATATGAAGAACATGTTCCGCACCATTACCGATGGATGTTCTCAGAGAGGTGAGAGGTGAAGGTTGGTGGTGCGGGCAGTGTCCCACTGACATGGAACTACCTGATCCGTCAGAAATCCACCACTATCACAACTTCCTTCAAAAAAATTGTGAAGAGATCCGTCAAATCCAGCCCCCAAGCTCTTAGATCCACCTCCTTCTCTACCTCTCCCGATGTCTCCGTTGGGTTGGTCGTTTCTGTCAACACCTGGATCTTCAGGCAAAAAGTTCAAATCAAAGTGACAAAACGTGCAATTGAAGGCGTCTGGTGTGTGTGGAGGCAGAGGTGGTAGAACTGTGTCCCGTGGTTTTGCATGTTCAAGATAAGGAGCTCATTCGGATGCTCTCACACCTGTACATGCTTCAGGGCGAGGACCAGACTTGGCAAGAGGAACATCCGCGGGATCAAAATTATGTACATTAGGCTGAACCGCAGGTGGAAAAACAGGGATTCCGTGTATGGGGCTTGGTTCAGTCGAATTGTTCTCAACAGAAGATGGTAGTTCACGGGGAATAGAAGCTTCAGTACCAGCCGGAGTTTCCACCTCTACATTCTCACCTGGGAGACAAGCACCTGGAACTTCAGGTTCTCGAGAATCATCCAGCAAACAAAATGGATTGTTTTGTTATGCATGTTCAGCTGCAATCCTGATGGCAGCTGAGGCACACGCAGCTGATGCCAAGAAAAATACAGGAACATCTGATGCTATGGTAGTAGTCCTCTTTGTTGCTGCTTCGGCTTCTTCAGCACAAGCCAAGGAATGGGTGGCAGCAGCAGATGCTTGGCATACACTCACTGCAATGACAGCGCTAGCTTCTCCCATCGTGGATTAATCAAATCGATTCTGTATGGGCAGAGCAACGAGGAAATAGAGACACACATAGAGCAACACACAACGGATAACAGAAGATGGTGCATAAGCAAAGGGCAGGAATTCTTCTTGAGGAACAAAGCCTGAAGGAAGATCGGACAGACAGAAAGGGCCTGAACAAGTCTGTTTGAAAATGGCTGTTGTAATCATGAAAGTCTCCACGCCCTGCTCACAGTATGCTGGAAGGGACAGAACTTGCAGGATAAATCAGATTTTGAACAAAATTTGAGTATTAGGACATGGTAGCTCATTAAGCACGAAGAACCAGCACCAAATACAAAGAAAATAAGAGCAAGAAGAAAGATATGAGACTTCGAACACAGCCATCGACGGGTAGTCCATACTTGAAGCACCTTCCGTTTTTCCAAAACAAGCAGAGGTTGTATGACCGATCACGTCACCTGAACATCCAAACAGGCGGTAGGAAGGCGTACGATGAGCATGCACGCAAAGTGAAGAAGAGTGTATGATGGTTCAAATTTCATTCCTTGGAACACCGCAGTTCATGCCTAAGTGTTATCTGTGTCTCATGTGTCATCTCATCTTGTCAGATCTCCAGAGCCTAAGAAAACACCCTCTGAAGAGAGGGTGTTTTCTTAGCAACACGTAGAAGCCCAAAAATCAAGACAACGATGGAGACAACGGCTGCCAGGCGTTCCTGCCAAAGTTTTGCGATGGTGGTGTCCATCACCCTATTGCATCCCTGAGGCATGCTGGGGTGCACGCCACCACAACAGGTGTGGCGAGGATGATTAGAGCGAGGCTGTGAGGTGGTGCTTGGTACTCAGCGGATAAGCACACTGTCTTTGTTCTCCTCTCGAGCCTACAGCCAGAGTTACAGGGGATGCACCGCGTCCGTTGTGGACGTGTCCGCACCGTGCCACCTGAACTGAAGTATTGAAGTGGTATACCCCTCATGTAAAATCCTGTAACTTCTGCATCCCACCGTGCACGTCGATTCCGGTAAAGAAACAGGGAAATACACAAGCTTGCTTTACACAAAACCAGAAAAATGGGACGATTCAAATATCAGAAGACAAAGCGAGCACGGACTACTGAAGCAAAACAGGGGTACAATGTTGTGGTACCACTCGGACCAATCAAAACACGAATGTGTTGTCGCGTTGTGTGAAAACGGGAAAACACAAAAGTTACCTGTCAACCGCTGGGTAGGAATAAGAGGCGTGCATTGACTGGTGAAGCAAAACTTGGACGACGAGTGGGACCTTGCTCGGTAACATGATGGGCGTTGGCGTGAATGAACAGAGCCTGACCACATGTCCTGGTTAATGAACTACGAGGGTGTATTGTTGATGTAAAGGTCTGAGGATCATAGTATTATGTCAATTTAACACGTATGAGTGGACACCTTCAACATAAAAATACACAGCAAGGATTGACTGTGGCGTTACAACTCACGTGGAAGACTTCGAGCAGTGTCCGAACTTGGTGTTATTTGTTTTTTTTTTCATGGTCGTCAACTGAGAGTCAGATTTATCAGGACACTTACTCAATCCATTTTGACAAAGGTGAGTCAGTGTTGGTAGGGCAAAGGACTGAAAATTGCAAATTACGACTGACGAGCCCAACCATGCATGTCATAGTTACCTGGAAAAGAGATAAAATTGGCCCGAAAATTGGACTAAAAGAACTTCTCTTAGAAAAAGGTATAATTTCTTCTATGAAAGAACCTAGAACAATGTTGTTATGCTCAATAAAATCTTATCATAATATTCTAGTGTCTGCTGGTGCAATTTCTCAACATGGAAACTCAATAAAAACTGGTTTTATGCATTCAACCAATGGTTGGGCATCATGAAGGGCGAATTTGCTTGGATATCCATGGGACCAAGGGGTTGACCCTCCTATATCCACGAGGGACATGAAAATGTCTGGATTCGTGAAATGCCTCCAGTCTGTACCACATTCACAAGAGGTGTCACATGTTTGTAGCTTAAATGAACTGTTACCCCGCTTTGAAAACTTAACAACAAGATGCCACTTTGTAGATAAGTGAAAGAATGCCATCATTTGAGTGAATTGAGGGAAATTTGTAGACGAGCACCAAGTTGTGAACGACATGGAACAGAACCTTATCTTTTGCCATCCTGGTTGTGTAACACATGAGAAAACTTAATAAAAGGATGCCATGACTATGTAGATAAATTACAAAATGCCATTGCTTGAGTGGATTTTGGGAAATCATATGCCCCAATTATTCACGCAAGGACGATCATTCATTAAGAAAGGATATGAAATGTAGCCTTATATTTTTCCAGCCTGATCGTGTGAAATTTTTTTACTTCAATCGTCAAGGCAGGAAATTGTGAGAATCTGCTCATCCCTTGGACATCCTAATGAAACGCGGTTGAACCTTGTTACAAGACATTCGTGTTTGGTACTTGAAAAGACCATTGATGGTAGTACAGACATCAATGAGATCAAAGTTAAAGAACCATGAAGTTGTCGTTGAATTGAATTGAACTGGTAAAATAAATACAAAATTGCCCTGGGTGGACGGCCACTAATCGGGGTCACATTACACATGATTTTTTAGGAAGGGAGTTATGTCACAGAATTGTGACATAACTTTTTAATCCGGGGGCATTCCTCATTCAAACCCTAAATTTGGGGGATTCCTTCGTTAATCCACAAAACTGGGGGCTGACAACCAGTTGTACCCCTTTTACATTCCCTCATATCCATAACTTGAAAAGAATGGCTAATCATTCCCTTGCCATCCAAAATCAGGGAAATGCATTTTTGATTGAGTATGGTGAAGGGGTTCATGTCATTGTCGCTCAATCGTGAATCTCGCCCCTTCACAAGATCGTGATCAAGAAATGACTTTAAAATGGCAACTGTTACGTCCTCAATGTACACGAGTCCCTAAACTCTGTGAATGGGCATCTCTGTCATAACATTTGTGGTTCACCGCACGATGACCTCGAGATTTTACACTGAACCGCCAGGGGTATTTTGGCCACCTTCCACAACCTCCGGTGTTCCATAATAGAAGTGTTTAACAAATTCAACCGCATTCTAGGATGGTTGACAGAAGTATCGCGAACTATATTGATGTTTCAAAAACGTTTGGTCGGCTTCTCGATGGCGTTGGACCTTTATAGAACCGTGCATTGATATTCTTGAGGCCCTCCGATTTTTTTGGTGAAGCTTCTCCAAGCAGTCACTCACGGTGCAACCTCACACGCGTGGCTTGGCTCGAGCACCTATGAACCAACACATGCCTCAGTTCTATTCTTTTCATTGTATATATGTGCTCGATGCGCTCAACACTTGTCATCGAAGTACACTTAATGCTGGATACAAATTATCCAACTGTCCAAAATCCTCAAATCGTCTCTTTCACGCACCTCATCCCTGTGAACCACCTATGTTCTGCTCGGTGTAACAATTGGTATCAGAGCGCAACAGTGCTGGAGGACCAACCATCACTTTAACTGCCTCACAACAACCTTGCACGAGTCTTTGGCCCATCTCCACTGCTAAAGATATCACAAACTTTGCAATGACAACGGTGAACAGAATGGAAAAAACCGGCGGCGAGTAACAGATCTCGTGAACACTCCGGTAATGGAGGATCAGCAACATGCAAACACCAACGCTCTGTAGACAAAGCAAACAGCAGCGACAGTTTTTGTAGTGAATGGCGCAACACCGATGAACCCGACGGCCAACCCGGTGATGGATCCATTGGGCTCGACAAAGCTTTCGACTCCGCCACTGCCCGTCGGGTTGACACCTGGCACGATGACACACAACTCACATCATCGACCGCAGGTGTACATATCTCCATTTCGTGCAACTGCTCTCACATCATCGACCGCAGGTGTACTACCACTCGAGCAGATAAATCTGACGTGGCAAGACTCTCTCAAACCACCAGAAAGATGGAGCGGCTTCACGCGCCCTATCCTCGCTCATTATGGGAAGCTGTCTCATGCATGGTACAGGTTTCAAAGCCTGTGCCAACAGTCCAACGTGGCAGAGTAATCGTGACGTTTCTGCAAAATTATCACTGGCAGTAATCTCACCCCCCAAAAACTATGTTTGTACGACAACAACCGCCTAAAAGAAGAAATTTGGCGAGCAATTTTAATGTTTGGCATCCAAGATGACCTTCCACGAATGATAGAAGCAACCGATTGAATCAACATTGCTGATTATAATGCTTCGATGCACGAATCCAACAGCTGGCGACCCTAAAGCCACAATTTCTATCGTGGTGGAGGAAATTTGCAGTCAATAGATTTCTCCTCTCCGCCCTAGATTGACGCCGTCGAACAATGCGATCAATGGCTTTGCTGGACTTGTGGGAAGCTGGGCCGTATCCCGTGCAATTGTTGAAAACAACATCAGTAGACAAAAAATGGGGGAAGTTGTAGAGAAAACTTGAGGAGTTGGGAAACGGTAAAGGGCAAAAGTAGACTTTAAGGCTCCTGTCCGGCCGGAAAGTTTGATGTTGACTTATCGTCCATCTAAGCGGCTCACATCTGCGTCGACAAGGGATACCAGGACGTCCAACTGGTGATACTGCTCCAAGTACAATCGAGGGGTTGTAAAAGTCGCCAAATGGTACCAGCAATACATGATGGATGAGCCTCTCATAGCTTTGTAAGGAACGACATGGCACAGAAGCTAGGTTTGCAGAGAAAACAGGGAGTGTTAGAAGGAAAAACTGTTGATGGACGAGTGCACTTCCGTCAACTTTGCGAACCACACTGACTACAAATCAGAGATTTGCACGACGTTACGGTTCGGAGAACTTGCCCAAGGAGCGGCCATTAAATCATCCTCGGGTAATATTTCCTATACCGGCACAATCCACATGTGGACTGGAGCAGTGAGTTGGTCCACGTTAGCATCGCTGGCAGGAAATGACACCTGCCTCTAATTGGGTGACCCAAAATGGAATGGAGGTTACAGGAAGCAGTAGAGGTGGAAGCAGCAGAGGAAGTTGCGGTGGCCACAAAATGCCAACCGATATCTCTAGACGTGGCCAAAAGGTATCTGCAGTTCAGAGATCAAGTGCAGCTTGTCCACATGGAGGCAAAAGAAGAGGAATAATTTGCAGCTGCCAAGGCGATGACCTCGACACCTGAGAAGTTCACAGTAGTTCTAGGGGAGTTTGTAACACTCATCAACGAGTTGAAAGGGGTTTTCCCCGACAAACTGCCCCGAGAGCTGCCTCTGCAACAAAACATCAACCATTTGATAGACCTAAGTCCGGGCAGTAAACCGACGGTGAAGGGGACCTATGGGATGAGAAATTTTGAGCTGAATAAACTCAAGAAACAGTTGGAAGGAGATGCTCGTTCATCAGACCATCCACATCACCATACACGGCATCGTAATCTTTGTGAAAAATAAAACGGAAGAGATGTGGATGTGCGTGGACTACCGAGCGTTGAACAAAATCACCAAAAAAACTACTACCCTCTACTGCGAGCGGACGAACTTTTGGAGCAACTCCACAGGGACTGCATTTTCAGCAAAATCAACATACCTAGCTGCTATCATCAGACCCGTGTATCTGATAAGGACATTGGGAAGACAACATTTTACAGCAGATACAGGTACATTGAATTTACGGTCATGCCGTTTACCTCACAATGTTACAGGGGCACAATGTTACAGGGGCACTCACAAGTGCCCCTGTAACATTTATTGCTGAAATGAATGGCATATTCTGTCCATACCTCGATGATCTTTTTGTCATGTACCTCAACAACATCCTGGTATGCAACAGCATCCCGGTGGAGCACAATGCACATCTTTGAAAGGTTCTTAGAGTTTTACAAAGAGAGAAAATTTCAAAAAACTTTTGAAGTGCGATTTGGTCGCCTTCGATTGAGTTTTTAGGCTACATCAGCGGTGGCAGGTGGATCACCAAGTGCCCGAAAAGGGTGGAGGCAGTTTCGGATTGGCCGACACCCATAAATGTTGGAGACGTCCAGATATTTTTGGGCTTCTACGACTACTATCCTCGATTAAAAAAGGACTATGCCTGATTTTCACCACCTCTCTCTGATCTCACGAAAAAAAAAACAAGGGGAATTGGGGGGACAGCAAACAAGAAGCGTTCAGCTGTTTAAGAATTGCTCTGACCTCGGCGCCAACCCTATGATTGGCAGATTCTACGGTGGACTACACCATGGCCACCGACACGTCAGATGAAGCCATTAAATATTTTCTACTCCAAATCAACGGCAGGGCAAAACAACCAGTCCCGTATATGTCAAGAAAACTACGCGGACAGGAACTCAAATAAGCGGTACACAAACCAGAAATGCTTGCAGTTGTACACGCTTCCAAAACTTTGCGGTGCTACTTAGAATGCCGATGATGCATTGTCCGTACCGACCACCACACACTGAAATATCTCAAGACGCAGCCGAATATGAACCGTCGACAAGGTCGATGTATGGAGTTCCTTGAGTCTAACTTCGACTACAACATTGAGTACTGACCTGAAAAAACTAATCCAACAGATGCTCTAAGTCTGCGACCAGATATAATGACCGAGATCAACATGTTACTCGTCAAATGAGACCCATACCTCACGAGGATGTTTGCAAAGGTTTACGAGGAGTTCGGCGGGGAAAAAAAACCAAGTTCTAGTTTGACGACCCCCAATGGCGACGGCAATTCACTTTCCAAGTCGTCATTCCACCAAACAAGGAGCTACGAAGGATGGTATTGGAGGAAAGCTACAACACAGGACCAAGTGGACATTTTGGCAAGGACAAGATGCTCAAAGAGCTGGCAGAATAGTGCTTGTGTGGTTTGCATAACGTGCAGAGAAGTTTCTCAAGAGTTTAGTTGGTCTGGTCTGTTTGCCCGTCAGTTTGAGGGTGGAATGTCGTTAATAGTTGGATTTTACTGCCGTAATGCGTCATCAGTTTGTGCAAAAAAAAGCTAGTGAAACGGCCATCTCTGTCACTGACGATGGTGCAAGGCATGCCGCGTATCGGTACGATCTGGTTTACGAACAACCATGCTCTTTCTTTTGCGGTGACGGTGGTCCTTGCCGGGATGAACTGCGACATTCCAGAGAATTTTTCCACCACGATGAGGATGGCGTCGAAACCCTCAGGAGTGGCGGGAAATCCAGTCACTAAGCCCATACTGATGTCGACCCATCGTTCTGTTGCAACTGGTAATGGTTGGATTAGACCGGGCGGTCTTGTGCGACGCGATTTTTGCCTCTGAGATGTGTCGCACAATTTGTAGAAGGATGATACTTCTGTCTTGGAGGAAACACAACAGACCCTTGCAAAGATTCAAGCAGCCATGAAGTGAGTAGCCAAAAGACATCACAACGATGATGTGTTCAGCGCCGGAGATTGCATCCTCCTCAGCTCAGCACACATCAAACTCCAAGGACAGGACTTTGCAAAGCTCATGTCCCACTGGTTGGGATCGTTTCAAATCAAGTGAATGCAAACTCCTGTGGTCGCTCGCCTTTGCCTACCAGACAACATGGTGATTCATCCTGTCTTCCACATTAGCTAGCTCAAGCACTACTGGGCCCCAGTACAAACTTCCCGGGTAGAGACGCCGTACCACCACCACCTCTTGTACAAATGGATGGGGATGCAGAGTATGTAATTGAGAATATCCTTCGGACATTGACGCCGTGGAAAAACAATCATCTGGTCAAGTGGCATAGCTATGACGCCATGCATAAAATCTGGGAGCCCTACAACAACCTCCACGATGTTGATCATCTGATCAACGGCTAATACCCTCGACACCGGCTAGTACCGTCGACACCGGCATACATCTGCTAATGCGCTGGGACGTCGCGGCTAATAGGGAGAGAAGCGTCATGTTCCTCACGTGCACGATTCCCTAAAATCCGTGAGAGGACGTCTCTGTCATAACATTCGTGGCCCATCACACGACAACCTCAGGATTTTTACACCGAATGGCTGAGGGCATTTCGGCCACCTGCCCTGACCACTGGTGTTCTGTTCCAGAAGTTTCTGATAACTTGGACCACATTTTAGAATGGTCAACACAAGTGTTGTGAACAAAATCGATGTTTTGATATTGTTCGATCAACTCCTTGAAGGCGCTTGATCTTCATAAAACCACGCCTATATTCTGGAAGCCCCTCGACTTTTCGGCGGAGATTCCTGAAGCAGCCGCTCACGGTGCAACCTCACACGCCTCGATTGGCTCGAGCGACGAGGACCCGACATATGCCCCATTCTGATTCTCGTTATTGTTTATATGTGCTCAACACACTCGAAACTTTTCATTGGAGTACACTTACTACTTGCTAAAAAATGTCCAATTGTCTCAGGTCCTCGAACCACCTCCGTTCCGATCGGTGTAACAGCAACCATGTCGTGGCACAAAACAGGTTACTTCCCCCTGGGTACAATCAACCAGGGTACTCCAATTGGGTATACCAATTGGAGTTACCTTTCCCTCTTCTTTTCCCATACTAGCTGTTTTGGTTTAATGAAACAGGAAGTATGGAAAAAGATGATGGACTGTCCAGGACTTTCTGCTGACATCAGCAGAGCAGGAAACATGCTCCACTATCCTGGCCTATGACATAACTTGGTCGGTGGGTCACGCTCCGGCACAGACCCCGTGGGATTTTACCCGAAAGTTGAGCCACCAAGGCAAACCATTCATTTCTATGGCTCCCTTCTATTCCTCTACCCACCTACGACAGCAGTTCGTTACGATGGAATCCGAGCCATGTCCGATCCCAGTGGCGAAATGCTTCCGCTCTCATCTCGCCCGGGGTCAATGAGCAGGTGGACAAATTTTGCAGTCCCTGAATGACTCTGCTTCCTACTGCTAAATGTTTCCCTGGACGTTAGTTCATACTCCACCCTGAAGACCAGTACCCTGATCCATGGCACAAGAATCTGACTTTGAAAGTCAGCCGCCGACATGCCATCAATTGGTAAGTGGCTCGGCACGCTGATGTGTACCTTGATTTTCGGTTTGCCGCATGCATTCGAGGAGCCCGGAAAAGTCGAGAACTTGCACGCTTCGCATTTTTGCTTCCAGAAGTAAATTTGTCGACTTCTTTTGTGCGCCACGTTTCAGATACTTTTCATCGTTGTTTATGACATCATTTAACGCGCATGAGGTATCCATTGGTCCAGACTAGTGACCATGAAAGTAATAACAAATAAAATATGTTCCTCTTCTCGGACCAATTACCTTGAATTCAGAGCTTGTATTTGGAGACAAAAGAATTAAAGGATGGAAAATTATGCTCCCAGGTCTTGAACAACGGTCCCTGTGATATCTCAGTGACGAATATGAGGGTGCCAGAAAGTGACAAAAATAGGTTGCTCGATAAAAATCATCCAGCATGACATCTGCATAGAGGATGTATCACAGGTTCCAACACACTTTACGGAACTCAATTTGGAGTCCGTTTGAGTGAGATATGGGTTTGCAACGTTTGGAGATCATGGGTCAGGTTCAAGTGACGACCTGAGGATTTTAACCTCAAAAGGCGGCAAGATTATTGACAAGGAAGGTTGAGAGCGGCCTTCAAGGAGAAATCCGACTGAAGGACCTCCAAGAGACTTCAAGGAAGGTACAGACCATGATTTTTGGTCGCCGAAGTCGTGTGAGACATCATTTTCATGTGGGACAAGGTGACTGCGGCTCATCCCGCTAGGCTAGGAGAGTGTTCTAGAGGGTAGACTTTGATAGAGTGTATCTCACTGCTCCCTAGACCAAATGAGGCATATAAGGGATTTTTAGAAAGCTGTGACAATGTAATCTATCACTCAAGAGTCGATTCAGAAATTTGCATTCTCTGCAAACCTGCATTTGCTTCCGTAATTTCTGACTGTGCAACCTGCAACTCCCTCTCACAAACAGTTGGTCCTGCCTAGGCGGCTCTTGGTGAGCTTGATCACTTCCCTGAGGACTGCCCCAGTTTCCATCAGTGGTATCAGAGCTAGAACAAGGCTTTGCCTCATCTTTGAGGCATTTCTTGCACCCTGTTGTGTGAGAGAGTCATTTGTGGGCTGAACATTGCACTACCATGGCGACATCCGCTTCTGTGGTGGCCGGCGTCAACATCGCCAAGTTCTAAGGCAAGAACTTCTTCAACTGGAGCAAGAACATGAATATGGTGCTGATGGAGAAGGGTCTCTACAGCCTGGTGGATGAGAAGGAGAAGGAACCAGAAAAGGCACCCTCTCTCCTGGCGAGGCCCGTACCTACCGCGAGAAGCGTGACCGCGCCCTCGCCGCCATCTATCTCCACCTCGCTGAACGCCAGAAACTCCTCCTCCGTGGCATCCTTACGCCAAAGGAGATGTGGAAAAGGCTTGATTCCACTTATGCTTCCAAATCAATCCTCATGAACATGCAGCTGTGTCGCCGCTTTCACACTGTGAGGATGGATGAGTTTGGATCCATGATTGACTACATCAACATCTTAAAGTCTCAATCCGACCAGCTTGCTACCATTGAGGACCCTGTCAAGGAGTGTGTGCTCATGCGAACCATCCTCTCTGGCATTCCTAGAAGCTACACTCCTCTCATTGTTTACCTGGACCAGCGTGGCGACAAGCTCTCCCTCAACAATGTGGAGGAGAGCCTGATGTTTGAGGAGGAGCGGCGCAAGGGAGAGGAGGACGGAAGCGGACTGGACGTTGCTCTCATCACCAACTCTGGTCATGGGAGTTGTGCTGCACCAACTAGGGGCAACGGCGGAGGAGGGAAGAAGAAGAAAAACTGCCACTACTTAAGAAACCGGGCCATTGGGCGCACAAATGCCGGAAGAAGAAGGCAGACCTTGCAGCTTGAGTGGGAGCGGGAAAACAGTCCGACGCTTCTATGAACACCGCAGATTGGGAGAGTGGATTTGTGACAACCATCCGGGTCCTGCACATCTCCGACAACACTGCCCTGTTTTGGATCATCGACTCGGGAGCCACGCGGCACATGACGTGTCGTCGGGAGTGGTTTGTTGTCTACACCCTCATTGAGCCTCATCGGGTGTAAATGGGGCACAACCATGTGCAAATGGCGGTTGGGGAGGGTGAGATTGTGTTTTATGCTTCCATTAAGGGTAAGCACATGGAACGTCATGTGAAGGGGGTGCTCCATGTTCCGGGACTGGCAGCTAACCTCCTCTCTGTCTCATCTCTCATCTCTGAAGGCATGCAGGTTCGCTTTGAGAATGGTGGCTGCATCATCTCTGCCCGTGCAAGCCGAGTGCTTGCAAAAGCGGACAAGGAGGACGGACTCTACCGTCTCTATGTGGCATCAGAGAAGGAAGCCGACTCAGCATTGGCGGCGAGAGAGGGAAAACACGACATCGGCCTGTGGCACCGCCGGCTTGGTCACCTTGGCTTTCGCGCCATCATCTCCATGCAGCAGATGGTCCGCGGCCTGGAGCTCAAGGGGGTGAAGCAGCCTGGTGCATCGGTTTGTGAGAGTTGCATTGAAAGGAAGCAAGCCTGCGCTCCTTTCTCCGGGGAAGGGAAGGGGACGGCTGAGCTTCTCTCACTCGTTCACTCTGATTTGTGCGGTTCCATGCCATCTCAGTCCTTATCCGGCAAGTTGTACTTTGTCACATTCATTAATGACAAGTCAAGGAAGACGTGGGTGTCCTTCCTGGCTGGGAAGGATGAGTGCTTTGATGCTTTCAAGGTGTGAATTGCTGTTGCACAAAATGAGAGTGGCAGGCGGTTGATGGTGCTTCATACCAATGGTGGAGGAGAGTACCTCTCTAATGACTTCCGCAACTTCCTCAAGCGTCAAGGGATCAGGCACGAGGTCACCCCACCTGGAACACCGCAGCTGAACGGCGTGGTTGAACGCGCAAACCGTACGCTCATGGAGCTTGTTCGGAGCATGCTCCAAGACGCGGAGCTCCCGCCAACCTTTTGGACGGATGCGGTCAACACTGCCGTGTACCTGAAAAACCGGAGTCCCACACGGGCCGTGCCCATGTGGGACTCCGGTTGAGGCGTGGACGAGACGCAAGTCAACAGTAACCCACCTGAAAGTCTTCGGCTGTGGCACATTCGTGCACACGCCTGCAGGCAACCGCAACAAGCTGGATGCAAAGTCGGTGAATGCGGCCTTCCTCGGCTACGACACCATGGGATACCGCCTCTACAACCTTGCTGCTCGCAAGATCATCCGCAGCCATGACATCGTCTTTCAAGAGGACATGAAGGGCTGGACTTGGAGCCCTATGACTGCAGTTCCACTTGTTCCCGCAATTGTACCTCAAGTGGGAGAAGAATCGGTAACAGAAGATGGCGGTGCGGGAGATGATGGTGATAGCGGAAATGACAAGGAGGTGGAGGAAGCTAAGAAGGAGAAGGGGCCAGTAGCCGAATCTGATGAGGAGGAGCAGCAAAGCAATACACGGCAGCTGCCATGGAGGTCTGCACGCCAGAACCATGGTACAGATGGTCCTGTGGAGCCGCTGAGGCAATCCGAGTGCCTCGTAAGCAAACAGAGACTGCTAGAGGAGCTGGTGAGCCTGTGCAGTGTTCCACCACCAACGGAGTCGTCTGATTTCGAGCTTCTCTTCCTAACAGTCACCGATGACCCAGCCACATGCGCTAAAGCCATGCGCAGCATCAAGGCGGCAGATTGGCATGTCGCAGCACATGAGGAGTATGGTGCGCTCATGAAGAAGGTCACCTGGGCCCTCGAGAAAGCTCAACGTGGCATCCGGGTGATCGGATGCCGGTGGATCTTCAGGCGCAAGCGTGGTGTGGATGGTAAGGTGCTCAGGTACAAAGTACGGTTGGTTGTAAAAGGGTATGCGCAGACCGAGGATGTGGATTACAATGAGACAGTTGCACCTGTCACACAGTTCCCATCCATCCGAGCAATCCTCGCTCTTGCTACTGCTATGGACTGGGAGGTGCACCAAATAGATGTGACGTGTGCATTTCTGAATGGTGACCTTGAGGAGGATGTGTACATGGAGCAGCCGGAGGGGTATGTGGTGGAGGGAAAGGAGGACTTGGTGTGCAAGCTTGTGAAGGCTCTTCACGGCCTAAAGCAAGCACCGTGAGCATGGTACTACAAGATGGATGAACAGCTGGCTGGGCTTGGTTTTGTGTGCAGCGAACCCGACCATGTAGTCTATGGGTGCGTGCAAGAGGCAAGCCAGGTCATCATCTTGCTCTATGTTGATGATCTGCTCATTGCATCTGATTCCAAGTCTCTTTTGGACAATGTGAAGCAGTCTCTTGCTGCCAGGTTCGACATGAAAGACATGGGAGAACTTAGCTACTACCTTGGCCTTCAGGTCAAGCGTGACCGGCAGCAGCAGCCTTTGGAGTTTTCGCAGAGCACGTACGTGAGCAACGTCGTCAAGCGCTTCAACATGACAGGAGCACGCAAGACCGCAACACCACTGGAAGTGGGAGCAAAGCTAAGGATGATGCAGACTCCCCGCGGCATGCAAGAGAGTAGTCACATGGAAGCAGTGCCGCACCAAGTAGCAGGTGGGAGCCTCATGTACGCAGCAGTCGGCACGCGCCTCGACATCAGCCAAGCAGTGGGAGTGTTAAGCAAGTTTTGCGCCAATCCGGGCGTGCCGCATTGGGAGGTGGTCAAGCGTGTGATGCGCCATCTCGACAACAACAACAGCCTTTGCCTCACCTTCAATGGCAACAACAGCCCCATCCTCATCGGCTACAGCTATGCAGATTGGGGAGGTGACCTGGACACAAGGAGGTCGACCAGTGGTTTCTTGTTTGTGCTCGGGGGAGGTGCAATCAGTTGGAGGAGCAAGAAGCAAGAGTGGGTCGCCCTCTCCTCCACCAAAGCAGAGTACATCGCCCTGAGTGAAGCAGCAAAGGAAGCCGTATGGCTGCATGAGCTGCTGGCAAGCCTTGGACAGGAGCAGACCACAGCGACTACAATCTATTGTGACAACATGAGCGTCATTGCTCTGACCAAGAACGCAGAATTTCACGCCCGCACCAAGCACATTGACCTACGATATCACTTCATCTGCGAGCTCGTGGCAAAGCAGGTGGTACAGGTCAAGTTCTGATCTTCAAGCATAATGCTAGCAGACTTCCTGACCAAGTCGCTGGCAGCGCACCGCTTTCAGCAGCTGAGGAGACAGTGCGGACTTGTGTGATTTTATTCTTGCAAATTGGGAAAATGATGGATATGAAGGTGCCAGAAAGTGACAAAAATAGGTTGCTCGATAAAAATTATCTAGCATGAAATCTGCATAGATGATGTCTCGCAGGTTCTAACGCACTTTACGGAACTCAATTTGGAGTCCATTTGAGTGAGATATGGATTTGCAAAGTTTGGAGATCATGGGTCGGGTTCAAGTGACGACCTGAGCACTTCAAGCTCAAGTGCCTCATGATTTTCATTGCTGAAATGGATGGGTCTCTGTCCTGAATTTCCAGAAAAGCACCGAGGTCCCAAAATCGAGTATGAGTCTTGGCAGAGGGAATTTTTGGTCATCTTGAGCAAGCTGTAGCTGGTGGATTACATTTATTTTTTCCAACAGTGGCATCACAACAATCAAGAGAATTCTCGCCGTCCGAGCTACTCAAGCATAAGCACGTGAGGGACGGGAGATACCATCCCCGCAGTCATGGCCGCTTCTTTGACCAAGGATTTCCATGTTGTGGACAAGCTCGCGGGTGCAAAGAACTTCATCAATTGGAAATTCTGCATGCAACTCGTCCTTGGGGAGCGCAGGCTTTGGGAAGTCGTGAGCGAAGCAAGTGCCTGATGCGAGCGCGGCACTGGCACGTGTGATGGCATCAACTTCTGTTTTTATGCAAATATGGAAATGTTTGCAAAGGACAAGGTTTGTGAAAGGTGATCATATTGCTCTCAATGAATGTCGCACTGCTGCTTATGTCATGTGTGTGCCCTTACAAGCTCACATGTGATGCTTGGAAGGCCTTGTGTGGGGTGTATTAGACAAGCTTTGTGGCCAATCGTTTGATGCTCCATGACCGCTTCTGTATAGTGCACATGGGTTGAGATGAGACCATGCAAGAGTATAACAACTGTGTGAAGGAGTTGGCAGAGCAACTCAGAGCCGTGGATGTGAAGTTGGGGAGCGACGAGGTCGTCCTCGCGGTCTTGGAGGGGTTGCGGAAGGCATACCAACCCCTTAACAATGGTCGAAGGGTTATTTGAGGGATTTATGGAGTCCACAATGGTGTTCCAAACCCGTCTTGGCTGACCTTGCCTAGCTTGAAAATTAGCAGGCATGCTTTCCATTCCACTCTTGCATAGCGCCCATTATGCACATCATGTCTGGTCGCTTAGTGTAACGTTTGTGCATATTTCCGTGACCCTGATGGTACCTGGACCATTGGCACCAGCGCAATGCATCACATGAGGTCTCGGTATCATGCGTGAAATATGCCTGGCCTGGTTGGCAACGTGTAGAGAATTGAGACTGGGTCTGGCCTGATGCTTCCTGTTCATGGCGTTGTTGTCGTCTGATTTTGGATCCGTTTTCCGATGTATGTGTCATCAACGTGTTTATGTGCCTGGCCTTGGGCTCAGCCTTTTGTCTGCCACTACTCTTGACCACACGAGCATGGATGTTCTGCACTCCTGCGATGTTGGCATAGTCTCTCTCTTCCCGACTGGTCATGTGATTTTGCATGCGCAGTCTCGTGATATATTTTGGTACGTCACTCATTTTTCTTTTGCGTCCTCACCATTGTCTTCAGACGGAAGACACGTCTTTTTCAGGAGCATTATTTCCCCCTGGCATACTCACCTCCTACACCATCGCATGTACCATATACACAACTTTTCTGTTCAGATTATGCTCCACATGCAGCCTGCCACTGGCCTTGATCCAGCCACCTTTCAGTTATGTTGCAAAATTGAATGCATCCACTTTTCTCAGGGCACAATGCACAGGTCCTCTTATCCTATGTCCGCTTCTCAAGGCGCTAGTCCATTCTAACCTCATAAGTCCATTTCCTCTTAAGTTTTTTGTATAGCATGGCCATTATGTGTTCATCCTCACTGACGAATATTCTAATTTTTGTTGAGTGTTCTACCTCCAGCTGAAGAGTGACGGAGCGGCTTGAGTTTGTGATTGGCTCCTTGCCGCTAAGCTCAAGTGTGTTCATCCCCTTTTTCGCTTACATATTGACCAGGATGGTGAGTTTATTGGGGAGGTGGATGCTTTCTCCAGGAGCCAGGGCGTTAGACATGAGACCTATGCAACCCACATTCCAGAGAAAATTGGTGTTTTTGAGCCCTGGAATCACACCATGGCTAATGCGGTCCTCACTATGCGTCATTGAGTCAGGCCTCTCAGAATACTTCTTCTTAGAGGCCATGTCATACATGAACCCGACTTGGAACATAGTTCCCCATGGTCCCTTGACCCTACCTATCGCCCCATGCCAGTATTGGTATGGAGCGTGTGGATCTTTGACCTACACATGTCTGGGGTTGTATCACCAACATTTGGCTCCCGGAGGACAAGCGGGATGGCAAACTTTCTCCCCATGGTTGTCTCTACACCTTTCTTTGGGTGTCTTGTCAGTCTAAGGCTTGGCAGTTCTGGGATCTTGTTTGGCACCGCATCATTGAGTCGCGTGACTCATTTTTCTTCGAGGGGTTTTTCCGTGCCAGGATCCTCCTGAGCTTGTCACCACCATCGCATGGGAGAGATTCTACGTTGGTGCACAACGTTTCTCCCTCTCTGTCAGTGTCAAGAGTTCCTGTTTCCACCATTTTGCCTGCGTGTCCACACACAAAAAACACCCCCGCTGTACCAGATTCCCCAGTTGAGTCTGTTCTTTCGAGGGCTGGCTGACGCATCCAAGTCCACCCGTTCGGCCACTGAGTCCACTTCTTTGGCTGCTGATTCCACCACCAAGGCAATAGAGTCCGTTACTTTGGTTGTTGACTCGTTCAAACAGGCGAGCAGTTCTCTAGCTCCCGAGTCGGTCACTCTAGTGGAGGAACTCTTCGTGCCCTTGCCTCCTTGAGCCCAGTGCATCCACTCCTTTAGTGTTCATCTGACATAATCAAGCGATCATGGTGGCTATTTTTGTCCACGCACCCCACCAGAT
This sequence comes from Penium margaritaceum, assembly GCA_023375785.1. NCBI lineage: Eukaryota > Viridiplantae > Streptophyta > Zygnematophyceae > Desmidiales > Peniaceae > Penium > Penium margaritaceum. Next base: position 80,405 of record SZWC01000451.1, read on the forward strand.
TCACCAGGCATACATCCTGCCATCACCTGGCCGCCCCCAGCCACTACCCTCCATCTCACATCCCCATCTCACACTGTGATGATTGTGGATCAAGGGATGAAGGACTGGGGTCTGACTGCCCTTGTTGTCATCACAACGGACCTTCATCTTGGATCCGCATTGGGTTATGCCATGATCTCTCAGGAGCATCAACGTGTCTTCTCTGTCTTGCCGTCTCATGCTCTATTGGGCCTTGGCACTGCTTGTATGTTGACAACCAGGCCGTCCGTGCAAGCAGCCGACCTACAGAGCCTTTGTGAGGTCAGGGCCGCACAAGGTGCTACCAAGTGGGATGTTGCTTGCAAGGAGGAGGTGGCTGCCATCGACGAGCATGCAGTGTATGAGCTGGTCAAACTGCCCAGAGGCCGCAAAGCCATTGGGGCCAGGTGGGTTTTCCGTTACAAGAGGAAGCCGGATGGCACACTGGACAAGCACAAAGCCTGGCTCACAACCAAGGTCTTCGCACAGCTACTACGAGTGGAGTTTTACCAGGTCTTTGTACCTTTTGGCCACTTCACCACCGGTCGCGCGCTTGAGCATGGTCCAACAACATGGCTTAGAGCTCCACCAAGTGGATATAAGCAATGCCTTCTTGAAATAGGTCATTTTGGCGACTCTAGAAGGTCCTCTATGGCCAAGTCACCTAGGTGATTGAACACAGAGATCAGCCACACCCTCTTGAAGGATGGCCTGGTGCGCAGTACCGTTTTTTTGGTCTGGACACCCAGCTTCCAAACCATGTTGTTTCTTACAAAACGGTAAGTAGATCCTCCATCCATTAGTGCCAGTACCATTATGTGACTTTTACAACCCCTAGGTTGTACTTGTACCAGTATTGCTGAATTTTTTTTCCTCATACCCCTCATTGAACTTTGCGATCTGAGGGATCCTTCATCTACAACGATGTGAGCCGTTCAGATGGGCGATAGGTTGGCGTAAAATTTTCTAATTGGACAGGAGCTTCACCATCTAGTCCTATCCTCTTTCGTTTCCCGGATCCTCATGTTTCCTCTGTGACTTCCCCTTTTCAACCTGTTGTTACTGTTTCCGACAGCTGCATGTGATGTGTCCCATCTTCTTGCAAGTCCAACGGAGTCGTTGATCACCTTGACCGATAGCTTGGATCTCCATCGGAGAGCATGGAGACTTTCTTGCGCCACAATAAGAATTGAGGCTTTGGGGTTGTCAGCCATTGGATTCTTGCATTCGAGCATAATAGTTGGCGTTGTTGATGTAATCGACTATTGCAATCATTTTCAGAAGGTCATCCTTGATATTGAATATGGAGATTGCTCACCAGATATCTCACTTGAGGCCATCGTTGCAATGGAAAAGAGTTCATTGGGGAGGAAGTCACTGGCGGTCATGATCTCCTAACATACCACATGAACTCCACCAAGAAAGACTATTGATGCAAGCGTTGGAGCCTGTATCATGGGTCAGACTTCTTTTTGATCTTGCCAAAGTGGGCGAGTGTAGCGTGTGTGAAGTTGTTTGAGTTTTTTGGTGGATTCAAAGAATCATGCCATGTTGGTTTGGTCTGCTTGAGAGGTAGGACGCGTGCGGTCGGCAATATGAGAGCAGTTGCGTGAACAGTTGATCAGCATCCGCCAATCTTCTACTGTAGTTGGATGGCCTTTAGATCATACCACCAACTTAATGACGTGTCACACAAAGCGAGGCCGTGAGGTCAATTTTCTATCTGTCATTATTGACCCCAACAGTGGTGAGGTACACTTAAAAATCCTTGATTGGTTTGAGGAGCGCTCGTTGAATTTGAGGTTCATTTGAGAGTTGAAGATTTCTCTCGGTAAATATTGCTTCCCATCCATGTAAATCTTGTAGCTCCTCTATTGCCGCTTTGAGTTGCAGGTTGGCTTTGAGAATCTTGAGTCCTGACAACTCCTGGTACAAGTATTTATTGATGCGAGCCTATCGTTTGGTTCTTCCCATCGTGCCTGGTGTCATTCCAACAGGTAACGGTGGTCGTGGATGGTTTTCCGAGCCCAAGGGGTCTTTCACCGAGTTGGCCATCGGGTTTGTCGGTGCTCTACCATTCATCGCAAAAGTCATCATTAAGGTCTGGTTTTCCTGAATATTATCGTTGTTCATGTGATGTTGATCCTCCATCGCTGGAATCTTCACTAGTTACTGCTGCTCGCTTCCGGGTGTGCTTGCTCTGTTCATCGTTGTTGTCGCAAGGTCTGCAAAATTCTGAACAGTGGATATGCGCTGAAGACTCGTGCAAGGTTGTCGCAAGGTACTTAATGTGTTGGTTGCCCCTCCAGTACTGCCGTGCTCTGATACCAAGTGTTACACCGAGCGGAATGTGGGTGGTTCAAAGGGATGAGGTACGGGGCAATAAATGATTGGGGTAATTGGGACAAATGGATCATGTGTAGTTAGCATTAAGTGTACTTCAATAGCAAGTTTCCAACACGTTGAGCGCTTACAAACAAAGACTCAAATCTTTATGAGGCATGTATTGGATATTTGGCATTCAAGCCGAGCGATGCGTACAAGGTCACGTAATGAGGGGTCTCTTTGAGAACTCCGTCGAGAATTCAGGGGGTTTTAACAAAATCGAGACACAATTTTATAAATATCTAGCACCGTCAAGGAGTCAACTGAACAATATTAAAATGCCAATATTATTTGTGATATTTCTGTTGAACATCCTAGAAAGTGGTTGAATATGTGAAATCCAATGGGAATAGAACAACACAGGTTGGGGGAGGTGGCCAAAATGGCCTTGGTTGATCGGCGTAAATATCCTAAGGTCGACGCGTAGTTGGCCACAATTCTAAGGACAGAAATGTCAAATTGTGGAGTTTAGGGACTCATGTAAATATGGTATGTAACATCGTCAGCTGACACGCTCATTCTTCAGCAAGCTCGTAACACGACGAGACCGTTGATCAAAGATTGATGGATATAGGGTACCAAAAAGTGACCAAAGTGGGTTGCTCAGTAATTATCAGTAGGCACATCAGATGCATAGAGGATGTCTTCCTGGTTCTGTCGCAATTTATGAACCTCGATTGAGAGTCTGTTTCAGGAAGATATGGAGTTTCAAGGTTTGGTGGCAGTGGGTCTAGTTCAAGTGACGACTCATGCATTACTAGCACCACTGACGGCCAGAATTATTAGCCAGGGAGGCTTGGAGCGGCCTTCAAGGAGATTCAAGAAAGGTCCCCATCAAGATTATTGGTTGTGCATATGGCAAGGATGGTAATTCTCTTGTATGAGAGTGTGATTTCCGCTCATCCCGCAAGGCTAGGAGTGTGCTAGGAGGTGAACTTTGACAGGTTGGTTCTTCCAGCTCCATGCACCAAATGGAGCATACTTAGGCTTTTTAGAAAGCTGTGCTAATTTAGTTTCTTTTCCATGAGTTGAAAAGGCCTTTTGCACTTTCTACACAACTTCACACGCTTCCATATTTTTGTCTCTGCAATCTGTAACTTGTCTCTCACATACAATTGGTCCTGCCTAGCAGTTCTTGGTGAGCCTGATCACCTCTCTGAGGGCTGCCTAAGTTTCTATCAGTGGTATCAGAGCTAGAACAAGGCATTGCCTCATCCTCGGTCACACTGGTGTGTGACCAAGGATGTTCGTGGGCCAACGTTGCAGTCAACATGGCAACATCAGCTTGTGTGGTGGCCGGCGTCAACATTGCCAAGTTTGAAGGCAAGAACTTCTTCAAATGAAGCAAAAACATGAAGATGGTACTGATGGAGAAGGGAATCTGGAGCCACGTGAGTGAGGCTGACTCTGTTGAAACCTCCCTCTCCACTGCCGAGGACCGTACCCACTGCGAGAAGCAAGACCGCGCCCTCGCCACTATCAACCTCCACCTCTTTGAACGATAGCAACTTTTTGTCCGTGGCATCCTCACCCCAAAAGAGGTTTGGAACAAGCTTTAGTCCACCTATCTTTCCAAGTCAATCCTCATTAACATGCAGCTGTATCAGCGTTTTGACACCGTGAAGATGGATGAGTCAGGCTCCATGATCAATTATCTCAGCATGGTGAAAGCTTTGGCTGACCAAGCTTGCTACTGCAATTGAGGACCCTGTTAAGGAACGTGTTCTTGTGCTAACCATCCTCTCTGGCATTTCTAGCCGATACAATCCTCTCATTGTTACCCTGGACCAGCGTGGCGACAAGCTCTCACTTGATGATGTCAAGGACAGCATGCTATTTGAGGAGGAGCACCGCAAGGAGGGGGAAGGAGAGAGCACACTGGACGTAGCCCTCATCACCAACATAAGTCATGGGGGTGGTGCTGCATCAATCAACGGTAGCGGGGGTGGAGGGGAGAAGGAGGGCAAGTGCCACTACTGCAAGAAGCCAGGCCATTGGGCACACGAATGCCGGAAGAAGAAGGCAGACCTTGCAACTGGGGTGGGAGAGGGCAAATAGTCCGACGTCTCCACCAACGCCGCTGATTGGGAGTATGGATTCATGAGCACCAACCGGGTCTTGCACGTCTCTGCCAACACTGCCTCTTTCTAGATCATCGACTCGGGAGCCACTTCACACATGACCTTTTTCCAGGAGTGGTTTTTTGTCTACACCGCTATCGAACCTCGCCGAGTATACATGGGTGACAATCATGTGCAGATATTGGTGGAGGAGGGTGAGATTTTCTTCTATTTTTTTGTCCAAGAGAAGCACGTGGAACGTTGTGTGAAGGGGAAACTCCATGTCCTGGGGCTGGCAGCTAACCTTCTCTCTGTTTCCTCTCTCAGCTCCCAAGGCCTGCAGGCTTGCTTTAAGAATGGTGGTTATACCATCTCAGCCTGTGCGGGCCATGTGCTTGTAAAGGCGGACAACAACGATGGTCTGTACCGTCTTTTCATGGCATTGGAGAAGGGAGCTGCCTCAGCAGCAGCTGCGAGAGTGGGAGACGACATCGCCCTGTGGCATCGCTGGCCTGGACACCTCGACTTCGACACAAGCATCTCCATGCAGCAGATGGTGTGTGTCCTACAGCTGAAAGAGGTGAAGCAACCCATTGCATCGGCCTGCAAGAGTTGCATCAAAGGGAAGAAAGTCCACTCTCCATTCTCTAAGGAGGAGAAGGCTGGAGCTAGGCTTCTCTCTCTTGTGCACTCTGACGTGTGTGGTCCTATGCCATCACATTCCTTGTCCGGCAAGCTATACTTTCTCACGTTCATTGATGAAAATATGCGGAAGACATGGGTGTTCTTTCTGGTCAGGAAACATGAGTGTTTTCACACATCCAAGGCATGGTTGGTTACTGCGCAGAATCAGAGTGGCAGGCGTCTGAAGGTGCTTTGCACTGATGGCGGAGGCGAGTACCTCTCCAATGACATCCGTGACTTCCTCAAGAACCACGGGATCCGAAACGAGGTGAAGCCACCCGCAACACCGCAGCTGAGCATGCCAACTGCACTCTCATGGAGTGTATCCGCAGCATGCTCAAGGACACCGTGGTCCCGCCAAAACTCTGGGAGAAGGCATTCAACACCGCCACGTACCTGGAAAACTGGTCTTGACACGTGCCGTGCCGCTGATAACGCCAGAGGAGGCGTGGACGGGACGCAAGCCAACTGTCATGGACCTAAATGTGTTCGGGTGTGGTGCATTTTTCCATTTGCCTACAGTGACAAGCTGGATGTCAAGGTTGTGAAGGCTACCTTCCTCTGCTACAACACCATGGGATACTGGCTGTACAATCTTGTCGCACGTAATATTGTCTGCAGCCGTGACATGGCATTCAAAAAGGGCATGAAGGGCTGGACATGGAGCCCTATGGAAGCAGTCACGGTTGCACTAGCTCTTGAGCCAATGGGAACAGAATAGCCTGCAGCTGAAGAGGAGCGAGCAAAAGGTAGTGGTGACAGGGCAGCAAAGGGAGCTGATGAGACAAAGCAGCAGGCAATTGAAGCAATTGGAACTTCGGCCGCCGAACACGCCGACGCCGAATCGGACCCACGCGGAGCGGATTAAACAGTCACCAAGGTAAAAGCTTCCGGAAGGGAGCCCGGTGCGAGGGATTTTGTGTCTGGACCATCTTAAAAACCAAAAAGAAAAAAAAAAAAAAAAAAAAGCAGCAGGCAATTGAAGCAGACAAGGAGGAGCAGCCGAGCAAGCATTAACAGCTTCCATGGAGGTCTGCACACCTCAACCATGGTACAGATGGTCCTGTGGAGCCGCTGTGGAGATCCAAGCACCTTGCAAGCAAACAAAGGCCGCTGGAGGAGCTGCTGAACCTGTGCAATTTTTCATCTTCACAGGAGTCTTCTGACCTCGAGCTCCTCTTCCTCACCGCTGCCGACGACCCAAAAAGATTCAGCAAAGCTATGCACTGTGACGATGCAGCAGATTGGTGTGTCACAGTAGATGAAGAGGACAAGGCACCAATGAAGAAAGAGACTTGGACTCTCAAGAATGCTCCATATGTCAGCCAGGGTATCCGCTGAAGGTGGATCTTCTGGTGTAAGTGCGGTGCAGATGGTAAGGTGCTCAGGTACAAAGCACGGCTGGTTGCGAAGGGGTATTCACAGACTGAGGGTGTGGATTACAATGAGACGTTCACACCCATCACAAAGTTTCCCTCCATCAGTGTACTCTTTGCTCTTGCCACTGTCATGGACTGGGAGGTGCACCGGATGGATGTGATGTGAATGGTGACCTTGAGGAGGGTGTGCACATGGATCAGCCGGAGTGATATGTGGTCGAAGGGCAAGAGGATCATGC
>SZWC01000451.1:95912-111291 GCA_023375785.1 Penium margaritaceum
CGGCCGGCCGGTAGCCAGCGGGTGGCTGGCCACCGGCCAGCCCTCGCGATAGCGAGGGGTGGCTTGCAGCCACCCCCTCGCTATCGCGAGGTGGGAGGGCCGAACTGGCCCTCCCGCTACAGCCACGAACCTGCTCACCTGACCTACTGCATAAGCGATGTCAGGTCGCGTACCCACCATCGCGTACATGAGGCTCCTGACTGTGGACTGGTACGGAATGTTTTGCATTTCCCGCCGCTCCGCCTCGTTCCTTGGGGTCATGGAGGAGGAGAGCTTGCACTCGGAGGCCATAGGGATGCTGATGGGTTTGCAATCCTCCATGTTGTAGCGCTTCAAGACGTCCATGATGTACTTGGTCTGGTTGAGTTTGATGGTGCCTGCTTTGCGGTTGCGGTGGACGGCGATCCCGAGGTGGTGCTCGAGAGGACCCATGTCCTTCATCTTGAACCTGCTGCTCAGCTGCTCCTTCAGGCCCACAAGGGCCTCATGCGAGGAAGAACACATGATCAGATCGTCCATATACACTGCCACAAAAAGCAAGCCACGCCCGTCCTCTCGAACATAGACACTGGGATCATTCTTGTAGTGTGCGAAGGAGACCTCAGCCATGAAGCTGTCCATCTCCGTGTACCAGATCCGTGGGGCCTGTTTCAGCCCGTACAACGCCTTCACCAGCCGACATACCTTTCCTGTGGGTGCATCCACCCCCTCCGGCACTTCCATGAGCACCTCTTTGTCTAAATTCCCATAAAGGAAAGCTGTTTTGACGTCCATCTAATGGATCTCCAGGTCTTTGGCAGCAGCGACTGCCAGCAGGGACCTGATGGAGGCGAACGTGACGACCGGTGCGAAGGTCTCATCATACTCGGACCCTGCACGCTGAGAGAATCCCTTCGCCACGACCCTTGCCGTGTACTTGTCAATGCTGTTGTCCTGCTTCCGCTTCAGCCTAAGCACCCACTTTGAGCCCACCACGTGAGCGTTAACGGATCTGTCTACCAGCACCCATGTACTATTCTCTTCGATGGACGCGAGCTCACTGTCCACCGCCTCCTTCCATTTGGCCACATCGGGCCTTGTCAGCACCTCTACCACAGTGAGCGGCTCTCCCTGAGCCAAACAGGACCAGCTCAGTCCAGTAGACCTCCGGTGTCAGGGTCATACTGTGGAGTTTGTTTTCTTTGCCGCGTGCCACGGCGCGGCATTGCTGGTGCTTCATCTCTGCTCTGCTGCTGCTCCTGTGGTGCAGGCTGCCCTGAAGTTAAATCTTCTTCTAGTGAAGAGCCACTGGCCGAGCTGGTCTCAGAGGCCTCGGACGTCTCCGACTCCGTGTCGAAGCCCGCCGCTGCGTCAGCCTGCGCAGCCGCTCTCCCTACCATACCACTCTTCTCTGTGGCCTGCCGTACTGGCACCACTTGCCAGTTTTCAGGAGCTTGATCCCCTGACTCCAGCAGCACCAACCACTCTCCCTGTTTTGGAGCTTGCATGGGATCAATCGGCTCTCCCTTGCCTAGTGTCCTCTCATCGAAATTCACATCCCGGCTGGTGATAAGCCTTCTTGCTGTCAGATCCCACAGACAGTAGGTCTTGTGGGCCGTCTCGTAGCCCACCATCACGCACTTTCGCGCTCTTGCATCCAGCTTCCCGCCACCCTCTCCCGCCTAGACCTTTGCCCATGCGTTGCAGCCAAAAACTCGCAGGTGTGAGGCATCCGACTTCTTCCCTGACCACACCTCTTGTGGCGTCATCTGTTGCTTGCCCTTTTTCTTGCCATGCCTTCCCAGAGCAGGTGCAGGAGTCAGGTTGACAAGGTAGCATGCCGTTCTTGCAGCTTCTGCCCAGAAGCGTGGTGGGAGTTTTGCATCAAAGAGCATGCTACGCACCATGCCGAGGATGGTCTGGTTCATCTGCTCGGCCACACCATTGCTTTGCGGTGTGTAGGGCATTGTAGGCTGGTGGTTGATCCCATGTTGCCGCAACCAGCCCTTGCATGCTTCATACTCTCCGCCGTTGTCGCTTCGCAGTGCCTTGAACTTCTTTCCAGTCTGCCGCTCCACCATGGCGACAAACTCCAGCAACTTCTCTCTGACCTTTCCTTTGGTTTTGAGGAAGTAGATCCACACCTTACGGCTATGGTCGTTGATGAAGGTCAGGAAGTACTTACTGCCACCGTTCAACGCCGTGCAAAAGGGTTCGCACACGTCAGTGTGAATCAGGTCAAGGGCTGCTTCTACGCGGCGACCATTGCACTCAAAGTGCTTTCTCTTGGTCTTGCCTTGGAGGCAAGTTTCACACAGGTTGCCACACCCAATCGCATCCTTCTTGCACCCCTCCAGGCCACGGACCAGCTGCTATTGCTGCATGACTTGCAGCGTGCTGTTTGCAATGTGCCCAAAGCGTCTATGCCACAACCCAACGTCTTCGTCCTTTGCGGTAGGGGGTACCTTTTGAGTATCCATTGGTGTGTTCTCCTGCGTTGGTGCCGAGATCATTGCCTCTACCACACCTGCATGACCCTCGTCTTTTTAGCTCTCTGCCGTGATTTTCTGCAGCACGTAGAGCCCATCGACTCGTGGAACCTGAGCAATGTGGTCTTTGTTGGCGTAGAGGACCTTGATGTCCCCGTTCTTGATGATGACCGCCTTCTTCTGCGTGAACACCACCGTCATGTCCTTGTCCGTGATTTTTGACACGGAAAGGAGGTTTGCCGCAAACGAGGGCATGTAGACCACGTCATGAAGCCGCAGATCCTTCTCCTCACCATTCAGGCTGATGCTCACTAGCTTGTCTCCCACACCCTTTGCGTTCACAATGCTGCCGTTTGCACATCTGAACCGCCACTCAGTGGGGCCGATGGATACAAATCCAGCCTGGTCATTGCTAGAGTGATGGTCGGTGCCGAAGTCCAGCCCGAAGGCTCCTGGCCTGAGCAGAGCCCCTCCCTTTGCTGGAGATATGCTCTGAGCCATCATGTTGGTGGCCTCTTTGCCACCATTTTCCCTGCCTTTGTTCCCACTGCTCACGCCGTTTTCCTTCTTTGGTGATCTGCACTCTCTTGCCCAGTGCCCAAGTTTCCCACAATTGTGGCAGTTGCCCTGTCTCTTGGGAGCCTTGCCGCCATTGTTGCCTCCGCCGCCACCGCTTCCGCTGCCGCCGTTCTGACCAGAAGCCGACCATTTGCTCCCGCAGCCGTTGTAGCGTGCGGCATAGGCTGAGAAGTTAGCCTCACTGCCGCTGCGACGTGTGGCCTCGTTTCGCACGTACTCGGAAACTGCCGTGTACGTCAGGTCGTTCTCCTTCCAACCACCCATGACGGTGATCATTGGACTCCAGCTCTCCGGTAGCGCCATGAGGAGGATCATGGCCTGCATCTTTTCATCAAGGTCCCAGTTCATTTGGCGAGCCTCACCAAGGAGTCCTTCAAACTCTTGTAAGAAGTCAGGGATAGACTCCCCCTCATTCACCCGCATGCTGATAAGCCGTTGTAGGATGAATAATCTGTTCGCGAGGGAGGTGGATTGGTGCACACGTTTGAGCTTGTCAAAAGCATCCGAAGCTAGTGTGAACCCCGCAATGATGGGAACATACTTTTTGGATATCGCGTTGCTGAGGAATGACATGACAATATCATTTCGATCCATCCATGCCTCATGCTCGGGTGTGCCATCCGCAGGAACCTGCTCCTCTCCCTTCAGTAGCTTGATGAAGCCGTGCACTTTCATCGCCAGCTCGAACTGCCATCTCCAAAGGGGGAAGTCAATCCCCTCGAAAATGGGGATTCCTCCCAAGGGTCCAAGACCTTGTGGCAGTGACATAGCACTCATAGTCGCTCCAGTGGTCTGCCCTGTGGTAGCCACTGTTGAGTTTGAGGACTGCCCTGCGGCAGCCTCCACTCCTCCTGACGGGTCAACCATTTTTGTTGCCCTTATCCATTTCCCGCTTCTATGCTGCGTCGAGGCCGATGTAGGCTGATGTTAGCTGATATCTGCTACCGGTTTTAGGATGTAGATCCATTGCTTTCCCCTCAGGCCGATGTTCACCTGCAGACAGAGAAGATATCTACACCAACACACCAAGGGTCTTGCCTCCGAAGGGCAGAGCTTGTCCTGGTTGGGTCACAAGGGTCGTGCCTCCAAGGGCAGAGCTTGTCCTGGTTGGGTCACAAGGGTCGTGCCTCCAAGGGCAGAGCTTGTCCTTGGTCCCTGTGTGCTGAGTGCAGACCCAGCCGTTGGAGCTAATGAGGCTGATGGAGCTGATGGAGCTGATGGAGCCGGTGTGCGCACCTGGAGAGAGCGTACCAGAGTTGAGCAAAGCGTGCCTTACAACTGGTCAGTGTGGGCCCATAACCCTTTGTCAACCGGCCTGAGGCGAACGGACTAGAAAACAGGGCCGACACAATAACACCTGCCGTCCACTCCTAGCATTTCAACTAGGAGAAGATAACACCCGCAGGATCACAGTTCCACACTGAGCAGCTCCTAGGCAATCACTTGCTAGCAACTGTGTCCACTTAACACTTGGTCACTTTCGCACGAGGTGCTAATCAGAGACTAACTCCTGGGACTTAGACCAACCAGTGTCTTCTTTATATTGTTCCTTAGTTCGACGGCTCTGTGAGGAGCATCTAAGGCCAGATTGACTGTTTAGAATGAGGAATGAGCCTGGCATATAGTCCTAGGCCTGGCACCTAAGGTGTGTGGGTAGTGGCACTTTTGGGGGTGGCCACTCCTCACCACCTCACCAGCTCGCCAATTGGCGCATCCACTGACCGCCAAGTGGCACATCCTCATCATGCATAAAGAAATGTCTAGGAAACTTCCTCTGTGCAGGAAGGTCAAAAACATTCCTGCTCTCACCAAAGCTCGAACGCAGGAACTGTTGTCCCTAAGTCCAACGTGCTATCCATTGGGCTACACTGCTGGTGTCTCGCTTGGACTTGCACCACGAACCAGGTATGGGGGACTTACTCCAAGGGAGCAGTGCATGCCCAACCTGTCTGCTAAGCTATAGCAGTGGCCAAAGGGGCATAAACAACAGTGACTGCCGCTCATCCCGCTAAGCTAGGAGTGTACGAGGAGGTGAAATTTGACAGGGTGGTTCTTCCAAATCCATGCGCCAAATGGAGCGTGCTTAGGCTTGTTAAAAAGCTATGTTAATTTGTCCCATGAGTCAAACCATCCACTCACGCTCTCTACACAACCCCACACACTTCTGCATTTTTTTCACTGCAATCTCAACTTGTCTCTCACATACAATTGGTCCTGCCTCGTGGCTCTTGGTGAGCCTGATCACCTCCCTCAGGGCTGCCTCAGTTTCTATCGAAGAGGTCATCAATTGGCGTGCTCAGGATGATGCCTAATCAGTGCAAAACGTTGCGAGAAAGCCTTTTTGTGGATTGTAGGGTGCTGGTAGTGGCAGCTACCACAGCTACTGTGTACACTGATGAAATGGGGCAGCCCTCAGGGAGGTGATCAGGCTCACCAAGAGCCGCCTAGGCAGGACCAATTGTTNAGTTGCAGGTTGCACAGACAAACATTACCGAAGCAAATGTAGGTTTTGAGAGAATGGGAATGTCTGTATCAACACTTGAGTGAGAAAGTAAATTGTCACATCTTTCTAACAAGCCCTTATATGCCTCATTTGGCCTAGGATGCAGTACGATACACTCTCTCAAAGTCTACCCTCTAGCACACTCTTCTAGCCTAGCGGGATGAGCAGCAGTCACCTTGTCACACATGAGAATAATGTCTCACACGACGTGAACGACCAACAATCGTGGTCTGCACCTTCCTTGAAGTCTCTTGAAGTTCCTTCAGCCGGATTTTCTCCTTGAAGGCCGCTCTCAACCGTCCTGGCCAATAATCTTGCCGCCTTTTAAGCTTAAAGTGCTCAGGTCGTCACTTGAACCTGACCCATGATCTCCAAACTTTGCAAATCCATATCTCACTCAAACGGACTCCAAATTGAGTTATGTAAAGTGCGTTGGAACCTGTAAGACATCCTCTATGCAGATGTTATGCCAGATGATTTTTATCGAGCAACCTATTTTGTCACTTTCTGGCACCCTCATATCCATCATTCTCCCACTTTGCAAGAATAAACATCACACAAGTCCGCACTGTCCCCTCAGCTGCTGAAAGTGATGTGCTGCCAGTGGCTTGGTGAGGAATTCTACCAAAATCATGCTTGAAGGGCAGAACTTGATCTGCACCACCTGCTTCGCCACGAGCTCGCGGATGAAGTGGTACCGCAGGTCGATCGCTTGGTCCGGGCGTGAAACTCTACATTCTTGGTCAGAGTAATGGCGCTCATGTTATCACAGTAGATGGTGGTTGCTGTGGTCTGCTACTGTCCAAGGCTTGCCAATAGCATGCACAGCCACCCGGCTTCCTTTGCTGCTTCACTCAGGGCGATGTACTCCGCTTCGGTGGAGGAGAGGGTGACACACTCTTGCTTCTTGCTCCTCCAGCTGATTGCACCTCCCCCCAGCACAAACACGAACCCACTAGTCTACCTCCTTGTGTCCACGTCACCCCCCCCAATCTGCATTACTGTAGCCGATGAGGATGGGGCTGTTGTTGCCGTTGAAGGTGAGGCAAAGGTTGCTGCTGCTGTCAAGGTAGCGCAGCACATGCTTGACCACCTCCCAATGCGGCACGCCTGGATTCGCCCAAAACTTGCTGAGCATTCCCACTGCTTGGCCGATGTCGAGGCGCGTGCTGACTGCTGCGTACATGAGGCTCCCAACTGCTGCTTGGTACGGCGCTGCTTCCATGCGGTTGCTCTATTGCATGCTGTGGGGAGTCTGCATTATGCTCAGCTTCGCTCCCACTTCCAGTGGTGTTGCGGCCTTGCGCGCTCCTGCCATGTTGAAGCGCTTGACGATGTTGCTCACGTACGTGCTCTGCGACAACTCCAAATTCTGCTGCTGCCGGTCACGCTTGACCTAAAGACCAAGGTAGTAGCTGAGGTCTCCCATGTCTTTCACGTCAAACCTGGCAGCAAGGGACTGCTTCACATCGTCCAAAAGAGACTTGGAGTCAGATGCAATGAGCAGATCATCAACATAGAGCAAGATGATGACCTGGCTTGCCACTTGCATGCGCCCATAGACTGCATGGTCAGCTTCACTGCGCACAAAACCAAACCTAACCAGCTGCTCATCAATCTTGTAGTACCATGCTCGCGGTGCTTGCTTCAGGCCGTAAAGAGCCTTCACAAGCTTGCACACCAAATCCTCATTTCCCTCCACTACATACCCCTCCGGCTGCCCATACCCCTTTGCAACCAACCGTGCTTTGCACCTTAGTACCTTACCATCTGCACCACACTTGTGCCTGAAGATCCACCAGCATCCGATCACCCGGTTGCCACATGGAGCTTCCTCGAGGGTTTAGGTGCCGTTCTTCATGAGCGTACAATACTCCTCATCTGCAGCGGCACCCCAATCTGCCGTCTCGGCACTGCGCATGGATTCAGCGAATGTGGCTGGGTGATTGGTGACTATGAGGAAGAGAAGCTCAATGTCAGACGGCTCCGTTGGTGGTGGAGCGGTGCACAAGTTCACTAGCTCCTCCAGCGGTCTCTATTTGCTTGCGAGGCGCTCGGATCGCCTCAGCGGCTCTACAGGACATCTGCACCTTGGTTGTGGTGTGCATGACTCCGTGGTAGCTGCCGTGTGTTGCTTTGCTGCTCCTCCTCATCAGATTCCGCTGCTGGCTCCTTCTCCTTCTCAGCTTCCTCCACCTCCTTGTCATTGCCGCTATCACCGTCATCTTCCGCACCGCCCTCTTCTGCTACCGATTCTTCTCCCACTTCAGGTACAAGTGCGGGAACAAGTGGAACTGCAGTCATAGGGCTCCAATTCCAGCCCTTCACGTCCTTTTGAAAGACAACGTCACGGCTGCAGATGATCTTCCGAGCAGCGAGGTCGTAGAGGCGGTATCCCATGGTGTCGTAGCCGAGGAAGGCCGTCTTCACCGACTTTGCGTCCAGCTTGTTGCGGTTGCCGACAGGCACGTGCACGAATGCACCACACCCGAAAACTTTCAGGTGCATCACTGTTGGCTTGCGTCCCGACCATGCTTCCTCCGGTGTCATCAGTGGCAGGGCGCGCGTGGGACTCCGGCTTTGCAGGTACACGACAGTGTTGACCCTTCCGTCCAAAATGTCGGCGGGAGCTCCGCATCTTGGAGCATGCTCCGAACACACTCTATGAGCGTGCGGTTCACGCGTTCAGCCACGCCGTTCAGCTGCGGTGTTCCAGGTGGGGTGACCTCGTGCCTGATCCCGCGACGATTGAGGAAGTTGCAAAAGTCGTTGGAGAGGTACTCTCCTCCACCGTCGGTGCGAAGCACCTTCAACCGCCTGCCACTCTCATTCTGTGCAGCAGCAATCCACACCTTGAAAGCATCAAAGCACTCATCCTTTCCAGGCAGGAAGGACACCAACGTCTTCCTCGACTTGTCATCAATGAATGTGACAAAGCACAACTTGTCGGACAAGGACTCAGATGGCATGGGACCGCACAAATCAGAGTGAACGAGTGAGAGAAGTTCAGCCGCCCCCTTCCCTTCCCCTGTGAAAGGAGAGCAGGCTTGCTTCCCTTCAATGCAGCTATCACAAGCCACTGCCAGCGTGTGTCTTGGCTGTTGCTGCTGCTCAGCAGTTCTACTGTTGTTGTTGTGCTGCTCTTGCCACTGCTTTTATTGCTCCTGTTGCTACTTCTGCTTTTTTTACGATGCCGATGATGTCGCTACTGCTGCCACAGCTGCTACTGCAACTGATGGTCAACACGATGACCCAATGCAGCAGGGGTTTCTGCTGGCACAACAAGAGTTGGCAGCCATGCAGGTGCTGCTCTTGATGTGGCTGGTGTGTGGTGCTGCTTCTTCTGCTATAGCTACTGTGTGCTACTTTGTGTTGTTGCTGTGCCTATAGTTGTTGCTGCAACCACAAAAGCAGTGAGATGCAAGTAACAGCTCATGCTAATATTAGAGCAACCAAATGCAACTTATATGCCTTCCATGGTTGCTTTTTTTGCTGCAATTGGAGAAGCTACTGCTAATATTGCCAAGAGGTGCTGCTACTACTATTGGTGTAGAGAGATATGCTCCTGTTTCTACTGCCAAATGCAGTGGTTGCAGCCACAATTGTTGTTTTTGCTGATGCAAGGGTCAAACAAAGCTGCTCTAGCTGCTGCTGTAGCAGTCTTAAGTTCCATCATTGCCTCAAAGTTACCAACAAGAAAGCAGTTTCACCAATGGAAGTGCCAAAAATAAATCGGCAGCGTTCCGCCTCCAGCTATGTCGGAGGACTATGTGACGTGAGCCTTCAGCTCAGGGCCTCCCACTACAGTCCAACCAAGTCCAAACTTCTCTGTTGTTGCTGCTGCATGTTGTATGGTGGGGTTCAAAGGCATAGTTTCTCTCCTGCTCTGATACCATGAAAGAATAAGAGAACCCCCTTAGCAACGTGATGTTGGAGAGAGAATACTGTGATGAACACGACATGACAGAAGGCACTTGAAACAGTGGGCATACGGTAAACATGTGCTTCTATGTGTGTAAGAGTGAATTTGGTTAGAACAAACAAGAAAAGTGTGGGGATATCCTCTCACCCATGGCAGCAAAATAAGCCCAACCAACCAGTGCAAAGTAAAACAACCTAGTTTTAAGATTCCAAATTACAGCTGGCTAGAGCCTGGTAGTCGTATGAGCTGCTCAGTTTTCTGAATGAAAAGCCAAAAGGAAATTCAGGTACATATTCAAGAACCATGCGTACGTCAGCCTTGAACAAGCAAGGAGAATACCACTGAGAAAATGGTCTCAGGAGCTGGTCATTGAGAAAACTCCTGTGAGCACGTGAGGACAAGCCAGCTGAGGCGGATACTCTCAAAGTACAAAGGGAGCGTCATCCCATCCCAAAAATTGAGTGGCAGCAAGTACAAAGGTCACACTGACTAACAAACAACACTAAGGTTTTCGGCAAACCCTCACTCACTTTATGACTTGCCTTTTGCAAATCTGCACCCCACTTCATGTTTCCTCCAAGAAATTGATATCCGTGTGCATTTTTGGATTTTTCTGAGCGAGGCTGAAGCCGTGGACATGCAAAAGTGCATTATCATTGTCACCAGCACCCATGCCAAATCCCACTGCTGAAAGTGCCAGCCAGGCTCGATTGTCTTCACAAATGTCCTCCACCGTAGGAATCTGCGTGTGGATGGGCATGAGCCAAGTGGGTGTAGTAAATCCATGTATAAGGATACAACAACAAACACAACCATAGAAGTGGTGGTATTCCACCACAATCCTTTTTTTTGTTACAGTTGCTTTTGAGGAAAGAGAAACTAGGATTGCAAGGGGAAAATAATTATTTGCTATCCCATCCGCCTGAAACCAGTCCCAGGTATATTAGGCTTGCACATAATTCTCTTCACTTTTGTTGAAGCAGCCACCACCACGACACAGCACGGTGGGAGAAACAAACTGCCAGATCAGTCCACCTCATCCTTAGAGGCAAAGTTGCAAATGTCAGAGAGGCTGAAGGGAACATGCCCCCATGGAGGCGCGGACAGGCACATCTAATCAGACAGCCATGGTGAATCGTGTAAACCCTGATTCATCCCAAAAGGTCGCATGCCGGCACACTGAGAATGGATGTCAGCAATGAATTCATTGAGCTAGCGCTGCTACAGCCCTACACTCCCACACGTCATTCTCCATGCCCCACAAGAGACGATTTCTTCAGGCCAGACACATGACTGCCAACCACCTCACAAGGGCCCGACACTGCTGCTCACCCTTCCCTTGGTCTCCCACACAAGGGGCCTCAAAAGCCGGCCCAGTCTGACTGCCAACAGTGGCCAATACTCTCACACCTTTCCCTCCTCTGCTTGCGTCATTACTCGACCCGGCTCGGTTTCCGAAGGACCTGCAAATCCACTGCGGTGAAATATAACACCCAAACATTCCCATGTTCCCAGTTCATTACAACCAAGTCCAATCTGAGCCCGCCCTCCTCATCTGACAGCTGAAACTCCCCTCCTGGCTCCAAATCAACCCTCAAAGAGTTCTCTGTTCAAATTTCCGTGATCTCATCCTTGATGACATGATGAACCTGGGTGATGTGATCCTCCAGGTGAAAGCGCGTCACCCAGGCTGGCTCAAGCCCATCAAGAGGTGGCTGGAGCGTCTCCAAGGAACCGAGCGGAAGCCCCAACCACAGCTCCACACAAAGACGGAAATCTGCTGCCAAGATGGACTTGACCCTTCGCTGTAGTATGGATCACATTTAACCAGAAAGGGGTGCCCCACATGCCGATGCCCCAATAACAACTCGCCTTCCAATGTCTGCAAGTCCTTGGGCATGAATTCCCCTTTTCTCTGCTGCTGCACGCACAGTGTCACTCCCTAGCCTCCATCGCACGCGTAAACCACTGCTCCCTCCTTTCGTCAAACCAGAAGAGACATATTCTACGGTGGAGGGGAGCCCATGTTTCCATGAAGAAAGGGCCTTCAAAGACGGGAGACCCCTCCAAACCATTGCCGGTAGAGCCGCTACCGTGAAGACCCAGATGGGGAATATGAGATCGATCTTGTGGTCTGCTAGGGTAAAAGGGCTGAACAACATGTACATCTAATGAAGCAGAGCGCCTGAAGAGTAGAAATATGCCAAGGGGGCCCTATCTCGCACCCCCCAAAAAACCTCCATCTCCGTACCAAAATGGCAACTGGAGTTGCAACTGGAAATCTGCCTGAAAATATTCCTCCCAAGTACCCATTGCCACAGGAGATGACTGGCATGCAACTCCTTGACACCCAGCGCATGTGTCTTAACACATGTGCACAATGGTGGCCGCTACCTGAGGATCCTCAAGATGCTGCAAATCATCGACACCCAGCAACCTCTCCTCCAACCACCCCTCAGCCTACCCCTGCAGAAAATCATTCCTGTCAAAGGGAGACCCAAGAGGAAGGCACCTTTGGAGGTGAGAGGGATCCCTGCAAGTGCTGCTAGCAGGTCGCACTTGAACGACACCAAAGCAGGAAAGTGCAGGGCTAGACATACAACCCCTGACTCTCTACAACCTCCCTCATAGTAATGAAGGCTGCCTCCAACCTAGATGGGGGCACGCAGACGGACGCATTATCCTGAAATGCTCCGATGTGGCCCTGACCACCCAATGCCTGTGTACCTGCCTCAAGCACCCGAGAGAAGAGCTAAATTAAAAGGCACCGGACCAAGAGGATCCCCCTACCGCACCCCCGTGAGCTCTCCAAAACAGCTGGGATTCTGACTCCAAAAGAATAAGTGTTGCACTGAATCGCCATAGAACTATCAGAAGAACACAATCCAGCTCCCTAGGTCTCTCTCCCTCACCACCTGAAACATGCACTTTCTCTTGGCCTCGTTGAAGGAATTACGGATGTATTTACAAAGGAGCCAGAAGGACTAGTTAGGGGCCAGAAATGCCCTAGTCCCTATGACCAATTAAGGTGCAAGTTAAGGTTAATCACCTTGAATTCATACACTCGACAATTGGTGTATCAAAAAGCGTATTCCTATATCCAAACATTTTTCAGAAATCATCAACATCAATTCATGTGATTAGAGCCCAGATATACATTCACTGTCCAAGGTATAAGTTATTATGGGTTCTATATACTATGTACTAGTTTTTTTGGAAGTCCATGTTCACTGATGGGTTGACTTTCCAATACACTTGTCAATTCACAGTTTCAGGGATGAAGCAATTGGTCATATATGTAAGGTGCCCCTTTTAATACTCAGACTCCGAACTAGAGTGGCTGCAATGCATCCCACTCCCTCTTCTTGTCCCGCTTGAGCAGGAGCAGACATGCCAATTGGAACAATGCCTCCCGGACTGAAATTGGCCGCACACCATCCTCCTCTGAGTCCCCCTTTGAGAAGGGGATCAACCTACTCAAACCAAGCCAACACGTCATGGGTTCTGGTAGGATTACTCTCATGAAAGCTGTGGAGCTCTCCACTACCGATGGCTGGTCTAACCTGACATCCCATAATGGATCCAATGTCAATCCTTCAGGTCCCACTGCTGAATCCATGGGTCCATCCGAAAGTGTCTCATCCACCAACTCCTCTGAGATGCCAATTGCTACATCGTACTTCACAAAAAATGTGCTGACCCATGGGGCTATATGGGATTTTTCTGGAGGTTGTGTGTTTGCAAGGGTGCATTCACAAATTCTGAGCAAACATCCTAGTTGAAATCGGGGGTTTGGGTTTTGTTTTCTTACTTGCCTGGGCACCTGCTGGGCCCCGCAGTAGCGGGGCCCGACAGGTCCCCTTTCTTCTATCACCACGTGCGCCGCACCTTGCAAGCCCCACCAAATCATCTAAAAAAACCCCTAATTACACTGGGGGGCTTGGGTTTTATTTTCCTACTTGCCCGGGCACCTGCCGGGCCCCGCAGTAGCAGGGCCCAGCAGATCCCCTTTCTTCTATCACAGCGTGTACCGCATCGTGTAAATCCCCCAAACCCTTGACAAACCCCCTAGTTAAAATGGGGGATTTGGGTTTTTTTTTCCTTTCCTAAGCACCTGCTGGGCCCCGTGATAGTGGGGCCTGGCAGGTTCTCTTTCGTTTTTTTTTTCACAACAGGCACCTCTCGCCGGTCATCGCAAGTTCGAAGCTAGGTTTTGCCAGTTCCACCAGCAAAACTCCTTCTGCGAGCTCGCGATGACCGGCGAAGTTCGACTTTTCCCTCGAAGCCAAACTTCGGCCCCCAATTATACCCTCATCCATGAGTATATTTTTTGGGGGTCATTAACCATACGACTAGTATGGAGGGAAGAAGGGGGCTCTCTAAAGGCCAGCCGAGTCAACCTCCATGCCTCGTCAAAGAGCCCGACCAACTCCTCTCTCAAGACATTCTCACACCGCTCAAGAATGATCTAGCTGACTATCAAATGCTCTCCTTGTGAACCACCAGCACATCGACCCCTCCATCCATCCGGTCCTATTCATGCTCCCCTGCTGGCCCCTTGATGGGACGCCCCTCTCTACACCAGCTTGACTAGTTATAGTTGTTTCTCCCTTGTCAGAGGCTCGTTTTGCAAGTGCTTCCCCCTCCATGAACGCACGTCACAATAGCACCTCAATGAGGAAAAGAAGCATCCATTACAAGATCGCCTCTTTAAGGACAAGCCATCCGCCTGGACCCAACTGAACCACTGCTCGAAGACAGAGGACACCCGATGGTGTGGCTCCCCATACAATCAGCCAAACAGCCATGGCACTGAAATGTACAGGTCCGACCTGGCAGGCCCAGCCCCTGGTATCGCACCACCCAGATCCTCCCAACACAAGGAGTAAATTGACTCCCAAGCCCATGAGAATGGCACTAGCTGGTGCAGGCCCTACGACTATCTTGTGGTTCCATTTATGCCCAATCAACCCAAATTCACATACTTGGTAATTTGTGTAGAACATTGAAACAGATAGTAAGGATCCTTTCAGGAATATAGACTAGATAATTGTTAATGTTTCCTAGAAACTATTGGTAAGAATCATGTTCAAAGTTACCTTTATGTACATGAACACAAGAATCTCTCAATAATTGATCAATAAATGGATTCGCTAAACTTTTCTCATAATCCATTATCTAAAATATCTGTTTAAAGATGTTTTTGATACATGAACTTTCACATGGTTGCCTTATTTGGATAAGTAATGTTACATTTGCACCTATGCTAATGACACTTTATTGTACCTGATTCTTGCAACTTATAACACAGAACTGTTTTGTATTTCTGGGAGTCGTGACGATTGAGGGGAATGTTACATGGTCGCAAGGTTTTGTCGTTGACTACCGAGCGTCTCAACCCCCCTACTCTCCCCAAATGCAGGGATAATACACGTGGTTTTTTTTTTCTTTTTGTACCAGCTATAATCCCCAATTAACTCCCCTGATAAACTTGGGGGGTTTGGGGGGGAGGGGCTCAACGTCCCCCCCTCCCCCAGTCACAAGAGTATTGATGTGGTGTATCAAAGGGTTGGTATTTGTATGCACTTGTGTACTTTGCAAATATAAATCATGGAGAATTCACGTGTTTTTCTCCTTTGTTTAGTAGCTACAAATCCCAATACACTCCCCCAATGCACCCCGGAGGTTTGGGAGAGGGACGTGCACTCCCCCCCTCCAAAGTCGCAAGTGTAATGGGGGGTGTATTGGAGAGTGTATTGGGGGTTGGTATGTACTTGTGTATCCTGTGGAGATAACATATAGAAAATGCACAAGTGTTTTTTTCTTTGTGTACCACCTGCACACCCCAACACACTCTCCCAATATATTTGGGAGATTTGGGGGAGGGGGGGGGGGGGGGGGGGGGGG
>SZWC01000451.1:111375-135158 GCA_023375785.1 Penium margaritaceum
GGGGGGGGGGGGGGGGGGGGGGGGGGGGGGGGGTTGACGTCCCCCTCCCCCAAAGTCGTGAGTGTATTGGGAGGCTGTATTGGGGGGTTGGTATGTTCATGCACATGTACTCTGCCAAGATAAAATATGGAGGAAAACCCAAAGTTTTTTTCTTTGTTTACCAGCCTTACATCCTAGCACACTCCCCTAATATACTCATGCATTTATGCCTAATCACCCCAAATTCAAACACTTGAACATGTGTGTACAACACTGAAATATATGTTGAGGATACTTCAAGGGAGATTGCCTAGAAATTTGTCAAATTTTCCTAGAAATTATTGGTAAGAATCATGTTCACAGCTACCTTCATGTACATGACCACAATTATTTCTCCGTAATTGATTGATAAATGGATGCACTGATTTTTGTTCAAAATCCACTATATAAAATATGTATTTAACATATTTTTGATACATGACTTTTCACATGGTTACCTAATTTTTAGTTTTTGGATACTTAATGTTACTCTTGTAATTATGCTAATGACAGTGAATTGTACCTGATTCACAAAACAAATATTGCATAACTATTTGCATTTGTGGGAGTCGTGACGATTGAGAACAATGTTACATGGGCACAATGAAATTTTTCGTCCACACTCGAGTGTCCTATCCCACCCCCCTTATATAGTCCATATGTATTGCCAGGGTGTATTGGGTAGTGTATCTTGTGTATGAATGCACTCATGTATAATTTTAGTGTGCATTCACGATACATTTCCTTATACACTCCCCCAATACTGGAAACATACACTTTTTCTCATTTGTGTACCAGCTACACATCTCCATACACTCTCCCAACATACTCGAGCGGTTTTGGGGGAGCTCAACGCTCCCAACTCCCCCCCCCCCCTCTTCCAAGTTGTTAGTGTGTTGGTGGAGGGTTGGAGGGAGTTGGTATTGTAATGAACTTGTGAATTATGCAGAGGAAAAGTATGGAAAATACACGTGTGTTTTTTTCCAACGTGTACCAGCTACACATCCTAATACACTCCCTCAATACACACGAGGGGTTTGGGGGGAGAAGGGGCTTGACGTACCCCCTCCCCAAAGTCGGGAGTATATTGGAGGAGTGCATTTGATAGTGTCTTGAGGGGTTTGTATATTCATGCACTTGTATATTCTGCATAGATGAAGTATGAAGTATGAAAAAATACAGCATTTATTTTGTTGTATACCAACTAAACATCCGAATGCACTCCTCCAATACACTCAGGAGGTTTTGAGGGAGGGGAGGGCGACCTCCTCCCCTTCCAGTCGCGAGTGTGTTGGGGTGTATACCAGAGAGTGTATCAGAGGGTTGGTCTGTTAATGCACTTGTGTATTCTAGGGAGATGTAATATGGAAAATACACAAGTTGTTTTTCAATCATTTTCCATAAGAAACCTCCGGTTAGAGCTGTAGTTTTCCCACGGTTTGTTATGACCTATACATAGTAACGTGTGTTTTGTTTCCCACTTTTACCATTCGTACGAGTCATTACTTTGCAGCATCCACAGTGGTAGGAGTAATGACATGAAAAACATGAGTCACATGTGTCTCCCTGTTCTGCGTAGGCTCGCTCAAGTCAACTTAGTTGGAGA
The DNA here is from genome assembly GCA_023375785.1 of Penium margaritaceum. Classification (NCBI taxonomy): domain Eukaryota; kingdom Viridiplantae; phylum Streptophyta; class Zygnematophyceae; order Desmidiales; family Peniaceae; genus Penium; species Penium margaritaceum. Next base: position 113,000 of record SZWC01000451.1, read on the forward strand.
TTTCATCAGTGGTTTAATCTCAAATTGTTCTTATGCTACTCCTTCCATCAGGAAATTTAGGTTTACAGGAAAACATAAGTACTTAACATCTAGGCAATGTAAGTCATGCAACGGATGGCCATCTTTGTAATTCACAAGAGAGGCACAACCGGATTTGTTCACTTTCATCATGTACAAAATATTATAGGAAAATGCAAAGGACACCTCATCATCCAATTTAAATATTTGGAATCATGACTATTCAACCTCAGATCTTGACAAAAAAGTGCTCCAAGAAAAAGACAATCATGTCAAGGCTCTCCACGTCAACCATGTTAGTAAAAGGGCGTCAATTACTGCCCCTACAACCATCCACTTTGTTGCCACGTGGGTCTCATTGAGCGCAATGTTTATGTTCCTGGATTGAATCTCAATGTGGCTAGCCATTGACGAGGCGCACGCTACACGCATTCAAGAAGGAAATTCCGGTGGGTTTGGTCAAGTCAGCTCCATGCATCTTGAAGCATTGGCGAATGGTCAGATCTATTAGAATTTGTGGAATGCGACATTTAGAGCCGCACTAGTGTTGGGATTTGCAGGTGTGTAGCAAGGACTTGGTTCCTTGCTTGTATAGGACCTCTTCTCATGCAGCAAGCTAGCAGACAGATCAGCAGATGAAATTTGGAAACTCAATGTGACGGCGGAAGAAATCTTGAGTGAATCCAATGTACAAGTATGGTACATGAAAAATAGAGCCTAACAAAGGCTACACGTGAGCTCCACCACTGCTCTTGGTGCACGCAAGGGGCAACGCCTTGCTAGGCCGTCAAGGCCGTCGATGCAAGGGGTCTTGGTCCAGCACCGTCTTCCAGGTAGACTGGCCTCCAGGTAGTCAGAACTTCCTCCTTCCCAGGCTAGCAGAGCTCTGCCACGCTTACAGGGGTGTCCAGGGCAAACTCCAGCAGAACCTTGGTCTCAGGCACTTCCAGATGCTAAGTGCTGCAAGGTTGTGAAAGATGAGTCCTGTTGAGATACTGAGATGTGCCAGGGTCGTCGCCTTATATAATTGCAGCCCTGGCAAGTTGACTGCCTTGCTTGCTTGAAGAAGCTTCCTTAGATGCACGCTGAAGTTTCACCGTAACCGTGGTTCTTGAATCCTGGAGCTTCTCACAGATCTGTGAGAGTCGTAGATCACTGTAACCGTAATGCGCACATCCTGGCCCTCCTCACAGATCAGTAAGAACCGTAGATCTCTGTAGCTGTAATCCTTGCATTCTAGCTCGCCATGCAGCCTGTCCAGGTGGCGAGCAGAGAAACATGTTGAGTCGTGGCCACGGATTGTCTGTGCAGACGGTCCCTACCAGGAGCTCACACACCGCCTCATGCTAGAAGCCCAGTCAAGCCTTGGCCCACCTGACCGTGACGCTTAGTCGCACTGCTCATCTACGAGTCTCTGCCCCACTACAGCCATGCGCAGTAGCCTGCGCATGCCACACACTATTTTACAATCCAAGCCCTTGAGGCCTGGTTGCCAGAATTGGACTGGCCTGTACAGTGAAGAACTGTCCACGACTCTACTCCCGGAAGCCACCGAGAAACTTTTCACTCCGCGTATCTTTATCTGATTGTGATACCGACTACGCCACATCGGAGCATGAAACCAGCGTAGTCATCGCACCTACTAGCACTCCCCCTCGATGGGTGCGCTGGTGAAGAGCTCGGATCAAGCCGGAGTGTTGCTGAAAAATTCCTTGAGAGTCTCCCAAAGATTCTCGTCGAGGAACTTGTGTTGGGACTCTTCTTCGGTGATGGGCTGATCGAGAAAATTCTCGATGTTTGCTGCTGTGTCGAAGGGAAAGTTGTTTTCCTCAATATCGTGTCCTCCGGTGTGTGGGAACTGTGAAGGGCCTATTTTTGGTTCTGTCCCACTTGACTCCGGTAAGTCCAGAAAACTGGAGATAGATGGGTCAAGCTCAGGCCACTCTAGAAATTTTTAAGTTGCTTTGTCTGGAGGCAATTGTTCCGGTGGCTTGCTTGGTTGACGGCTTGCATGTCCAGAAAGCCCCTCCTGGGCTCTCCTCTTCCAACTCTGCTCCTGGAGGCTTGTGGACATCTCTCTGGAGTCCAGAAAAATCTTTTCTGGCCTCATCACCGTTTCTTCGGCTGCTGGAGTTGTATAAACAGCAACCTGATGGCTGGGGAGGCTTGCTTGACCGTTTTCACCCTCGCTCAGTTGATTTGTTGTAGTAACAGTCGTTGCCTTGTTAGCTGTCACCAGCTTGACCCCCTTTTGTCCTTCTAATCCACGTGTTTGTGTATCGGTGAGCCGTTTCTTGCTCAAATCGTCCGGGAGTGCGGTTGTCGTCGAGGCAGTCAATCGTAGCTTTTTCCCCGGTGAGACCTCGCACAGCTGCTCGCGTCCACTGTGAGGTACCGTGTGGACTTCACACATCCGTGTGTTGAGTTTTTCTGCCGCGTATTCGAGGAGACACTTTGCGTAGGCCGAGCTGGTCGTCGAGGAATCTCCGCCACCCACTGTTTTCGTCGCTCGATCCTGTGCTCCGCTTTTTTATTTTTTGTCAACTAAGGGTTGTGGAAGCCAGTTAGGACCCCCGGCCATGGCGCGTGATGGAGCGAGAGCAACCAGGACCTCGCCATGGCCGGCGAGATCCCTCGCTTGCTAGAAGGCTGCCGCGGCTGCAGGTGAGCCTGCTGCGCTCGCTGCTTGCGCAGCACCCCCCTTTGCTACGCTAGCTGCTGCGCTCGCTGTCCCTCGCTTCGCTGCGACCGCGTTCCACGACCGCAGCTACGTGATTCTTTTTTCTTTTCCTGCGAGCGCGCGAGCTTGCCGGCGAGCAGCTGCATCGTCCAACCGCTCACCATTTTCCTTTTGGCGAAAACGCCCCACGGAGTCTCGCGGGTACTCTCTGTGCGCTGGCAGAATGCGGGACGCGTTCAGGTCTGCTTCCTTAGCAAACCTATTTCGGTCCACCGATTGCTGAAAGCGAAGCTGCTGCTTGGGATCTCCCAAAAATTCCCCTTTTGGCTTTACAAACTTCTCATTGCTCCCCCTTTCTGCTGCAGTGGTGATCCTCTCATTCACTTACACCATAAAATAGGTGATAGTGCTCGGTACGCTGAACGAGGTACCGATGGCGCGTTATCCGATCTTCGACTTCCATGTGCCGTTTTCATCGCCGTTCTTCAGGGCGTACTACGAGAACGCAATTGTGGTAAGTCCACACTGCTACGAGCACCTGTAGAAAATTTCTTTGGGGAGATTCTTGGTCAGGAAGTCTACAGCTTGCCTCGTTCCCGGCACGTGTACGAGCTGAATCGTGCCATCTTGTACTTTTGAGTGGATCCAATGCCCGCGTATGTCGATGTGCTTGGTTTGACCCTAAATCTTGGTCAAATTTGCCAGGTCGATTCTAGATCTGTTGTCCAGAAAAATCTTTGTCGACTTCTCTTGTGGAAATCTGATGTCCTCCAGGACGTTGCGTAGATACGTGACCTCCTGTGCAGCCGATGTAGCAGCCACATACTCAGCCTCTACAGAGCTGAGTGTGATCAGGTTTTGTCTCTTGCTTGTCCACGATACGGCTCCACCGCCGAACAGGCACACAAATCATGTCGTGCTACGTCGGTCCTCCTCGGTTCCACCAAAGTCTGCATCTACATAACAGTGCAGCTACAGATCACTTGCGTTGCCAAAACTCTGGCTGGCATCGCTTGTGGTTTTGAGATATCCGAGGGCCCGATCAAGCTCCCTTCATGCTGCCTTTGAACAAGTCTTGCTACCGCGTGCGAGGTTGCTCACTGCAAATTGTAGATCCGGCCGTGTACAGCTCGCAGCATGCATCAGTGAGCCGACTCTGCTGCGATAGTCTGTCTCGCTCCTCCCCCTTGGTCCTTGATGCTTCAGCTGTTGCTGAGTAAGAGGAGTTGTCATGTGTCGATCGGGTACACCAAAACAATCACAGACCTTTGTGGCATAGGTTTGTTGGCTCAATTTTAGTGTCTGAGCTATGCAATCACACTTGATGTTCATGCCAAGGTAGAACTCGAAGCTTGACATGAGTGTCACGTTGACCTCCTTTGCCATGGCCGTTCCCATGGCTTTGATGAAAGTGGCTGATGGGCCGATGATCAAAATGTCATCGACATGAACCAGAACGTAACAGTCTGGTTTCTCTTTTGCTGACGGCTTGTGGAAGAAAAGACAATCGTTGTAGGCTGATGGATGGAAGTCGAGTGTCTCCAGAAGTCCTTGGAGCTTGCAATACCACATAAGTGGACGTTGTTTGAGGCTGTACAAACTCTTGACTAGTTTGCACACTCGTCCGCTGCCATCATCATAACCCTCTTTTTGCTTCATGAACACAGTCGTGTCTATCTCCCCGTGTAGAAAAGTGTTCTTACGTCAAGCTACTACACTTCATAGTCCAACACTGCTTCCAAAGCCAGCATGATGCGGGCTATGGTATAGCGACTCACAGGGGCGTAAGTCTCAAAAAATATTTTCCCTCCACTTGTGAAAACCCCTTTGCTACTAGACAAACTTTAAACTTGTCGATATAGCCATCAGCTTTCGTCTTGATGCGGAAGACCCACTTGACTCCAATAGGTCGTGAGCTTGCAGGCAGTTCCACGAGCTCCCATGTGCCTTGCTCCATGAGGCTCCCATACTCCGCATCCAATGCTGGTTTCCACTCAGCTGCATGCTCTCCACTGAGAGCTGCTCTGGCGGCAGTTCTTTCGTCGATGTCAAGAGGGCAGTGAGGTGGACAGTTGTAAAGTCAGCGAGAATGTTTGTGTCCTCTTTGTACACCGAACATGCTATGACGACCATGATGTGTTCTTCCTCCTCCTCCTCCTCTGCTCTCTGCTGCTCCAACTACTACTACAGGAGGTACGTGAAACGCTTGTCGTGGACTCCGCCTGGAGGATGATGTTGCCTCGTCGCCTGCGGACCATCCTTCACAGGCCCCACCTTGGGTTCGCCATCGCGTACTTCAACCAGCTTTTGATCTCGGGAGACGCCTACCAGGTGGTCTCCATGGAGGGGTACACGCGTGCCCACCGCCTCCTCATGCGCCTCATCCAGATCCACAAGGGTGAGTAAATCTGGCTTTGAATCTTCTTCTTTCCGTGACTCATTCTAGGAGTCGTAGAAGGATTGGAGGAAATCTGGAGCTGTCTTCTAATTTTCCTCCCATGCTTGGCGCGTTAGGCTCTCAAAAAATATTGCATCGCGGCTGAAAACAATCCTCTGCGAGTCCAATTCGTAGAATACCCAGCCCTTCATGTTAGGACTTTTTCCAAGAAAACCTCCCCACGATGCCTTGTCTGCCAGCTTCTTGCAACGCTCCTTTGGCACATGGAAAAGTCCCATGCAACCAAAGGTTCTAAGCATGGTGACGTCAGGCTTGTCACCATGCCATGTGTGAAATGGAGTCATGTCAGGCAGTGCCACATGTAGTACGCGATTGCGCACCCAAACTGCTTGCCTCAGCGCATAAGGCCACCAATTACTGCTGAGCTGAGCACCAAGAAGCATAGCCTTCAACGCCTCTTGCATTTTATGGTTGGCTCTTTCAGCCACACCGTTCTGCTGTGGTGTGTAGGCTGTTGAAAACTACTGCACAATCCCCATGTCCTCCAGACGGGACATGAATTCCCCGCTCGTATACTCTTTGGCATTGTCTGAATGTAGGACTTGTAACTTTGTATTGCTTTGCCTCTCTGCCATTGCCAGCCACTTGAAGAAGTAGGTGGGAGCTTCATCTCGAGTGCGTAGAGGGTAGCTCCAAACAAAATGTGTCGTGTCATCGACGAACAAAAGAAATTATCGGTGTCCTCCGTATATGGTAGCTGTTGGTAGTGGTCCACATATGTCTGTGTGGACTAGCTTTAACTTCTGGCTGGCGTCACACTTTGTGGCAGGAGAGAACATCTGTCGTGGAAGCTTTGCACGCACGCAGTCTTTGCATGACTGTGTCATTTCCTTGCTCGCATTATCCTTGATGTTGAGGCCGTTGATTTGCTCCTTCTTGTGCATTGACTGCACAAGCTGATTGTTTACGTGGCCCAATCGTTTGTGCCACATAACGAGGTCTGCACGAGAGCCTTGGTGGAGACTTGCTACTAAAAATGGTAATTTGAGTTCGTCAGACGCTGAAGCTCGGAAATCCAGCTCGATCATGCCGTGTGGTAGGAGGCGACCTTCCGCGAAGGTCTCACCTTCACGGCTCTTCACGGCAACGTGCCCTCCGTTGCTGACGACGCGAGCACCTCTCTTCATCAGCTGTCCTAAAGAGAGGAGGTTCTCAGCAATGTCAGGTATGTAGAGCATGTCTCCAAACTTGACTTGGGTACCTTGGTACCCTGTCACTGTCATTTTCCCCTTTCCCAACACTGGAACTTGCTTGTTGTTGGTGACTATGACGAATCCCTTGGAGCAGGATAGGAGTTCGTGGAGGCATGTCTTGTCGAAAGTGATGTGGGAAGTGCACCCACTATCCAGGTACCACACGTACGTTGAGTGAACCAGCTCGTTGCTTTCCGTGTTTAACAGTTGAAACACGGACCCCGTGTAGTCATATTTCTTGCCTGTGCCTCCCTCCTTTGCCTGCTTCTCTGGCCCCTTCTCTTGCTTCTCGGCATGCTTCACATTTTCAACACTCTTTTTCTCCCCCTTTCCTCCTGCGTTGCTTGCTTGATTCATCCGTCTTGCTTGCTCCTCATCCCATAGACGCTTTCTACAATACTTTTTCACGTGCCCTGGCCTGCCACAATAATGGCATTCATATGCAGGGCGTGATCCTGGCCGCTGGTCACGCAAGCTTCGCCAGCTTGCGTTTGGCTTGGGCGGAAGAATGGTCTGAAGCCGCCTTCATCAGCGCCTAGTTGTTCTGTGATGGCTGAGTGGAGCTGACTACAGCACTGACACCTTGGTACGTTATGTTGGTGAGAATGCGTTCTTTCTCTTTTGCCAGATGGCGGTCACGCTGCTCAGTGAGAAGCATCTTGCAGATGTATGCTTCGGTCAGTTCACTCTCATGCTTGAACTTTAGCACCTTGCATACGTCGTCCCAGTCACTAGTCACGCCGTTGAGGAGGAACGTCACAAAGACGGGTTCGAATACTGGTGCATCTGTCACTGCAAGCTGGTCATGTAATGACTTTACGTTGTTGATTTACACCTCAATGTAGTCGAAGTTGTTGAGGCTGATTTGTGAAAGTTCTGTCAGGAGGTGCGATTTGAAGGTAGATTCGCCAAACAAGGTAGACCATGCTTGCTTTGCAGACTCTGCCATGTCCTCGTACATCCTAATTGCTTGTTGGATGGGATTACTAAACTGGTTTTCCAGCTTCACGAATGCAGCTTGGTTGAAGTACTTGTACTCTGACACCACTTGTGGTGGTGATCCCAATGTTGGAGGTGCGTAGTACCCAATGTAGAACTTCCAAATACGATGAATCTGGGCCACCTGCTTGAATTTGTGTGCCCAGTGAGGGACGTTCTCTCTGTCAAATTGGTCAATCTCGATCTCATGCAGCTGCAAGGTAGCTGCTGCCGGGGGTACGGCATCCTCAAGTCCTTGGTATGCCTTGCCATGTGGAGGCACCTAGGGGCCTTGCACATGGCACTGCTGCTACATTGTTGGATGAGCTTGGAATGGTGGCACGGCTGGCGCCATAACGGGTTTTGCAGTGTATGCTTGTGGCAGAGGTGCCTCTTGTGCTGGTTAAAACTGTGCCATGAGTGGCACCGTGGGGGCAGCTTGAGGCTGTTGAGCTACAAATGTTATGACATGCCTCCTTGGACAGGTTGCACAGGTTGCACCGGCGGAGGCATGGCTGGTTGCACAGTTGGGGAAGGGCTTGCTTGAGGCAAATGCGCGGATGATGCTTGAGATGCTTGTTGCTATTTCATCTGTTGTTGTTACCAATGCTGAAGTTGTTGCTGCTGAAGCTGCTGCTACTGAAGCTGTTGTTGTTGCTGAAGCCATGCCAGTTACTGTTGAAGTTGTGCAACCTGGGCGGCCTGAGCTGCATGTGACTGTTGCAACTACTGCGTCAGAGATTCTTGAGCGGCATGCTTCAGCTGCTCTTGTTGACGCATTAGCTCTTGAGCTCCCATCTGCTACCTCAATGCCTCCCTCTCGTGCTCCACAGCTTGACGAGCTGCGTCTTCTTGTTGTGCCATCCATTGCGCCTTATCTGCCAAGCATTGCGCTTCTGCTGCTTGGCGTTGTGCGTGGTCTACGACATGGCGTCCTTGATCCTGACCCATACGCAGACCATGCAAAACAAAGCTCTCATCAAGAGCCAGAGAACCTGCCCTTTGATCCTCCGCCTCAATGTTGCTCATGGTCCATTGATGCTTATGTCTTGTGCAGGACGAACGTCACGAAGGGCCAGTCGCGCTGCACGCTTAGGAGACGACGCACGTCGCTCCTCCTCAAGCTTGTACAGGGATGGTGAAGAACTGCTTCACAAATCTGCTCTGTTACTGCTGCCGCTAGACTAACTGAACACAGAGCCTAGTGCTCTGATACCATGTTGGGATTTACAAGTGTGTAGCAAAGACTACGTTCCTTGCTTGTAAAGGATCTTTTCTCGTGCAACAAGCTAGCAGACAGATCAGCAGATGAAATTTGGAAACTAAATGTGACAGCGAAAGAAATCTTGAGTGAATCCAAAGTACAAGTATGGTTCCTGAAAAATAGAGCCTATCAAAGGCTACACATGAGCTCCTCCACTGATGCTGGCCCACGCAAGGGGCAACGCCTTGCTAGGCCGTCAAGGCTGTCGACGCAAGGGGTCTTGGTCCAGCACCGGCTTCCAGGTAGACTGGCCTGCAGGTAGTCAGGACTTCCTTCTTCCTAGGGTGGCAAAGCTCTGCCAGGCTTAGAGGGGTATCCACGGCAAACTCCAGCAGAACCTTGGTCTGAGGCACTTTCAGATGCTAAGTGCTGCAAGGTTTTGAAAGATGAGTCCTGCTGAGATACTGAGATGTGCCAGGGTCGCCGCCTTTTATACTTGCGGCCCTGACAAGTTGACTGACTTGCTTGCTTGAAGAAGCTTCCTGAGATGCATGCTGAAGTTTCACCGTAACCGTGGTTCTTATATCCTGGAGCTTCTCACGGATCTCTGAGAATTGTAGATCACCATAATCGTAAAGTGCACATACTGGCCCTCCTCATAGATCAGTAAGAACCATAGATCTCCATAGCTGTAATCCTTGGATTCTAGCTCGCCATGCAACCTGTCAAGGTGGCGAGCAGAGAAGCATGTTGAGTCGTGGCCACGGATTGTCTGTGCAAACAATCCCCACCAGGAAATCACACACCGCCTCATGCTAGAAGCCCAGTCAGGCCTTGGCCCACCTGACAGCGGTGCTTAGTCGCACTGCTCAGCTACGAGTCCCTACCCCACTAGAGCCATGCGTAGTAGCCTACGCATGTCACTCACTATTTTACAATCCAAGCTCTTTAGGCCTGGTTGCCAGAATTGGACTCGCCTGTACAGTGAAGAACTGTCCACGGCTCTACTCCCGGAAGCCACCGAGAAAATTCTCACTCCGCGTATCTTTATCCGATTGTGAAACCGACTACGCCATATCGGAGCATGCAACGCAGTCATCGCACCCACTAACAATTAGCATGGTGCCTGTCGGTCTGCACGGACAACTTTTCTACGCAAACGGCCATCCATGGCCGCATTGGGCCAACGCTTGCATGTACTTTCTTGTCAATAAGAAGGAATGTGAGAGTCGGGCACTTGCACAGAGATAGCCCAACACACCCTAAGGTCACATACAAACCGTGTTCATAACGACCAGATTTCAAGGTGACAATTTCTGGCAAGTAAGGATGACAATGGCGAGCCATGGCTAGTTAGAGAAGGACATTCAGCAATGTGGCCAAACAAAAATTTGACAAATCCCCCCACCCCCTACCCCAACCCCCACTTACTGACGTTCACTAGAAACGTTCCTTGGACAAAAGATCAAATGCCATTTTCAAAATTCATGCACTCCGACACATTCTGCCATCACTCGAAAAAATGGAGTTGTGAACTCAGGTCTTCCAACAGATTGGATGACTTCGATTTAACTTAATGGTTGAAAAACATTTTAAAGGCAGAGATATAACCTTTGACTAATCAAGGCAATGGTTTTGATGGTACCTCGGACACAAGTATAGAGATCGGGAAACATGTTAGTGCTTGAGTCCGATGTACCTTCTTCTGAGTCGGTTCACTCATAGGCTAGTCCACACTCGTAAAACGGTGGAATGATAGAAACTTCACAAAACATGGTTTGCAATGGAGACTGCTGCGGACGTTCTCGCTGCCCTTGTAGTAGATAGTTTCCCTCCTTTTGAAGGGAACTTCCCCCTATTTTGTGCAATTCCTACCACTGTGCATCCGTGGCAGGATTTGTGACACTATAAGAAATAAATCCGGGTTTTTTCCAATTCAAACCTATGACTAGTCACTATCGACTTCATCTATTCATTAAATTGCATATATTGATCATTTAAGACATGTTTTGACACCTCACCGTAGAAATTCAAAGTTATGCTACGAAAAAGATGCTTTACGACAGCCATGGCACGTTGGAAAAGGAAGGGCCCTTTGAGATCATGTCACGTATGTCCCACTTCTGTCTTGCCGCAATTTCCACTCTGCGGACATTGTGTGGTGGCTGCTTCTTTTTGTCACTTTGCTTTGCCTTGTCGATAACACTTCGCAGGGCGTTGACACCTCGCAAGCCCGATCACAAAAAATTGCAAATGGTTGAACTCTCGCCCTCTACTTTTGCTGTGTGTGCCTTTCTTTAAGTGCCTCTGTTTGGCGGGCGTGGACGAGCCTATTATTCTCCGGATATATCCTTCGCCCAAAAAAAGTTCCCACCTATGGACTTTTCATCTGAGCAATTGGGGCAGTTCAATCCTACCGATCAATTGAGTTGATTAGTGATGTCCAGATGTGTCCATGAGCTCAACCCATAACTAGTGGCATTGGCTGCATGCAGGCGTGCATGAGGATTACATAGTAAGATAATGATGCTAGGTTCAAACATGTTTTCTGCCTTGGGAGCGTTGTTTGCTCGACGTTCCCTTCGTGTCCGAGGGGAAGTCGTCGGTCAAGCCACGTGCTTGCTTGCAATGTCCGGTACCTCTTACGAAGAAAACCCTGGTTGCGACGCAAAGTTTGTCCGATTCGCACGTTTTTCTCGGATTGGGAGTTGCTTCCGCAAGAAAAATAGCGCATGGAGAGTGGTTGTCGTCCGGACGCGACAGAAGTGCAGAAAGAATACCCGGAAAATACTCGATTAGCTGTTCGTGGAAAAAAACACCGACCGCAGACAGAATTGCCCTCGCGGAAGTCCTTGTGCAGCGAGTTTTCTGACGACAGCGGAGTTTCTTGGCTACCGAACCGATTACATTGGGTTACTACGTAACCCCGAAACAGGCATATGATAGATTTTCCACGTCAGTTGTCCATCTTCCAAAAGGATAAGTTTACGCGAGGTGCCTAGTTAGACCCTACCTTTGACCCCGAGTCACGGCCGCCTTTCGCCGCCAGTCAGCGATGCTAGAACAGATCCTGGTGTAGCGGAGAGGCCCATGGTCGAGGCGCCATTCTACCGGATTCCTATCCGCCACCTGTAAATCGCTATGGCAACAAGAAACTCATGAAGTTGTCTTTTTGTTGAGTTAAGATGCAGGCGAATAGTCGCAATGAGGAGACTCATACCATGCGTCCGTGTTACACCAGTTTTTGGTCACCAATGGAGGCCTTCCCGCATTCAGTATGTGCTTTTTCCCTATCATGCGGCTGAACTCTTCCCATCTGCGAGCCCTTCGAAGTAATGCGAACGCAGGGGTAGTATGCACGCGACGATGAAGTGGCGCGAGTTGATGCGAAGTCGGATAGAAGGGTCGCGCATCCTATTTGGGCATGTACAATTCACTATTTGCGTTAAATCGACCTTTCGATCAGCATACAGGATAGACAACCTCTACGGTAGCAGTCGTAGATACATTGGTTGTAAAAATTCGGCATAAAGTAGACATCAGATTGCTTCCTCGACATTGCTTGGACATCTGCTATCGAAACAGGCACCTGCCCTCGACAGTGCGGGTACGTGCGCGCTGCGTACACAGCAGCTCAGATAGGTTTGCCCCTTCCAAAAATGTAGAGAATATGTCCGAGAACTTGTCCATCGAAACGACAACGTTACGAGGTACCCCGTTCCTGATTTTTGAAAACGCTATCCACCTCGTTGGAAGGATTTTGACCTCCATTCGCCCCGTGTTTCGATTTTTGATCTCCATAAGCCCCGAGTTCAAAACTTTGATTGCAGGACGCCCCGCAGCCAGAGTGTCGGTGACAAGGTACCCCGTCGGGTACGTGGTCATTGTCCAGAAATGTCCATTTTGCGACTTCAGTGTAATCTCTCAATATGAAAACGTTATTGTTATCAAACATTTTTATGAAGTAAATGAGACCTTCCAAAATGGCGGGGGGGGGGGGGGGGGGGGCGGATACATTGCACAACGTCATTTGGGGAGGGGGGGGGGGGGGTTTGAAAAACAAACACGCGAGCAATTCAGAGAAGACACCTGACGATAAGAGGCTTTTCCATCTGTTTCTTAAGAAGTGTTCCGAGAAACAGGAAAAGCACTAAAAATACCTTAGACGACTCAATACGGAAACGGGGTATATTGTGACGTTACAATATACCCCTCATGTCGGGGTATATTGTAACGGAACAATCTACCCCGCGGGCCATCGCAGGGTTTCCTGTGACAAAAAAAGTAAATGCGGGGCTTTTGGGGATCAAAAAATGAAAGGCGGGCGACCTGTGCTCAACTTTTAGGCGACAGGGGTTTTGGCGAGTTCCGTTTCTGAACCCGGGGTATCTTGATGTTTTCTTCTACATCGAAATCCTTACTCGATTCCAGTCGGGGAAGCGGGTGGGCGACCTGCCTTCCCTCTGACCGGTAGCGGGAGCCAGGGCTGGTTCGTCCTCTGGCGCGTTGACCCTCCCGGTGACCAAGGTGACCAAAGCACGTCACCACGGCGCGTGGGAACCGAGCCTTGGAACGCATTAGTAAACATGCGCGCTTCGGCTCAATCACATGATGACGTCACAGGATGTTTCAGACGTCGGTAATCCACAAGTTCTGCGCTGCCCATCAGTCATTCATAACCCTGGTCAAATGTCGTGTGCTTCTGGTCAGCTCATGACCGATTTCTTCCAACCGCGGACTATCATCAAACTTCGTCATCGAAAGCCCATATTCATTGGTGAAGAGATGTTGGCTGAACCCATGCTCTTCAGCCATTGCTGCTCTTTGTGGGACCCTCTAGGCTGGTTGAACGAGCGTCTCAGGAACCCCATCCGTGTGCACTAAAATCGAGAAGGGAACTGGACCACCTTGACGACATCTAGGGAAAAATCTCTGCGGACAGCACGACCGACGACGATGGTTGAACTCGCCCAACCATCGAGTCCAACCCCATCGATCGAATAGAAGGATCGACGGTAAGTCTGAAGGTGCGCGATGATACCAACACGACATCACGACAACACTAGAGAAAAATGCAATTTTAGCATGGTTTTTAAAGTAGCACACAAAAATAGCCGGTCGCTGTACAAGCACACAAAAATAGCCACTCCGTCAAATAGCACACAAAAATGGCCGCTCGCTGTACGAGCACACAAAAATGGCCACAGTTTGAAATAGCACACAAAAATGGCCAGTGCAAAAATGGCCACTCGCAAAAAAGCACACAAAAATAGCCATCGCGCGTAGGTGATGCCACGTAAGCAGAGGGCCCTCGCAAAAATTTGGTCGCCCATCTACTTCGCATCATCATTTTCTCTCTTTCCAAGAAAAGTCAATTTAGCCTTCGTGTAGGTAAAAGAGGCATCAATCTCCGATGTCAAAACAGTACCCTAGTGTCAAAGGTTCGCACCTCACGAAATGTTTGCTTCCTCTCCCTTCGCACATGGAGTTCACCTCATGATGGGCATTTTTGTGTGCTCTTTCAGGGGTGGCTATTTTTGTGTGCTATTTTAGAAGCAGTGCTACTTTTGTACGTGGGTTTGTTTTTGTTCAATGTCTTCCATTGCCACAACTACACAATACAGAATACCCGGTGACATTATTCCACTAAGTAAAAATTGTGTAATAAAAGAAGGATGTCCCAAATGTGAAATGGTGGAAAACATTACTAAATATAAAAATTAAAGAACGGATTGTTTTTTAAAGAATTTGACCAAAAGGAGATTAGACTACAGTGCTTTGGTCAAATTCTTCACAAAACAAGTCGTTCTTTAATTTGTATATTTAGTAATGTTTTCCACCATTTCACATTTGGGACATCCTTCTTTTATTACACAATGTTTAATTACTAGAATAATGTCACCGGGTATTTTGTATTGTGTAGTTGTGGCAATGGAAGACATTGACCCAAAAAAAACCACGTACAAAAGTAGCACTGTTTCTAAAATAGCACACAAAAATAGCCACCCCTGAAAGAGCACACAAAAATGTCCATCAGGAGGTGAACTCCATGTGCGAAGGGAGAGGAAGCGAACATTTTGTGAGGTGCGAACCTTTGACACTAGGGTACTGTTCTGACATCGGAGATTGGTGCCTCTTTTACCTACACGAAGGTTAAATTGACTTTTCTTGGAAAGAGAGAAAATGGTGATGCGAAGTAGANGGGCGACCAAATTTTTGCGAGGGCCCTCTGCTTACGTGGCATCACCTGCGCGCGATGGCTATTTTTGTGTGCTTTTTTGCGAGTGGCCATTTTTGCACTGGCCATTTTTGTGTGCTATTTCAAACTGTGGCCATTTTTGTGTGCTCGTACAGCGAGCGGCCATTTTTGTGTGCTATTTGACGGCGTGGCTATTTTTGTGTGCTTGTACAACGACCGGCTATTTTTGTGTGCTACTTTAAAAACCATGCTAAAATTGCATTTTTCTCGACAACACTACCATGCGTTCGCCCTCGTACGACAACCAAGATGGTAAGAGGCTACATGCACACACACTGTCCTAAGCAAACAGATCACTCCACGCGCATCGAGCATCTCGCATGACATGTTAATCAAAACATGAGAGTAGGCAGGGGCAAACAATCGCGGAGGGAAGGTCAAACTTGATCAAAGGGAAAGTCAAACCTTAGCAAATAGACGACAAAGCCGGAAACGAGCAGTTCTGCACGACGCCATAACTGACTGAGGAGAATAAAAAAAACAAAACTAAACAAGTTAGCAATGTTGTAAACAAAGTTTACAACGGGTAACATGGTAACAAAGTTACGGCATACACATGGTACATGTGTGTAAGAAAATTTTAGAATGCAAATGTGATCGTAGATTGTATATTGTGAATGTTGATTTGAATGAGTATGGAAATAGAAACGGAACTCGGAACTGTAAAAGTGAATGTGATTTGTGCATGTGAATGTGAATGTGAAATGTGAATGTAAAATGTGAATGTGAATTTATTTGAAGTGTGAATGTGGCATTGCACGACACCACACACACACACACACTCATTCACTTCCTAACTCATACACTAACTAACACACATGATATCAATCATTTGTAACAATGTTCTTCTTAATCATGTAGCAATGACAATCATTGTCAGTGATTTATCATTTCCAATGGAAATCATCAATGTTGTGATATCTTCGTTGTGATATCATCGTTTTTATGCTATCGACTATTATCGCCATTGTGATATCTCCTTGTGATATAATTCTCCTTGCAATGTCATTGTCGTCACAATATCATCATCCTTGTATAATCTATTTGAAGAAGTTTATCTATAATTATGTACACGTGTGTAGATAGGTATAGATAAATGTATCCATCACTATCTTCATGTGTACACACATGTATATGTACGTCTGTGTGTATGCATGACGTGGCATGTTAATAGATATTAATAGGAAAATAATTTACTCACATGCACATGAAATAATAAATATTAGTTTAATTTTTACTTATTTATCTAAACACTAGACCTTATACTTATTTAGATTTATATGTGTGTATATCTAAATTTATATTTTCAATGGTCGAGTTCAACGTTCTCCTTTTCCCCTCAGGGATAGAAGAATATCCTAATGAAGTATCGTTCAAAGACTCCTTCGTGGCCCATGCGACGATGCGCCTTTGCCTTATCCGCACGGCGTGGGTGAGGCTCAGGCGTCGATGCAAAAAACACAAAAACAGGCCCCTCACCTACCACGCACTACGCTAACATCCGTTGTTGCCAGCGACGTGAACGAGAGGAGCTCCATTGTGGCGCGGAGCTCAGGCACTCACCCACACCAATGGCGCGACTGCTAGCACAACAACAGCAGGAGCAACAGCAACTGTCGTGCAAGCAACACCAGCGAACAAAGTTTATGGCTGCTACATCGAGGCAGAATGACGCGGAGCAGCAGCAGCAGCAGAAGCCGTAGCAGCAGCAGTACCAGCAACATCTGCGGCAGAAACCGTAGAAGCAGCAGTAGAAGCGGCAAGGCAGCGGCTGCAGCAGCGGCAGCTATCGCGGCAGCGAATAACTTGCCGGATGGAGGGGCGACATCCCTTCCGCGTCGTCATCGTCGTCAGTGGCAGAGACCACCTCCGTCGCCTTCAGCGCCGTCTACATCGCCGCTGTCCCACCGTAGTTGGCCGAGCATCTATCAAAACTCGGGTGTGCCCAATCTTTGTGAATGTGGATGTCACTGTGACTGTAAACTTGAATGTAAAAGTGAATGCGACTTTGAATGTCAATGTGAAAGTGAATGAGATGTGATGTGATGTGATGTGAGGCAACGCGATGGGATGTGATGCAATGTGATGTGATGCGATTCGATGTGATGCAATGCAATGCAATGTGATGCACTGTGATGTGATGCAAGGGTGACCATGATAGTGACAGTGACAGTGACAGTGATAGTGATAGTGACAATGACAGTGACGGTGATAGTGACAGTGACAGTGACAGTGATAGTGACAGTGACAGTGATAGTGATAGTGACAGTGACAGTGACAGTGACAGTGACAGTGACAGTGACAGTGACAGCGGCAGTGGCAGTGACAGTGACAGTGACAGTGACAGTGATAGCGTTAGCGACAACGACAACGACAGCGACGGCGACGGCGACAGCGACGGCGATGGCGCCAACGACGGCGACAGCGACAGTGACGGCGACGGTGATGGCGACGGCGACGGCGACGGCGACGGCGACGGCGATGGCGACAGTGACAGTGACAGCGACAACGACAGTGACGGCGACAGCGATGGCGATAGCGACGACAACAGCGACGGCGACAGTGACGGTGACAGCGACGGTGACGGTGACAGCGACGGCGACAGCAACGGTGACAGTGATGGCGACAGCGACAGCGACGTCGACAGCAACATTGATAGCAAAATCAACAACGACATCGATAGCGACATGGACAGTGACATCGACAGCGACAACGACAGCGACAGCGACATCGAGGTCAACATTGACATCAACGTCGACATCGAAATCGAAATCGACATCGCCGCCGACATCAACGTCGACATCAACATCAACATCAACATTGACATCGACGTAGACGACATGATATGATGTGATGTGATGTGATGTGATGTGATATGGTGTGATGTGATGCGATGCAATGTGATGTGATGCAATGCGATGTGATGTAATGCGTTGTGATGCGATGCGATGCAATGCGTTATGATGCGATGCAATGCGTTGCGATGCGATGTGATGCAATGCGTTGCGGTGCAAAGTGATGCAATGCATTGCGATGTGATATGATTCTGATGCGACAGTGATAGTGATAGTGACAGTGACAGTGACAGTGACAGTGACAGTGACACTGAAAGTGACAGTGACAGTGACAGTGACAGTGACAGTGGTAGTGGCATTGACAGTGATAGTGACAGTGACAGTGCCAGTGGCAGTGGCAATGACAGTGGCAGTGGCAGTGGCAGTGGCAGTGGCAGTGGCAATGGCAGTGGGAGTGGCAGTGGCAGTGGCAATGGCAATGGCAGTGGCAATGGTAGCGGCAGCGGCAGCGACAGCGATAGCGACATCGACAACGACATCGACAGCGACATCCATAGCGACATCGACAGCGACATCGGTAGCGACATCGACTACGACAGCGACAGCAATATCGACAGCGACATCGACAGCGACATCCAAAGTGACATCGACAGTGGTAGTGACAGTGACAGTGATAGTGACAGTGAC
This sequence comes from Penium margaritaceum, assembly GCA_023375785.1. Lineage (NCBI taxonomy): Eukaryota > Viridiplantae > Streptophyta > Zygnematophyceae > Desmidiales > Peniaceae > Penium > Penium margaritaceum. The sequence goes on from SZWC01000451.1 coordinate 131,272, forward strand.
AGTGACAGTGACTGACTGTGGGAGTGATAGTGGTAGTGGCAATGGAAGTGGCAGTGGTAGCGGCAGCGGCAGCGGCAGCGATAGCAATAGCGACATCAACAGCGACATTGACAGCAACAGCGACAGCGACATTGATAGAGACATTGACAGCGACATCGACATCGCCGCCGACATCGACGTCAATGTCAACGTTGACGTCGACATCAACATCAACATCAACATTGACATCGACATAGACGACACGATATGATGTGATGTGATGTGATGTGGTGTGATGTGATGTGATGCAATGAGATGCGATGTAATGCGTTGCCATGTGATGCAATGCAATGCAATGCGATGTGATGCAATGTGTTGCAATGCGATGTGATGCAATGCGTTGCGATGCGAAGTGATGCAATGCGTTGCGATGTGATGTGATTTTGATGCAACAGTGACAGTGACAGTGACAGTGACAGTGACAGTGACAATGACAGTGACAGTGACAGTGACGGTGACAGTGACAATGACAATGACAGTGACAGTGACAGTGACAATGACAGTGGAAGTGGCAGTGGTAGTGGCAATGGCAGTGGCAGTGGCAGTTGTAGTGGTAGTGGCAGTGGAAGTGGTAGTGACAGTGATAGTGACAGTGATAGTGACAGTAACAGTGGCAGTGGCAGTGGTAGCGGTAGTGGTAGTGGGAGTGGCAGTGGCAGTGGCAGTGGCAGCGACAACGACATCCACAGCGACATCGACAACGACATCAACAACGACATTGACAGTGACATCGACAACGACATTGATAGCGACATCGATAGCGACATCGACATCGACATCGACAATGACATCGACAGCGACATGGACAGCGACATCGACAGCGACATCAACAGCGACATTGACAGCAACATTGACAGCGACATCGACAACGACATCAACAGCGACATTGAAATCGACATCGATGTTGAAATCGACGTCTAAGTCAAAATCGACATCGCCACCGACATCGATGTCGATGTCGACATCGCCACCGACATCGATGTCGATGTCGACATCAACATCAACATCAACATTGACATCGACATCGACATCGACATGGACAGCGACATCGACAGCGACAGTGACATTGACAGCAACATCGACAGCGACATCGAAAGTGACATCGACAGCAACATCAACATCAACATCAACAGCGACATCGACAACGACATGGACATCGACATCGACAGCGACATCGACAGTGACATCGACAGCGACATTGACAGCGACATCGACAGCAACATCGACAATGACATCGACAGCGACATCGACAGCGACATCGATAGCAAAATCGACAGTGACATCGACATCGACATCGACATTGACATCGACAGCGACATCGACAGCGACATGGACAGCGACATTAACATCGACATTGACAGCGACATCGACAGTGACATCGACAGCGACATTGACAGCGACATCGACAGCGACATCGACATCGATAGCGACATCGACATCGACATCGACATCGACATCGACATCGACATCGACAGTGACATCGACATCAACAGTGACATGGATAGCGACATCAACATCGACAGCGACATCAACAGTGACATTAAAATCGACATCGATGTCGAAATCAACATCAAAATCAAAATCGTCATCGCCACCGACATCGATGTCAATGTCGACATCAACATCAACATTGACATTGGCATCGACATCGACATCAACATCGACATCGACATCAACATCGACATCAACATCGACATCCAAATCGAAATCGACATCGCCGTCGACATCGACGTCGATGTTGACATGAACATTAAAATTGACATCAACGTAGAGGACATGATGTGATGTGATGTGATGTGATGTGATGTGATGTGATGTGATGTGATGTGATGTGATGTGATGTGATGTGATGTGATGCAATGTGTTACAATTTGATGCAATACGTTGCAATGCGATGCGATGTGATGTAATGTGTTGCGATGCAGAGTGATGCAATGCGTTGCGATGTGATATGATTGTGATGCGACAGTGATAGTGACAGTGACATTGACAGTGACAGTGACAGTGATAGTGATAGTGACAGTGACAACAACAACGACAATGATAGTGACAATGACAGCGACAGCGACAGTGACAATGACAGCGGCAGTGGTAGTGGCAGTGGCAGTGACAGTGACAGTGACAATGACAGTGACAGCGACAGCGACAGCGACAACGACAGCGACAGCGATAGCGGCAGCGGCAGCGGCAGCGGCAGCGGCAGCGGTAGCGGCAGCGACAGCGACTGCGACTACGAGTGCGACTGCGAATGCGACTGCGACTGCGACAGCAACAGCGACAGCGATATTGACAGTGACAGTGACAGTGATAGTGACAGTGAGTGACAGTGACTGTGGCGGTGGCGGTGGCAGTGGCAGTGGCAGTTTTTTTAATGTGATGTGATGTGATGTGATGTGATGTGATGTGATGTGATGTAATGTGATGTGATGCGATGCGATGCGATTCGATGCGATGCAATGCAATGCAATGCATTGTGATGGAATGCGATATGATCAATTCGAGGAAATGTGATCGATGCAATGACAGTGACATCGACAGTGACAGCGGCACCGACATCGACCGTGACATTGACATCGACATCGACATCAACATCAACATCGACATTGACATAGACAAAATGATATGATGTGGTGTGATGTGATGCAATATGATGTGATGTGATACGATGTGATGCAATGCGCTGCGATGCAATCTGATGCGATGCGATGCGGTGCAATGTGATGCAATGCGATGCGATTGATGCAATTCAATGCGATGCGATGTGACATGACGTGTTATGATGCGGTGTGATGATATGTCTTGTGATGTGATGTACCGTGATGCAATGCGATGCAATGTGATGTGATTGTGATGTGATGTGACACACTGTGACAGTGACAGTGACTATGACAGTGACAGTGACAGTGACAGTGACTGTGACTGTGACAGTGACAGTGACAGTGACAGTGATAGTGACAGTGACAGTGACAGTGACATCGATAGTAACATGGATAGTGATATCGACAACATTGACATCGGCATCAACATCGACATCGGCATAGACATCAACATAGACATAGACATAGACATAGACATAGACATAGACATAGACATAGACATAGACATAAACATAGACATAGAAATCGACATCAACATCAACGTCGACATCAAAATCAAAGTCCACATTGCCATCAACGTCGACGTCGACATTGACGATGAAGTCGACATCTACATCAACATCAACATTGGCATAGTCAAATTGACATGATGTGATGTGATGTGATATGATGTGATGTGAGTGATGTGATGCGATGCAATGTGATGTGATGTGATGCAATTTATTGCGATGAAAGTTAATGCTATGTGATGCGGTACAATGTGATGCAATGCGATGCGATTGATGCGATTGATGCGATGCGATACGATGCGATGTGATGTGATGTGATGTGCGTGTATGTGTGCAGGTATGGGTATGTGTGCCAATGCATATGCCTAGCCTGGAAAAGAGCCAACGGCGACGGCGACAACGACGACGACGACTGACAGTGACACTGAAAGTGACAGTGATTGCGACGGCGACTGGGACGGGGATTGGGACTATGAGTGACTGTGACTATGACTGACCGCGACTGCGACTGCGTCTGTGACAGCAACTGCGACTGCAATTGCGACTGCGACTGAGACTGCAACTATGACTGATACCGAACAATGACAATCATAGTCATTGTGTTATGACTGACCAATGACAATCATCGTCATTGTGTAATTACTGACCAATGACAATCATGGTCATTGTGTTATGACCGACCAATGACAATCATTGTCATTGTGTTATTACCGACCAATGACAATCATTGTCATTGTGTTAT
>SZWC01000451.1:135310-157063 GCA_023375785.1 Penium margaritaceum
TGATACCGACCAATGACAATCATAGTCATTGTGTTATGACTGACCAATGACAATCATCGTCATTGTGTAATTACTGACCAATGACAATCATGGTCATTGTGTTATGACCGACCAATGACAATCATTGTCATTGTGTTATTACCAACCAATGACAATCATTGTCATTGTGTTATGATTGATCAAGGACTACAATTATGGAACCAAACCACCCCAAATGTGCATGGAGTGCCATTATCAAATATTGTTTTGTGCCGTACTTTCGAATGGAAATGACAACCGAGTTCACTACAATTCACTGCAAGATTCCATTCGCAAGGCTCTTCATGCATGCAACAAGTCAAGTACCAATGTCATGCACCATGCACGTGCATCTGTATAATACTTTTAAATGATTGCGCGATATCTACATGAGGCGGATTTGAATGTGCAAAGGCCCCTGCTCATGGTTACTCTTTGCCCAGACACGGGTATCTTTGCAAAATTGTATGCAACCGAGTACGCTCTTCGAATCTAATCGCAAGGCTCCTCTTGTAACAAGTCGAGTATCAACATTACGTACCATGTACATCCATGCGGATAAAACTTCTGTATATCCTCGCGATATCTACATGAGGCGGATTTGAATGTGCAAAGGCCCCTGCTCATGGTTACTCTTTTCCCATGGAGGGGTATCTTTGCAAAAAATTATACAACCCAGTACGCTCTTCGATTCAAATCGTAACGCTCTTCATCCATGCAACAAGTCAAGTACAAATATCATGCACCATGTATGTGCATCCATATAATACTCTCGTATGTCCTCGCGATATCTACATGAGGCGGATTTGAATGTGCAAAGGCCCCTGCTCATGGTTACTCTTTGCCCAGACAGGGGTATCTTTGCAAAATAGTATGCAACCAAGTATGCTCTTGAATTCCAATCGCAAGGCTCCATACCCATGCAACAAAAAAACTACGAGAATGCAAATTTATCCTTCTCAACGTGCAACAAACCAACCAATAAGGTAAATAAGGTAAGTGATGTGATATTTTGAGGTTTTCTATTCTATCCATGTTTTTGTCCGTCATCAATGGTATAGGCAGGATTCCTATTGTTCGTACTTAAAATTTCATAGCAAGAACATGAGATCCTGCTATTTAAATAACAAGTTGAAGTTGTCAGTAGACTAGAAACAACCTAACTTCATTTAGACTACGTATGACGTTATGTCCTGTAGCGTTGTTTCTTGTCATATCGTGTGGTCAAGTCGTGTTGTGTCATGTCATATGGTGTGGTTCTATCACACCGTGTCATGTAGTCTTGTGAAGTGTCGAGTCGTGTTGTGTGGTCCCCTCTAATGTCGTCTGGTGTACAATTATTTTATGCCATGTCATGTGTTTGTGTCGTGACGTGTCGAGTCATGTCGTGTCATGTCATGTCGTGTCGTGTCGTGTCGCGTCGTGTCCTGTCGCGTCGTGTCGTGTCCTCTCATGTCGTGTCGTGTCGTATCGTGTCGTGTCGAGCCATGTCGTGTAGTGTTGTGTTGTGTCGTGTCGTGTAATGTCGTGTCGTTTCGTTTAGTGCCGTGTCATGTCGTGTCGTGTTGTGTTGTATCGTGTCGTGTCGTGTCGTATCGTATCATGTCGTGTCGTGTCGTGCTGAGTCATGCCACGTCGTGCGGTGTCGTGACGTGTCATGTCGTGTCGTGCCGTGTCGTGTCGTGTCGTGTCGTGTCGTGGCGTGTCGTGCCGTATCGTGTCATGTTGTGTCGTGTTGTGTCGTGTCGTTATGTGCAATGTCGTGTCATGGCGTTTCATGTTGTTTCATGTCGTGTCGTGTTGTGTAGTGTCGTGTCGTGTTGTGACGTGCCTTACCGTGTCGTGACATGTCGTGTCATGTCGTGTCGTGTCATGTTGTGTCGTGTCGTGTCGTGTTGTGTCGTGTTGTGTCGTGTTGTGTCATGTCGTGTCGTGTCGTGTCGTGTCGTGTCGTGTCATGTCATGCCATGTCAAGTCCGGTCTTGTCGTACCGTTTCATGTCATGTCATACCATGTCTTGTCCTCTCATACCGTGTCGTGTCGTGCCGTGCCGTGTCATGTCATGTCGTACCGTGTTGTGTCATGTTGTACCGTGTTGTGTCGTGTAACACGACACAACACGACTCGTGTTGTGTCGTGTCGTGTCATGTCGTGTCGTGTCGTGTCGTGTTCTGTTGTGTCGTGTCGTGTTGTTTCGTGTCGTGTCGTGCGTGTCGTGTCATGTCGTGTCGTGTCGTGTCGTGTTCTGTTGTGTCGTGTCGTGTTGTTTCGTGTCGTGTCGTGCGTGTCGTGTCATGTCGTGTCGTGTTGTGTCATGCCATGTCGTGTCACGCCATGCCGTGTCAAGTCAGGTCGCGTCGTGCTATTTCATGTTGTGTCATACCATTTTGTGACGTGTCGTACCGTGAAGTGTCGTGTCGTGTCGTGTCGTGTCGTGTCGTGTCGTGTTGTGTCGTGTTGTGTCGTGTCGTGTCCTGTCGTGTCGTGTTGTGTTGTGTCGTGTCGTGTCGTGTCGCGTCGTAGGGTGTTGTGTCATGTTGTGACATATCGTGTCATGTTGTGTCGTCTTATGTTGTAACATGTGATGTGTGATGTTATCTCATGTCATGTTGTGTGTCATATTGTCATGTTGTGTCATGTGAAAAGCTTGCAGCGCAAAAACCTAACATAAGAATGACACCAATGTACACATCATACTGAACTAAAATAAATGAATGGGCACCAAAATTTGCAATATCACAACATATTTTTTTATAAGATGTCAAGAGAAGTCCTCTTGATGTCCCTACTCATGTCTTTTACTTACATAATGTAAGATGTGGTACATTGGTGACATTGATAAGAATAATGTTTGAGATAAAAGGTTAAATTCAATAAAAAATCATTCTACCGCTAAAAAATTGAAGCCCAATTCAGTCCACATGAATAATTTTCGTACGATGTCAACCTGCAAAAATCAATACAGGAAAACATGGGCATAAAACTTCACACCGGCAAATAAGGCTTAATAAATTGTATGAAAATTACGCAAAAGTTTTTTTATCACGTTTTAAGTACAACAATAATGCCTCATAATACAGATTCCTCCCTTCCACTCTCTTTTCCTAGCCGGGAACTTTAACATTCTTGTCTTGACCGCACGATTGATTTTTCTGTCGCCTCCCCCTCGCACAGCTTCGCCCCAAAATTCCGCTACACGACAAAATAGGCGCGCACCCTCAAGCGACCACAATAAGGTTACTATGTAACCCAACCAGGAAAATTACTCACCTGATATCAGATCTCATGAAACTATTTAGACCTTCTAATGTAGTTTACTTTCATGCTCAAAGAAATGTAACCTCCCAGGCCCCACTACCGCGAAGTCTGGGAGGTGATGGAACTTTGCAAGAAGCCTGAACCCTGCACAATTCAAAGAAGATCATCACAGAAACGATTTTTCTTTATGTCACTATTATACAAAATCCTTTGGTACTAGGTAGGAATCCAGAGTGGTCGTGTTAGCTAAAATAATTTAAAAACTTCTACAATAAATGAGTGATAGATGCTAAAATCCGATGGAATGATTAAATTCAAAATTTTACAAAAAATTTAAAAACTCATGGGAAAACGTCACGAACCTCCTCCTTAAAAAAACGCTTGTGGGTACTAAGTTCACATCCAACCAAATCAGCCTATTGGGCGCTCATGGTAAGAAATTTTCTTCAATACAAGTCCCCAACCTCTACCTTAAAAGAGTGCCTAACCCCTTCTTGCCAAGCCTAGTGGGGTGACGTGAAAAGGCCAAACTTTTTGCTGTCAGAAGGCAATGCCTATAGTGGTGTTCTTTAGCAAGATGTCTGAGAGGATTCTATATTAATTCAATTCTCTGCTGACCACACATCATGGAAGATCAACGCATGATTGAGGGCCCTAAAGGGAAACCAGAAATATAAGGTGATCACAAAAAATGCTAGAAGACTGGAAGGTGCTAACAAGGCACTTATGCCTCAAGCTGACGAGGCAAAAAATCCAAGCAAGATAGTATATTAAGCTAACCTTGGTTGGTAGTTAACCTTTCACTAACTCAAAAGAAACTTTTGGTCCATCTTGTCAACAGATATTCGACACTTTGTCATTAATTGATATAATTTAAACGCAGTTTGTCATATTTGATGTTCCTTGAAAATTAAAATAAAGTAAAGTAAAGATCATAATGTTTTTAGGATAAGGGATCCAAAAAAAGGATAGCACATTGATAAATCATTCCAATCTTGGATAAACTCCCCACACTTAGAATCTCTTCTAATGATTTCAATGTTAGTAGTAATGAAAACTAGAATTTTAAATACATGAAATAATGGACGATTATGGTCCCTATTGCAACTTTGAGAAAATAAATTTTTTCTTTTCATTACTAGAATAATTTCAATGATGCATTTACGATTTTGATTAAAAAATGATGTAAAAATTCATAAGCTCACAAATGTTTATGAAAAGTGTAGATCTTCACCTTCAAAACCCAAATTTAGCCCAACTAACATCATCATCTTGGACATAAGAAATATTCTCATTTTTTATGTTCATTCACATTCTCTTATGTCCAGGGAAAATTTATGCACTTCAAACACATACCACTTCTGTAAAATTTTAAAGGTCAAAGAAAATGACATCCAAACCATTAAAACCATCCTTCCTATGGATCATTGAAAATGTGAAAGGTTGAAACTTAGAAAGAATATGATGAACATCATGTAATTTGCAAGAAAATGAAGGAATCAATTCAAAATGCTTAAACTTCATATATGTTATCTAAAATAGAGAACTAATTCAATCTGATCATGAACTTTTAATGATAGGAAATATGATATTTTTCGTATGACCATAGATACAAGTACAAAATATTTTTTGAATATATTTTTCAAACCAAAATTACTCAAAATGGAAGATATACATGTACATAGACAAAGTATTGATAAATATTCTCTGAATTAAAATTCGTGCGTATTTTTAAACAAAAAATGCTACATTTTAGTGCAATAAGATATTTAATTACATAAATTAGATTTTTTTGTAATGCATACAAAATAGCTCCTTAACATTTCCCCATCTTATGATATTACAAGAAAGGAATTTGGAGTGAATTGATGAGAATTAAAAGGAAGGGAGACATAACTCAAATGGCATCGGTTTATGACACTATATGGTGTTGAGTATGGTGAAATAATTTCAATGAAATAAGTATGGTATGGACATTATATAAATGTAAAATCATCTCGAAGAAGACCTTGACGAATGTTAATTTCCTTGGGCTAAGGACTTTTATTCAAATGTTTATGAATCATTCATACATAATAGATTTTAAACAAGTCTGTTATTATTCCTGAGGAATTTGAAAATTTATTTTATTTTTCATGGGATATTAACAACAAATTTGATTCAAATCAATGTATGTTTACACCACAAAAAAACAAACAAAAAATGAATCCATGGTAACATGTCTTCTAAGTGTATGGTATGACACGTACCACCATCGGATTTTGTGAAGAAGATTAATAATATTGGTTAGCATTCCCCAAGAAAAAAATAATTTTAATTTATTATTCCACCAAAGGTAGATTAAGATCATAAAATGCAATGGTGAGAGAACTTATAGTCGCCTTTATTTGACACATGTTTTAATAATATGATTGAAATTTAAAATTCAATATACATGAATGGACTTGATTGAATATTGAAAGGTTTCCATAAATGATGGAATTTATGTCGATATAAAACAACCTTGTATCACCTAGCTAGAATAAGTGCAATACCCTCATGAATTAGATTCCTGTATAGAACTTCACACAAGGACCTCCTATAAGGGTGTGGGTGAAAATAGAAGTCCTCAACATATTTCCTCTTATGTCAATGTATCAGACCTAAAGTTTGCACACCATGTTTCTTCATTCTACAAAGATGGAGACGTATAATCAAGTATGAAGAGATTTATTGATTGTTCCGTAATTGTGTTTACATTATGAATTAGACTCACCTACATAGTGTACTAATACCATGTACTTATAATTCGGTCTTGACTGGATGGCCAAGGAGCCATACAAACGGTATAACACATGTGGTAGGAGTATCATATGATGAAAAAATGCAATTACAATCATCGCCATACATACTGATGAAGAAATAGAGAAGAATGACATAGCTCTCTATCTTCATATTTGAAACCTCATATATATTCATTATGATTAGGGATAATTGTTCATATCTATTACTTTTTAGCAAATTCTTTAGATTTTTTGACTCGAAATGTTTACAAAAAACTATTATAATTTAAATTATGAAACTATAACGACTAAGTAATATGCCATCTTTCGTTGAAACTTCTGAATGTTTTTCAAAAGCAGCTTTAACAAAAAAAGTATAATATAAAATTTCTTTGAAGATTAAATGCCAAAATCTGCTTTTTTCTTTCAATAAAAGGTTTATCCATTTTTTTGCCTAACCTCATAAGAAAATGATAAACGTGCCATATGTTAGACAAAATCATTATGATGCATCGTACATGAAATTTATATACTTCCAATACCGCATAAAGTTTTGGATAATTTTTATATTCGCTTAAATTGACATCATTATCTACACAAAAATCAATTCTTCATATGACACTATATCTTTTGCAAATTGAGGTATATATCATAGTAAATGGTAATGAAGTGAATAACGTCAAATCTGGAGTAAATAAATTCTTAAATGAAGAGAAAGGCTTCATTTTTGGTTCAACAATCAAATAAAGCATGATTACCCGTTCTGATCAATGCCTTAGTTGACCATAACACATTTATGGAAAATCATTAAATATCCAGTCCGAACGTCTTGAATTCAAAAGGTTACAAGAACCTGACAAAAGTTCAAATTGGAGTAGTTGGATAAACTTTTGATTTCATATGTAAAAATGTAATTCCGGAAATTAAATTTTATGCCAATTGAAATACATTGATGGTCACACAAACTAGGAAACCTGTCAAACATCCTTGTGATGATAAATTGTTTGGAATAAAGTTGAATTAGAGTATGAAATCACATCAATCATAGGATCGTATTGCAATTTTTTTAAAGAACACCGGAATAAAATATCTTTATTTTTGTTTCTTGCCGTTTCCCCCCATGACAAGTTTTAGTATCAATGTATAGAGTTGTGGGAAATTTCAGAATTTCTGTAGTTCTTCACAATGGTTTTGTGTTTTCCATTGTGTGCCGATACTTTGTTCATATTTTGAAAAATGCAACATGGTCATTATGTTCCTTAAGTGCATACGTTTCATTAAGAACAATAAATTTCATAATAATATTCATTCCATTACACTTCTAATTTGAATATGGCTTTGCTGTGATGCAATAAAAATCCATTACTTTCAACTATACTAACCAATACCAGAAGAAATAGTTTTCAATTAAACACCTTTTATATGACATGAATATTCTTCTTAAATTGTAGAATTACATTTTTAATACGTAATGTATTTACTATGAAATTTGAGAAATGAAATGGAAGTGATTTTATCGTCAATGCATTTCATATTAGCAATAACGCATTAAAAGTGTAATGTAGTAAACATTATTGCATTGAATAGGGGTCAATGTAGGGTATAAGCCATTACATCATAGGGAATGTTAAGCAAATGAATTTTGAAAACATAGGTGAAAACGTAGGACTGCCAAAATAACTACATGATAATTTATTTCTCAGCATTTGAATAGAATCGTGCATAAATTAGCTATGATGATTAGATTTTAATTTTCGAGAGAACCCAACACCCTTTTACATATACATGAGAGTTCACATTCATTTGCTAGGAAAAACATGCATGATACATTGGATAAAAGGGAACATGACAATTTCAATTTGATCTATATTATTTCTTTGGAAATGTTAATATCTTCACACAATCCTCTTATGAACAAAACCCATTCATTATGTGGGAAAAACTGCACACCATCACAATCAGATCTCACGCTATGTGCATGATTGTTATTATTCACTTGATTGGAAATCACACATTGTCCTTTTGCTTCATTGTTTTCTCAATTGTATTGGAGCAATTTCTTCTTTTTCTATTTTAGGAACAAGAACTCTCCCCTTCTTCACTCGGCCCATTATCAATGTCACCAATCCCATTTAGGACACATTTAATTTGAAAGTACTAAATTGATGTTTTTTCATGTGGGGACAAAGCTCAATCACCACATCCATACAAAGGATTGTGTGGTAAGAAAAGGGGTCCAAAGTAACATACGAGTAATGACTATGCAACATGTATGTTTCGACGTATATTATGTTTAAAACTAAGATATTTGAATCATGCACGATTGTATTTGCTTTAAAAGTTCAAATAAGAAGGCGTCATATGCACACATTTATGTCGAAGCATGCAATAAAGAATAATTGGTGCATTCACTTATGAGTAAGAACTACAAATTCATGATACTATTTACTTTTCCATATGTAATGAAATCATACATCATTTAAAAATTTTGTTTCATTTCTATAGATATAAAATGTCCTCATGAGCAAGTATATGGCTACACAAAATAATTGCATTTATTTAAAAAAACATACCTACACGTTTAAAAGTTATGCAAATACACATCCTTATAGTAATGGAAAGGTTTACACGCCATGAAGGATGTGATCTTTGTAGTAGTAACAAATCATTTAATCTTCTCTCAGAAGTGTGTACTTACTTCGTGAAAGACTCATCACTACAACTTAAAACAACAATTCATCTAGTGGAACAGAAAATTAAAATGGAAGAAGTTGAATTTTTTAACTTTTTGAAACTTTATATCATAAATATGATGCATGAAACTTCCATATGAAATCACTTGCCTTTCTTATCATATTTGATTCCTTTGAGAAAGGGGCCTAAGTCACATACACCCGCGTTTTAGGACAAAATAGCTGATATACCATTCTTACACAACACATAATGCATATGAAAATTCGACACAACAAATAATGCATACGCTAACATTTCATAGAAAATAACACATCTTACAATTTCGTAAATGAAATAATTCATTTGCCTATCTTACATAGTTCATACGCAAGGAAACTAAAAATGTTCAAACACATGTCAGGTTTCCTTCAAAACGATGTAGCATTGATGCATGACATGATTTATTTCATTCATTGTGGATAGGATGAATGCACCATTGAATTTTTTCCATGTCAGGCGTGAAAGACATGTTATGGTCGAGCATAGAAAAAGAGGGTGGATGGCTGGTTGATTTTGTTGCGGAGGCTTGACATATGGTTGCTTTTGTCATGCATGGTGAGGGGATGGTTGCTTTCATTCTGAGGGCTGGACAGGTTGCTACTTTCTATGTTCGAGGTCGATGGATGAGAGTCAAACTTTACGTTTTATGGTATCTAAGCTATTTCATCGTTAAGAATAAAACTGAGCGTGGTTTGTGTTCAGATGGAAATTCATATAAGGTTTAAATTGTTTCTTAATGTCAATGGAAAATTAAGAAGGTAGATAGACTTTTCAAACATAGACAAGCACTAGAAAGGATTTCCTTCACAATCATTATGTTAGTTTTATAGCCATTTTCTCCATTTTTAGGATTATTTACATAAAGAATCTAAGTCTCTTCTTTGCACAAAGTCCACCCTCTATGGTGCTTGTATTTCATAAATAGCCTCTCAAAATCTAAAAAATACGTTTCAATTCTCTATTTGTTTTTAAGGCGAGCACAATTATGAGCACTTATGGTATCAAACTTTATCATTCGGCCCTTAACTGTGGATTCATGCAAGATAGAGGAGCAATGTTTCAAAGTGTTTTTTTGCTCAAGAGGAAAGCTAGTTGCATGTGTATAATTCATTCCACACAAGCTATACGATTTGGGAGTATATTTTCAATACCATATGATTTTATAAGAAATGAGGATTCATAAACATTTTTTCAAACGTGAAGTGAATAATTTATTTACATAAAACTCTTTCATTGTTCCTTGAAATGTTTATTCCTTATTCCGAACCAAGGAGTGAGGAGGTCCTAGTTCATTTGGCGAGCCTCACCAAGGAGTCCTTCAAACTCCTGTAAGAAGTCAGGGATAGACTCCCCCTCATTCACCCGCATGCTGATCAGCCGTTGTAGGATGAATAATCTGTTCGTGAGGGAGGTGGATTGGTGTACACGTTTGAGCTTGTCAAAATCATCTGAAGCCAGTGTGAACCCCGCAATGATGGGAACATACTTTTTGGCTATTGCGTTGATGAGGAATGACATGACAATATCATTTCGATCCATCCATGCCTCATGCTCGGGTGTGCCTGCCGCGCGAACTTGCTCCTCTCCCTTCAGTAGCTTGATGAAGCCGTGCACTTTCATCACCAGCTCGAACTGCCATCTCCAAAGGGGGAAGTCAATCCCCTCGAAAATGGGGATTCCTCCCAAGGGTCCAAGACCTTGTGGCAGTGACGTAGCACTCATTGTCGCTCCAGTGGTCTGCCCTGTGGTAGCCACTGTTGAGTTTGAGGACTGCCCTGTGGCAGCCTCCACTCCTCCTGATGGGTCAACCATTTTTGTTGTCCTTATCCACTTGCCGCTTCTCTGCTGCGTCGAGGCTGATGTAGGCTGATGTTAGCTAATATCTGCTACCGGTTTTAGGATGTAGATCCATTGCTTTCCCCTCCGACTGATGTTCACCCGCAGACAGAGAAGATATCTACACCAACTCACCCAGGGTCTTGCCTCCGAAGGGCAGAGCTTGTCCTGGTTGGGTCACAAGGGTCGTGCCTCCAAGGACAGAGCTTGTCCTGGTTAAGTCACAAGGGTCGTGCCTCCAAGGGCAGAGCTTGTCCTTGGTCCCTTTGTGCTGAGTGCAGACCCAGCCGTTGGAGCTAATGAGGCTGATGGAGCTGATGGAGCCAGTGTGCGCACCTGGAGAGAGCGTACCAGAGTTGAGCAAAGCGTGCCTTACAACTGGTCAGTGTGGGCCCATAACCCTTTGTCAACCGGCCTGAGGCGAACAGACTAGAAAACAGGGCCGACACAATAGCACCTGCTGTCCGCTCCTAGCATTTCAGCTAGGAGAAGATAACACCCTCAGGATCACAGTTCGACACTGAGCAACTCCTAGGCAATCACTTGCTAGCAACTGTGTCCACTTAACACTTGGTCACTTTCGCGCGAGGTGCTAATCAGAGACTAACTCCTAGGGCTTAGACCAACCAATGTCTTCTTTATACTGTTCCTTAGTTCAACGGCTCTGTGAGGAGCATCTAAGGCCAGATTGTATGTTTAGAATGAGGAATGAGCCTAATACATATAATCCTAGGCCTAACACCTAAGGTGTGTGGGTAGTGGCACTTTTGGTGGTGGCCACTCCTTACCACCTCACCAGCTCGCCAATTGGCGCATCCACTGACCGCCAAGTGGTACATCCTCATCATGCATGAAGAAATGTCTAGGAAACTTCCTCTGTGCAGGAAGGTCAAAAACGTTCCTGCTCTCACCAAGGCTCGAACGCAGGAACTGTTGTCCCTAAGTCCAACGTGCTATCCATTGCGCTACACTACTGGTGTCTCGCTTGGACTTGCACCACGAACCAGGTATGGGGGACTTACTCCAAGGGAGCAGTGCATGCCCAACTTGTCTGCTAACCTATAGCAGTGGCCAAAGGGGCATAAACAACAGTGACTGCCGCTCATCCCGCTAAGCTAGGAGTGTACGAGGAGGTGAAATTTGATAGGGTGGTTCTTCCAAATCCATGCGCCAAATGGAGCGTGCTTAGGCTTGTTAAAAAGCTATGTTAATTTGTCCCATGAGTCAAACCATCCACTCACTCTCTCTACACAACCCCACACACTTCTGTATTTTTTTCACTGCAATCTCAACTTGTCTCTCACATACAATTGGTCCTGCCTCGTGGCTCTTGGTGAGCCTGATCACCTCCCTCAGGGCTGCCTCAGTTTCTATCGAAGAGGTCATCAATTGGCGTGCTCAGGATGATGCCTAATCAGTGCAAAACGTTGCGAGAAAGCCTTTTTGTGGATTGTAGGGTGCTGGTAGTGGCAGCTACCACAGCTACTGTGTACACTGATGAAATGGGGCAGCCCTCAGGGAGGTGATCAGGCTCACCAAGAGCCGCCTAGGCAGGACCAATTGTTTGTGAGAGTGAGTTGCAGGTTGCACAGACAAACATTACCGAAGCAAATGTAGGTTTTGAGAGAATGGGAATGTCTGTATCAACACTTGAGTGAGAAAGTACATTGTCATATCTTTCTAACAAGCCCTTATATGCCTCATTTGGCCTAGGATGCAGTACGATACACTCTCTCAAAGTCTACCCTCTAGCACACTCTTCTAGCCTAGCGGGATGAGCAGCAGTCACCTTGTCACACATGAGAATTATGTCTCACACGACGTGAACGACCAAAAATCGTGGTCTGCACCTTCCTTGAAGTCTCTTGAAGTTCCTTCAGCCGGATTTTCTCCTTGAAGGCCGCTCTCAACCGTCCTGGCCAATAATCTTGCCGCCTTTTAAGCTTAAAGTGCTCAGGTCGTCACTTGAACCTGACCCATGATCTCCAAACTTTACAAATCCATATCTCACTCAAACGGACTCCAAATTGAGTTATGTAAAGTGCGTTGGAACCTGTAAGACATCCTCTATGCAGATGTTATGCCAGATGATTTTTATCGAGCAACCTATTTTGTCACTTTCTGGCACCCTCATATCCATCATTCTCCCACTTTGCAAGAATAAACATCACACAAGTCCGCACTGTCCCCTCAGCTGCTGAAAGCAGTGCGCTACCAGTGGTTTGGTCAGGAAGTCTGCCCGCATCATGCTTGAAGGGCAGAAATTGATGTGCACCACCTGCTTCACCACGAGCTCACGGATGAAGTGGTACCGCAGGTCGATGTGCTTGGTGCGGGCGTGAAACTCGGCGTTCTTGGTCAGAGCAATGGTGCTCATGTTGTCACATTAGATGGTGGTCGCTGTGGTCTGCTGCTTTCCAAGGCTTGCAAGTAGCTCACGCAGCCACACAGCTTCATTTGCTGCTTTACTCAAGGCGATGTACTCTGCTTCGGACGAGGAGAGGGCGACGCACTCTTGCTTCTTGCTCCTCCAACGGATTGCACCTCCCCCGAGGACAAACACAAACCCACTGGTTGACCTCCTTGTGTCCAGGTCACCTCCCCAATCTGCGTCACTGTAGCCGATGAGGATGGGGTTGTTGTTGCCGTTGAAGGTGAGGCAAAGGCTGTTGCTGCTGTCGAGGTAGCGCAGCACGCGCTTGACCGCCTCCCAATGCGGCACGCTCAGATTTGTGCAAAACTTGCTTAACACTCCCACTGCTTGGCTGATATCAAGGCGCGTGCCGAATGCGGCATACATGAGGCTTCCAACCGCTGCTTGGTACGACACTCCTTCCATGCGGGTGCTCTCTTTCATGCCGCGGGGAGTCTGCGTCATGCCCAGCTTCGCTCCCACTTCCAGTGGTGTTGTTGCTTTGTGCGCTCCTGCCATGTTGAAGCGGTTGATGATGTCGCTCACCTACGTGCTCTACGACAACTCCAAAGTCTGCTGCTGCCGGTCGCGCTCGACCTGAAGGCCAAGGTAGAAACTGAGCTCTCCCATGTCTTTCATGTCAAACCTGGCAGCAAGGGACTGCTTCACATTGTCCAAAAGAGACTTGGAGTCAAATGCAATGAGCAGATCATCAACATAGAGCAAGATGATGACCTGGCTTGCCTCTTGAGTGCACCCATAGACTGCATGATCAGCTTTACTACGCACAAAGCCAAGGCTAGCAAGCTGCTCATCCATCTTTTGGTACCATGCTCGTGGTGCTTGCTTCTGGCCGTAGAGGGCCTTCACAAGCTTGCACACCAAATCCGCCTTTCCCTCCACCACATGCCCCTATGGCTACTCCATGTACACATCCTCCTCGAGGTCACCATTCAGAAATGCACAAGTCACATCCATTTGGTGCACCTCCCAGTCCATAGCAGCAGCAGGAGCAAGAATCGCTCGGATGAATGGGAACTTTGGGACAGGTGCAAATGTCTCATTGTAATCCACACCCTCAGTCTGCACATACCCCTTTGCAACCAGCCGTGCTTTGTACCTGAGCACCTTACAATCCGCACCACGGTTGTGCCTGAAGATCCACCGGCATCTGATCACCCGGCTGCCGCGTGTAGCCTCCTCGAGAGTCCAGGTGTCGTTCTTCATGAGCGCACCATACTCCTCATGTGCTGCGGCACGCCAATCTGCCACCTTGGCGCTGCTCATGGCTTCAGCGAATGTGGCTGGGTCATCGGTTACTGTGAGGAAGAGAAGCTCGAGGTCAGACGAGTCCGTTGGTGGTGGAACGATGCACAGGTTCACCAGCTCCTCAAGTGGCCTCTGTTTGTTTGCGAGGCGCTCGGATCGCCTCAGCGGCTCCCCACTATCCTTTGCACCTTTGTTGAGGCGTGCAGACCATCGTGGCAGCTGCAGTGCGTTGCTTTGCTGCTCCTCCTCATCAGATTCCACTGCCGGCTCCTTCTCCTTCTCAACTCCCTCCACCTCCTTGTCCTTGCCGCTGTCACCGCCATCTTCTGCACCGCCCTCTTCTGCTACTGGTACTTCTCCCACTTTTGGTACAAGTGTGGGAGCAAGCGGAACTGCCGACATAGGACTCCAAGTCCAGCCCTGCACTTCCTCTTGGAAGACCACGTCACGACTGCGGATGATCTTGCGTGCGGCGAGGTTGTAGAGGCGGTATCCCATTGTGTCGTAGCAGAGGAAGGCAGCCTTCACCGACTTTGCGTCCAGCTTGTTACGGCTACCGGCAGGCACATGCACAAATGCGCCATGCCTAAAGACTTTCAGGTGCGTCACTGTTGGCTTGCGTCCCGTCCACGCCTCCTCTGGTGTCATCGTCGGCACGGCGTGTGTAGCGCTCCAGTTTTTCAGGTACACGGCGGTATTGACCGCTTCCGCCCAAAAGGTTGGCGGGAGCCCCGCATCTTGGAGCATGCTGCGAACACGCTCCATGAGCGTGCGGTTCACGCGTTAAGCCACACCGTTTAGCTGCGGTGTTCCAGGTGGGCTGACCTCTTGCTTGATCGCGCGACACTTTAGGAAGGTGCGGAAGTCGTTGGAGAGGTACTCTCCTCCACCATTGGTGCGAAGCACCTTCAACCGCCTGCCACTCTCATTCTGTGCAGCAGCAATCCACACCTTGAAAGCATCAAAGCACTCATCCTTTCCAGCCATGAAAGACACCCACGTTTTTCTCAACTTGTCATCAATGAACGTGACAAAGTACAACTTGCCGGACAATGATTGTGATGGCATGGGACCGCACAAATCAGAGTGAACGAGTGAGAGAATCTCAGTCACGCCCTTTCCTTGCCCCATGAAAGGAGAGCGGGCTTGCTTCCCTTCAATGCAGCTCTCACAAGCCGATGCACCAGGCTGCTTCACCCCCTTGAGCTCCAAGCCGCGGACCATCTGCTGCATGGAGATGATGGCGCCAAAGCCGAGGTGACCGAGCCGGCGGTGCCACAGGCCGATGTTGTGTTTTCCCTCTCTCGCCGCCAACGCTGACTCAACTTCCTTCTCCGATGCCACATAGAAGCGGTAAAGACCGTCCTCCATGTCCGCTTTTGCAAGCACACGCCCCACACTTGCAGAGATGGTGCAGCTACCATTCTCAAAGCGAACCTTCATGCCTTCGGAGATGAGAGATGAGACAGAGAGAAGGTTAGCTGCCAGCCCCGGAAAATGGAGCACCCCCTTCACACAACATTCCACGTGCTTGCCCTCAACGGAAGTACAAAACACAATCTCACCCTCCCCAACCGCCATTTGCACATGGTTGTACCCCATGTACACCCGACGTGGCTCAATGACGGTGTAGACAATAAACCACTCACAACGACATGTCATGTGCCGCGTGGCTCTCGAGTCGATGATCCAGAACAGGACGGTGTTGTCGGAGACGTGCAGGACCCGGATGGTTGTCATGAATCCACTCTCCCAATCTGCGGCGTTCGCGGAAGCGTCGGACTGCTTTCCTGCTTCCACTCCAGCCGCAAGGTCCGCCTTCTTCTTTCAGCATTCGCGCGCCGAATGGCCCGGCTTCTTGTAGTAGTGGCAGTTCCCCTTCTTCTTTCCTCCTCCGCCGTTGGTCCTGGTTGATGTAGCACCACCCCCTTGACCAA
This sequence comes from Penium margaritaceum, assembly GCA_023375785.1. Taxonomy (NCBI): domain Eukaryota; kingdom Viridiplantae; phylum Streptophyta; class Zygnematophyceae; order Desmidiales; family Peniaceae; genus Penium; species Penium margaritaceum. The sequence continues at coordinate 151,537 of SZWC01000451.1, forward strand.
AGTTGGTGATGAGAGCGACGTCCAGTCCGCTTCCACCCTCCTCTCCCTTGCCCCGCTCCTCCTCAAACAGCAAGCTCTCCTCCACATCGTTGAGAGAGAGCTTGTCGCTGCGCTGGTCCAGGGCAACAATGAGAGGATTCTAGCTGATAGGAAGGCCAGAGAGGATGGTTAGCATGAGCACACGCTCCTTGACAGGGTCTTCAATCGCAGTAAGCTGGTTAGAGAGAGACTTCACCATGTTGATGTAATCAATCATGGATCCAGACTCATCCATCTTCAGAGTGTGAAAGCGACGACACAGATGCATATTCATGAGGATTGACTTGGAAGCATCAGTGGACTCAAGATTTTTCCAAACCTCCTTTGGCGTGAGGATGCCACGGACAAGGAGTTGATGCCGTTCGGTGAGGTGGAGGTAGATGGTGGGGAGGGCGTGGTCACGCTTCTTGCGGTAGGTACGGGCCTCGACAAGGGAGAGGGAGCTTTCTGTTGATTCCTGCTCCTTCTCATCCACCTGGCTCCAGAGACCCTTCTCCATCAGCACCATCTTCATGTTATTGCTCCAGTTGAAGAAGTTCTTGCCTTCGAACTTGGCGATGTTGACGCCGGCCACCACAGAAGCGGATGTCGCCATGGTAGTGCAACGTTCAGTCCACAAACGACTCTCTCACACAACAGGGTGCAAGGAATACCTCAAGGATGATACAAAGCCTTGTTCTCGATCTGATANTTCCTGCTCCTTCTCATCCACCTGGCTCCAGAGACCCTTCTCCATCAGCACCATCTTCATGTTATTGCTCCAGTTGAAGAAGTTCTTGCCTTCGAACTTGGCGATGTTGACGCCGGCCACCACAGAAGCGGATGTCGCCATGGTAGTGCAACGTTCAGTCCACAAACGACTCTCTCACACAACAGGGTGCAAGGAATACCTCAAGGATGATACAAAGCCTTGTTCTCGATCTGATACCACTGATAGATACTGGGGCAGCCCTCAGGGAGGTGATCAGGCTCACTAAGAGCCGCCTAGGCAGGACCAAATGTTTGTGAGAGGGGGTTGCAGGTTGCACAGACAGAAGTTACGGAAGCAAATGTAGGTTTGCAGAGAACGCGAATGTCTGAATCGACTCTTGAGTGAGAAAGTACATCATCACAGCTTTCTAACAAGCCTTTATATGCCTCATTTGGCTAAGGGAGCATCGAGATCCACTCTGTCAAAGCTCACCTTCTAGTACACTCCTAGCCTAGCGGGATGAGCGGCAGTCACCTTGTCACACAAGAGAATTATGTCTCGCATGGCCTGCATGGCTCATAATCGTGGACTGGTCCTTCCTTGAAGTCTCTTGGACTTCCTCTAGCCGTCTTTTCTTCTTGATGGCCGCTCTCAGCCGTCCTGGCCAATTATCTTGCCGCCTTTTGAGCTGAAAGTGCTTAGGTCGTCACTTGAACCCGACTCATGATCTCCAAACTTTGGAAATCCATATCTCACTCAACAGACTCCGAATTGAGTTCCGTAAAGTGCGTTAGAACCTGTGAAACATCCTCTATGCAACTATCATGCCAGATGATTTTTTCTCGAGCAACCTATTTTTGTCACTTTCTGGCACTCTCATATCCATCACCCCCTTCTTCCTTTCAGGCACTCTACCAAACATTTCCAACTCCCCATTGAATACAAAAATATTTGTCATGCAATTGAGTTTTTCTCTTAAAATTATCACACAAAGTGTTTTATGACAAGCTACATCGAAGCATTCAAGGTATGTGGGGTTTTAAGGTTCAGGCTCCTCACACGATTAATGGTAGTGGAGCCTTGGACGTTATCTTTTAACTAGGGAGAAAAATTTCGACCTAAGAACTCTGGACATGCTAAAAAGAGACCATATGTCTAGCAAAAATACATCGAGTCAATGAGTGATTGGCTTGCTTTTTTGGATTGGCTGTAATGTTGCCCTACATTTTGTATGCATAAATGGTTTGAACCCTTTGGCATTCTTGCAACCATGTTGGCGTTGTTTTGGAGTAGATCATGTTTTTTGCTGTCGTTTCTTTTTTCTTCATGGCTATTTGAACCCCCTTTGAGAGAATTCTCCCACATATTTTTGGGCTGCAAACATTTTCTTATGCATCCATCAGAATGGACCCCTACACCTCTGACTTTGGGTTTGTTCAGCCATCTTTTGTCAAATGGAGGTTGTTCCAACATGATATACCGAGTCACGTTTTGGCCACATTTTTGGCTTAACAATGGCCGGTTGCATCACATCATTCCTTACAATATGCATCAGCTTGACATAAGTCAAGCTCCACACTTCAGCGAACGTGGTGTTGCTTTTTCAAATTCATCTCCTCCACCATAGCCGCTCCCTATCCACATGGTTCTTCTCATTAAGGTTTTATTAGCGGTGTTGTTTGCCTTCACACCCGGGTTCGATATGCAATTCAGTATATTTTGAGCAAACTCATGGATATGATGAGGGCCAGATTCTTAAGGAGAACCATGCACCCTTGCACCTTGCGAGCAACAACAATGGTAGAAAAGGTTATCCTTGGGCATCACCTATGGGATTTCAACGTGAAGTGCATGTGGATTGAGAAATGGAAGGGCATGGTGGCATGCGTGCATGCTAACACCATGCTCTCCGACACTAATCTATGACTGGAGGATAATTTTCTCATTTAATTTATGCATGTGTGTTATGTCATGTCGGGTTGTGAGTTTTGTGAGAATTTTCAGAGAGTTGCATCCACTAGTCACAATGTGATGAGAGAGGTTGTTCGAGAGCTAGTATCTCTTTCACCCACCGTCATGTATCAGTCATGCAATGGTGATTCACCGAAAAAGGCAAGGCGTTGACATCGTGATTACATGCCTTGGTCCGCTGATGGCATGGGTGCATTAAATGGAACCCACATACCTATCATTGTGCTTCCTCTAAGTTGTGTGGAATTGGTTAATTTTCATTATGAAATCAAACAAAACATTCTCGTCGCATGTGACCTTCGTCTATTGTTTAAAACTGTGCTTGTGGGTTGGCAGGCCTAGGTCCATGATGCAAGCATTTCTATTTCAAGACTACGCTATGGATTTAGGTTGCCACCAAAAATCACTTTCTTACCTATGCTCCATTTTTGGATGATTATGGCTTGTTCATGCAATTTAGGGAAATACTTTATCACCTTACTGAGTTTGGTTCATTTTCTCCCACAAATTCTCATGAAATGTTTAATCATGTCATGCATCTGCACTTTCATGCATAAAGAGATATTTTTGCATCCTTAAAGAACTCTTCCACATCATTCGTAGTGTGTCTAACTGAAATATTTGGGTTCAATATAAAGTTCTTATTTCATGTTTCACCTTGCAAAACATCAAACAGAGAAGCAATGATGACAACAACGTGGAGAAAGAGGACAGGCCATTTCCATTGCAACCAAAACCACTAAGAAAAAAACCCTGGTTCAGGTGCTGCAATATGTTGATGTTTCTATGCGTACTGAACTTTTTTAGATACCATTTGGGAAGATTATAAAACATGGCAGAATGAGGAGGAAATTGTAGCCCTAGCACCAAGATTTCAAATTTAATAGCATGCAATGACATCAAGAGTACTTGTAAAATTTCTCTTCAGACATAAGATTGGTTGGGGCATAACATGTGTGATGTGATACATAGCCCTCCTCTTCATTTATGGCTGCAATTGGGTTATCTCTACCACGTGGAAAGCTAGGGAAGTTCCCAAGAGCACAACATGCAACAATGGTTCGTGGAATGCCTGAGGAGTGAATGATGTCCTCACACGCATCAAGATCATCCTTGAACGCATCCAACAAATGAAGATTGTTGGAATGGTGAATGGAGGCGTTGTTAATGACAATGTGTATTGCATGGCCATGTTTTGTCTTTGGTCCTTTATCTTTAATCACATACTCCAACTTGGATGTGCCTTTCACCATCTTGTCAAGCTTTTCAATGGTGCGATCAATGGGAGTCCTACGTCAGACACACCTTATCCCCATCATCCATGGGCTCATCCATAAGATCTTGCGCATCCATGACTACATGTTCCCTAGGAACAACATTCTAACTGCATGCCTTATCCACTTTAAAAGGCTTTCATGCTAGGTCATACCATGTCATGCTTTTGCACTCTAACCTGGCTTGTTTTGAAATGAACTTCCTAATGGCCTCCCACTTCTCAGATGAGAACTCCACCTCCCATGACAGTCACTTGAGACTGCTTCTAGTAAGTCGAATGAGAGTGTACATTTGTCCACATGGTCCTGAGAATGCTCATACGTGAACCAATCTTTGAATGATTCAAAATTTCATTGTCTATCCCAAACTTATCGGGTAGCAATGGTGTAATTAATTCGTATAACTTTCCTAACCAACCCACCGTGTTGTGAAAGGTAGGTGCATTGTCCTCAATTGTGCAAACAAGTGCCACATCACGCTTTGGGTCCCACATCATACGACCTGGTGGCCATGCAGTGGTGCAGTTACTTCCAAGTTTGCTTCAATTTGATGTAGCAAGGTTGCTCACATCTCCTAGATGCGCATCGTCAGGGAGAATTGGAGCCAATTTTGCTCTAATGATGTCTCAGAATGGAGGTCTTTGGGTGATGCCGGCTGATTGGTGGTGTTGGTGGTGTTGGGTATAGACTCCATGGTAGGCAAGTTGGAATGGAGGACAGTCGTGAACTCACATGTGCTTGTACTGCTCGCAAGAATGTAGCTCGTGATTTGCCTACATTGAGGGACTCGAAGACGCGCATCGATGGGCAAGCAGCTCTCCACCACTGTTGCACAGTTTGAACAATCAAATTCAAAGAATCAAACAGTCTTGCGCATTGGCATCGACAATGACTAAGGTGGAAAATTGATATTTAAAGAGCTCACCAAAAAGTTGCCGAAGAAGGTGCATGAAAATTTGAAATTCGGGGAAGTTTTGACAAAATTTTGGGCGGCTTGCAAAAAAACGCTAATGAAAGTTTCTTCGACGAGCCACATCTGATCCGCCCAATAGGCTCAGACCCACTAACAACAAAAGAATGAGCATTTGTTGATCAATAGAGAGTATGTGTAGCCCTACCCAAATTAGCACCCGTGTGTGTCTTTGGGTTTACTACCAAGCCATGCTTAGTGAAGGGACGAAGATCCCCTTGAAATGCATGGGGAATTTTAGACCTGCATCGTGTTAGACTTGTGTGATGGATGAATGCGATTGCAAAGTTCTCTAGCATTCGCATGGTGATTAAGCCCATGCCTTCGGCACCTCCTCACGGGTGTTTGGGGAAGAAACATGACACCGTATCGATGAAACGCTATGGAAAGCCTTTCGTTGGCTGTGTGACTAAAAAATAGGTGTAGGCTGCAAACCATGGGAAGTCATCGATTCGTTTCGTTTTAAAGAATCCCAGTGAAACAAAATTTTCATCACAAAACGAGGGCGACCCAAGTGCACATTGAACCCCCGTTAATCCAGGCAGGGTGACTAGTCTTCTGAAACGCTGGGGGAGCGGGGGG
>SZWC01000451.1:183348-203539 GCA_023375785.1 Penium margaritaceum
TGCGCATTAGGGCAGGAAAGGAGAGAGGAAGAGGGGGGCAGAGGGGGGGCATGCACGCACATTGTCGGAGAACGAGACATGCTCGGGCCAGATCCCTCCGTCCACCACGCCAATGATCACGTCTTCTCCGGCGCTGTCCATGCCGCCGTTGGCCTGCCACAGGCTGGAGGGCAGCTGCAGAAATGCAGGGCTGTTGGTGGTGCGCGGGCGGAAGCGGCGGCTGCGCTGCACGGACACCACGCCGGCCTGCGCCCGCACGCGCGCCGCCTCCTCCGCCGTGAGCACTGCGCCGAAGCCATTCACTGCGTACTTGTAACTGTGCGGGTAACATGCCAGGCCAGGGAGACGGGGGGGGGAAGGGAGAAGGGAGAGTGGAGAAGTTACACTTGGCACCATTGCCAGAGGTGCGCAGGGCGGGGGGAAGGGAGAACTGAGAGAAGCTAGCATAGAGGAAAGAGCTTTCTGACTTGGAGGATGCACAGGGTTTTGCAAAACATTGAGAAGCCTTCCATCCGAGCAACATGTGTGACGCTGAGGGGTTGGACGGGTTTCAAGGGCAATGGCATTGTTCAACATGTTCTCGTACGGACGAGGCGAGTGAACGGGGGCAGATGATTTTGACAGCTAGGAGCAAAGAGGGAACTTGGGGGCAGGCATGGTGAGTGGCGACGTTACACCGACGCACAACAGTGAGTAACCTGTCCCACTAAGTCGTCCAGAGTTGCTTGGGCCAGTCACTCACTCACTCACCCACTCACCCACCCACGCACCCACGCACCCACGCACCCACCCACCCACCCACTCACGCACCCACCCACCCATGCACCCCCCCACCCACCTACCCACCCATCGACCCACTCATGCACGCACCCACTCACACACCCACCCCCCCACCCAGGCACCCACCCAACCATGCACCCACCCGCACACCCACGCACCCACGCACCTACCCGCGCACCCACCCATGCACCCACCCGCACACCCACGCACCCACGCACCTACCCGCGCACCCACCCATGCACCCACCCGCACACCCACGCACCCACGCACCTACCCGCGCACCCACCCATGCACCCACCCGCACACCCACGCACCCACGCACCTACCCGCGCACCCACCCATGCACCCACCCGCACACCCACGCACCCACGCACCTACCCGCGCACCCACCCATGCACCCACCCGCACACCCACGCACCCACGCACCTACCCGCGCACCCACCCATGCACCCACCCGCACACCCACGCACCCACGCACCTACCCGCGCACCCACCCATGCACCCACCCGCACACCCACGCACCCACGCACCTACCCGCGCACCCACCCATGCACCCACCCGCACACCCACGCACCCACGCACCTACCCGCGCACCCACCCATGCACCCACCCGCACACCCACGCACCCACGCACCTACCCGCGCACCCACCCATGCACCCACCCGCACACCCACGCACCCACGCACCTACCCGCGCACCCACCCATGCACCCACCCGCACACCCACGCACCCACGCACCTACCCGCGCACCCACCCATGCACCCACCCGCACACCCACGCACCCACGCACCTACCCGCGCACCCACCCATGCACCCACCCGCACACCCACGCACCCACGCACCTACCCGCGCACCCACCCATGCACCCACCCGCACACCCACGCACCCACGCACCTACCCGCGCACCCACCCATGCACCCACCCGCACACCCACGCACCCACGCACCTACCCGCGCACCCACCCATGCACCCACCCGCACACCCACGCACCCACGCACCTACCCGCGCACCCACCCATGCACCCACCCGCACACCCACGCACCCACGCACCTACCCGCGCACCCACCCATGCACCCACCCGCACACCCACGCACCCACGCACCTACCCGCGCACCCACCCATGCACCCACCCGCACACCCACGCACCCACGCACCCACGCACCCACGCACCCACGCACCCACGCACCCACCCACTCACCCACCCACCCCCCCCCCCCCCCCCCCCCCCAAACATGCCCTCTACTTGGGGAGGAGTTGGGGGGCAACGTCACAGCTTGTGACCATGCCTCGGGGGAGTAGAGAATTGATTCGGCATCTCAACAAGGATGGTGTGTCTTGCATTGAGCGCTGCCCCTCACTTGAAGCCGCTGGCCAGAGGTCATGGACAGCAGCGGCCACCCGCAAAGCTCACCCTGCCACTCGCAAACAGAGCAAGTAGCAAGCTCACCTCGCCCACTCGCGAGCAGAAGCAGAGGCAAGCTCACCTCGCCACTCGTGCTGTCTCTCTCACTCCTGCCGCTCGCAGCGTCGACGCATGGCTTTGTGTCAAGTACGATGAGTACGTCCTTGCCGCTGCGGTATGCAGGCGGCTGCCGCTGCCGCTGCTGGTGCTGGCGCTGCTGGTCGTACCTCCCCTAAGAGAAGCTACGGAGGCCACAGTGGACCTGGGATCGGCCGAAAAGCTGTCCGAGAACACCGAGGTCACGGGCTGCTCCCTCATTATTACCATGTACACATGGCTGGCTTGTGTCTGACTGCTGCTGCTACTGCTGCTGCTGTCTGCTTCGGCTTGAGTTGCAGCTACTGGAGCAAGTAGGCTCTGCAGTACCCAAGGTGCGAGCGCCAACAGCGGCCACAGCTGCGACAGGAAAATGGAGGTTGCTGTGATGCTAGTACATTTTCTTCTCCTACTCACTACCGTGCCTACACTTCTCAAGCCGCCACTGTTGCTGCTGATCCTGCTGCTGCTGCTGCTGCTGCTGCTGCTGCCGCAGCAGCCGCCGCCGCAGCAGCCGCCGCCGCGATTGCTGAAGTCGCCACTGCCGCTGCCGCTGCTGTTGCTGATGGGACCTTCGCTGTTGTTCATGTTGCTGGTGCTGCTGCAACGGGAGCTGGCGTGGACGGAATCCCTCTCCATTGGGCGGGCAGAGGGCTCGTGGGTGCTGCAAAACGTGCGCCGTCTGAGTGTCAAGCCCCTTGCTCTCGCCCTAGCCTTCTCCCCGCCCTAGGCCTTGCCTTTGCCCTCCCTCTCTCACTCGCCCTCGCCCTCAGCCTCGCATCGATGTGCGGTCCTCGCGTTTGATCGCAATTCGGCAGGGCATGACGTTTGCTGACGCCGGTACCGGAGAAGAGGGCGGATCAGAGTATGCTGCCGGCCCACGGTGGTCGGCAGGCGGCACCTGGCACTTGGGGGTCGGACGCTACTGGGGAGTCGGTGAGGGAGGTGGATCGAGCATGCTTCGCGCAGTTTCACACTAGAGTACGGGCCTTCCGGCCGCATTCACAATTGAATAAATATCCAGATACCACTGGTTCAGAAACCAAACTCGCCAAAACTCCCGTCACTAAAAAGCTGAACACAGGTCGCCCCGCCTTTCATTTTCGGATTCCCAAAAGCCCCGTCTTCACTCTTTTAGTCACAATAAACCCCGCGATGGCCAGCGTGGTACATTGTTTCATTACAATATACCCCGACATGAGGGGTATATTGTAACGCCACAATATTCCCCATTTCCGTATTTAGTCGTCTAAGGTATTTTTAGCATTTTTGTAATTCTCGGAACACGTCCTAAGAAACAGATGGAAAGGCCTCCTATCGTCAGGTGTCGTCTTTGAATTGCTTGCGTGTTTGTTTTTTAAACCCCCCCTCCCCAAATGACATTGTGCAATGTGTCCGCCCATCCCCCTCCCCCTCATTTTTGGAACGTCTCGTTTACTTCATAAAAATGTTTGATAACAATAAATGTTTCACATTGAGAGATTACAGTAAAGTCGCGAAATGGAAATGTCTGGACAATGACCATATACCCGACGGGGTACCTTGTCACCGACACTCTGGCTGCAGGGCGTCATTAATTAAAGTGTTGAAGTTGGGTTTCTTAAGATAAACAGTCTAAAGAAGGGGAAAATATTTCCACCATTCCTTCGAATGGGATGTACAGCGTTTCAAAAAACCCGGAACGGGGTACCTCGTAACGTTGCCGTACACAATTTGCAGCCCCTCGCCGACACTCTGAGAGGACCAGACAACTCCATGTGAGCCCCGCTGGCTAGCGCCAGGCAGGCCGAAGCGGTAGGATGAGAGGGGGGGTAGCCCCCGAGTCCCTCCAGCACTCACCACCAGGGGATTGGCTCAGGGGAAGGGGAGTTATCACAGGGGATGGTCGGTGGCGACAGGGAGCGGCTCGAGGAGGCGCCTCAGATTGGGGAACGGCAGGCGTCAGGTACTTATCACATGCGTGATAAGTCACTGGCTCCCGCGCGACTGGTTTTGGAGTGAGGGGAGGCCCTGTGATTTCTCACTTTTACTGAAAACAAACATGGAACTTCTCGTGGGTTTACTTTCAAACTCGGAAACCATTGGGGCTGTTGGCAGGGATAATTTGCACAACTAGAATTGTTTTTCGTGAACCGGGCAGGACCATAAACGTCACGCATTGTAGGCCTCTCCCGCTGCTGAGCCCTGTCCACGAATGCAGTGTCACCGACAGCAAAGTCTTTTCAAAGGGAAACAATATGAGAAATACGATTTTGTCCATCTCAAAACATTATTCGTCAGTAGTTCCACTATCCGAAGTGGGTTTCTTACTGTTTTGCAGACTTTTAAGGTACGTCGAGCCTGATAATCGTGTGGTTTCGTTCAGAGAAGATGGAGATGAAAATTCAAACCAGCTACGGTGGGCGGAGGCCTTCGAAGGTGTAGAACCTCTCCCAATTTCATCCTTTTCTGGGCCAACGGTCATACCTGATTCCAGCAACGCATATTCAACACTGGAACAAGCCGGCGTATCCAGCCCGGGTCTTTGTGTTTCAAGAATCAGGTATAGAGATAGTATAATCATTTCATACATCAAATCAGGAATAATATTCCATTATATCACTTATGTGTGATATTTTTTATGTTTTTTACCTTCATGCTCCATTATACTCTTTTCTTAGCCGCCCTTTGTGGAAAATGAAATGAGATCTTCCATAGCCCAAACTAAGGAGCATTAAACAGTTCAAAAAAACTTTAAAATCCCTTTAAATTTTAATTTCAAATAAAACATGAATCACGGATGTGATATTTATTTTGAAAAGTGGAAAAAATAAGATGTCTTCTTGGCTGCAAGGGGACTGGCACATGCTGGACATTACTTGGGAGAGGGGGGGTGAGTGGAAGAGTTTGTTTTGGGAAATTTTGGAAAGGCCAAGATTCAAATTAGGGAGTTTTGTTTGACATGTGGGTACATCCGTGCATGCTGATGAACTTGGAGACTTTGAAGGAATTGGAAGGTTTCTTAATGAGTTGGTGAGCTCGAAGACAAATGAAAGGCTAGTTTCATTGGTGTACATATATTTTCCTTAGTGGTGAAAAATTGTGTCAAGCTGAAGGATTTCACGATCAAGGAGGGAGAGGGAGGGGCATTAAGATCAACAATGAAGCCTCTGGGACAAAGGTGACATCCCACGGTTATCTTTACTCGGAAGGGAGACATGTGTGTTCTATTATATAAGATTATAAATGTAGCGAGGGCCAGTTCGGCCCTCCCATCTCGCAATGGCAAGGGCGTGATTCGCAAACACCCCTTACTAAAATGATGGCTGACTATTGGACATCCACTAACTAGTCTGCGACCAGTCATGTGACTGGCTAGCCACACACTGGCAAGCGACCACCTGCGATCGGGCTCGTGGCTACATCGCCGGCTGAGAGGCCACCAGGGCCTTAAGGGCAAGGCCTGTGACCACGTGCCCCATCCATCGCTTGCCATCCTCGCTTTCGAGAGCAAGCAAGAGAAATTGGAAATATTTTAGGGCATGCAGGTCCATGCAAAAACGAACATGAGCTCTGTGCGTGAGTGAGATGCAAGACGACAAGAATTTGGCTAAGTCTGGAACGTTGAATATAAAAGAACAAGGAGAGATTACAAACGAACCCCTAGCGGGCTTATTTAGGGGCGCCGGCAGCTAGCCGCACCGGGCCCCGTCACCCCTGCTGAACCCAAATGACCCCATAGGGAGAACACACTGCATACACCATGACAGCAACAAAGGTGGTCTCCTCGAGGCACCGGAACAGCTCTCCGAGTGCCCGGGTCTCGACCACCGAGAAAATATGAGTAGTGCCAAAAAATCTCGGAATCAACGTCCAGACATCACAAACGGCTTTCCGAACATCGGAAGCCATAAAACAGCCATCGGCTCTCCTCGTCGCACCGGTACAGTCCACCGGGTGCGAGAGTCTCAACCCACCGAGGAAACTCTCCTACCTCCTGACAAGCCCACATGGCTGCCAGAACGCATTGACCGCGTCTCGTCGGCGTTGTCGTAGGTGCTAGAGAAGTCTCGGTGTAGTCCGGAGGCCCGTCGTGTCGTCACGCCCTCCTCTACCATATACCCCGAATATGGGTATATCGATAAACCAGCGGTGTCGGTCGTGACGGGTGGAAGCCATACAAACCAACACTCCCCCTGACTTACATAGCCGTCCACGCCAGAACGAATGAACGAAGGCATGGAACAACAACGTATGCTAAACCACAATATGCACCAGGCAACCACACACACACACCTCTGCTACCCACCTACGGTCTCCCTAGACACTGGCACATGCTACCAAGTGTCTGGGTCTCGACCATGAGAGGAGTGATGCACACGTGCACAAATCAGTGTAATGCACATCACACACATGTCAGGCGACAAGCGGGTCTCCTCGTGACACTGGCAGTACCAGTGCTCGGGTCTAGTCCGCTACGAGCAATCGAACACAACAACATCGTTATCTAAACACCGGATCATGGGAGGATCTCCTCGTAACACGGGTGGAACTCACCACGTGTCTGGGTCTCGACCCCGAAGAGCGACCCAGCTGGCATACACATGCCACACGCAATATGGACGCAAACCAAGACACACGATCACATGGTCTCCTCGTGACACTGGTACAACCCACCAAGTGTCCGGGTCTCGACCAACAGTGTGCTATCGTCCACATGCAGCTGTGTAGGCATGTAGCATGAGCCACACGCCGGATGCTGTAGATGCTCATAGTAGAGCATGGACCTCGCCATGCATCTCCCATGACGTCGCGTTAGGTCGAGGTCCACACAACACTCCCCTTGGGCAGATGAACCTGGTAGTGATGTCCTCGATGGAGATGCTGTTGTTGTAGCTGAATAGATCCTGGGCTATGAGTCATGTGGTGTGTACGTCATGTAGAGATAGCTCTCCGTCACGTGCGAGTCGGCTCCTGCCCTCAAAGACGAAGTGGTGTCTCCGGCTACGACTCCTCACGCCGCTGTAGCATCACTTGGAATGTACTAGTCCTCACGTGACTGCCAAGGGTCCCAACTCACAGTCTCTCCTCTCTCTGCTCTACCGCGATGCATCTGTGTACTACGGAGGAAAGGGAATGGGCGAGCAGCACGCAAGCGTGGATGAAGTGGCGGAGCTGGCCTTCGAGGCAGGACAGAGCACCCTGAGGCACAGAGGTGTACCGTCGGAAGAGGAGGGCTGGATCGACAAACCGGATCACCACTCGTGGATGAAGATGACAATGGAGCAGGTGAGTCGGGTGGATGAAGGTGCGTGATGGCTGTAGTAGAAGAAGGAGGAGTGATGATGGGGTCGACAGGAGTGAGGATGGCGGAAGCCGAAGGCACGCTCACCTCTCCTATGGCAGTGTCTCCAACGGACGTCATACTCAGAGCTCGTACAAGATCCTCCCCGAGTATAGGTGTGCCAGATGCTACTGGCGGAAGGCTCCTGTCGATAGCAGTGATGCTCCCCTCCTCTGAGAATCGCTCACGTGCTGCCATCATCTCCCGCTATAGCATGACTACACGCTCTTGCAGATCAGCATAATCTGCCTCAGACATGTTGAGGTGGCCCATGTCGACCTGGTGTAGGATTAACTGTGCCTCACTGGATGCTGCATATGCAGACTGCACAACTCGTGAGTACAGTGCCATCTGCATCTCTACTGCTGAAGACGATGGAATTGGTGCTGCTACATCCTCCTGGGGGTCAACCAAGCTCGCAATGTGTTGAGACGCTGGAACATTGGATGCAGCTGTAGGTGTCGCATCCACATCATAGCTCGTGTCTGTCATGCGAGGAGTGAGCGGTCGTATGCCGAGAGAGAAGGAGAAGGAGAAGTCGTCAGAGTCCGTGGAGCATGTGGAAATGTCGTCCGTGCAGGTACTGCCACTCTTAGCATCGATGTGATCAGCAGGGTCACAAACAGGTGAAAACGAGGGGGCAGAACTCAGCTCTTGCCGATGAGGTGACTCCATCCGCGTGTACGGATCTGCTCCAGTGTCCTTGACTGTCGCCGTAGTGGACACAGGTGTGCCGGACTCTGGTTCGAAAGTGCCTGTCAAGGCGACGAACAAGCGTAGCTGGCGCTCACGTATTGTCTCGCCGGGAAGGCTTGTTGCTGCCACCTGCTCGATGATAGAGTGAGGACCACCATCTGACTCCGTCATGTATGTCGCTGCTCCGTCGTGTACACGGGAACCCAAAGACTCAGGGAACATGTGTGACTCCTCACGCTGAAGCTGGTCCTCAGGTAGTGCAGATGACACGGTGAAGCCTACTGAGTCTACTGTAGTACGTGTCCCAATGACACCTCTCAGAACTGCTGCTCTCAAGAATGCCTCAACCTCCAAAAGACCAACCGGCCGTTTCTGTCTCGTGCATAGCCACTGTCACAATACCCATCTAGCAAGGAACCAGTGCCAGGGGAGAAGGTAAGGCCCATGGATGTAATGTCAAACACATAACGCAGAAGTTTGAGCAAATCCTTTTGATGTGCACTATGGGGTTGCTGGCTGAACTGGGCGAGAGTGTTCACTGCACAGGCAATATCCGGTCGGGTGGTGGAGGAAAGGTAGGTGCGACTGCCAATGATCTGCCTGTCTAGTGTGGGATCTGTGTCAGGTCCGTCATCAGTGGTGTGAGGGTCGAGAAGGTATACGTAGATGTCTGGACTCATCGGTGAATACTGTGTGGGGAGATGTTGCACAAGGTGAGAGAATCGGTCTGTTAAATGTGCTATGAACTGTCCCTGGTATAATGTCAAGGTGTGTACAGCTCTGTTGCCCGTGATGGTCATGCCTAGGAAATTGTGTGCCTCTCCCAGGTCAGTCATGTGGTAGTGTGTAGTGAGCAGTGCTTTTGTGTTTTGAACAAGAGACAAAGAGGGCGAAAGAATTAGTAGGTCATCCACATACAGAAGAAGAGCAACTGGAGTGCCACGAACACAGTGGATGAATAGGGAGGGGTCAGACAGAATTTGTAGAAATCCTCCAAGTTCCAATGTTCAGATGATTTCCTTGTCCCAATACCGTGGTATTTATTTCAGTCTGTACAGTGCCTTCAGCAGAAGCCAGACTCTGTCTCTCCCATCAGTGATCCTCTTCTAATGGTCTGTTCAGACAAGCATTCTTGACATCCATTTGGTACATCTCCCAGTCCTCGTGTGCCACCACTCCTAGCAGCAGGCGACCTGACGTGTATTTGCCCACTGGGGTGTAAGTGTCTGTAAAATCTTGCCTTGGTATCTGGTGGAAACCCTTGGCCACCAGTCGAGCCTTGTATTTCTCAAACAAGCCCTGGAAATTACGTTTGACTTTGAACACCCACTTTAGGTCAATGGATTTATGTCCGGGGGGAAGAGGCACCAAGTGATAAACTTGATGCTCAAGGAGAGCGTTCAGCCCATCAATCATAACCTTTTCCCACTCTGTTGCATCAGGGTGCCCCCTTGCCTCTTCGACGGTGAGAGGCTCTGGGTGGATAGCCACAGGCTCTGTGGGACCAGTTGTGTGATAGAACTGTTTGTAATCCATCCTGGCCACATTCCGCTATGAGCGACGGACTAGATTAGGCTGGACAGGAATGTTTTGCACTGGATTCAGGCCAGCCGGACTTTCTTCGGGAGCAGATTGTATCAGGAGTGGTGCAGGCCCGGCGTCCCTGGGTAGTACCACTAATGGCTCTGACCAATGGCGGCCCGGTGGTGGCAGAGGAGCCTCGTACGGCCCGGGATGCCTCTTGCAGACTTTCGGGGGAGTTGGTGCAGTGGGCTCACACCAGCCCGGCAACGGTCCCAGTGTAGGAGACATGCGTACCAACGAGGTCAACTTCCACGTCAGGGCAGGAGCCGGACATTGTGTAGCAGCAGGTTGTATAAGGAGCGCTACAGCCCCCGAGTCCCTGGGCAGTGCCACTCACGGTTCTGGCGGCCCGGTGGTGGCAGAGGAGCCCTGTTATGACCCGGGATTCCTCTTGCGGACTTTTGGAGGATTTTGTGCAGCAGGCTCACACCAACCCTGCAGCGGTCACACGGTAGGTGCATAGTGGATTGTCTAGTCTTTCATACATGAAGGCATTCTTGAGAGGAATGTTATTGCAGGAGATCAACGGGAATGTGCTATAGCAGATACAACATGCTTGACCTTATCATCGGCTCTACCCGAAGACCAACTTAAGCATCAGGAATCACCCATGTTCCTAGAGTATACGGGTTCCTGTATATATGTATGAGCAGCACACACGTGATGCACTCGGGTGATGATCCTCACTCCATCATTGAGCGGGTGACACCGACCGGTCTTCTCGGCGCTAGCTGCGCTTGCTAGTTGCCTTGAGTGAAATTGGATCAGCTGTCGAGCCGGAGTCCTACAAAGTTGTATCTACTATGCCGGTAGATGAGGACAGTGCAGCAGATCAGACCAGGTAGATGAAGTCACCTCGTCAGCAGCAGCTCAGTTCTGCCCTCGCGTGTTCATCCATTGGTGACCATACGAATCACATCGCCGATGAGAGTGTCAGTACTTGCATGTACATTTTAGCATGCTCCACGGACTCTGACAAATCTACCTTCTCCTTCTCTCTCAACTTGTGACTACTCATTCCTCCTCATTTGACAGACATGAGTTGCGGTCGGAATGCAACACCTTCAACTGTGTCCAACTGTCCAGCATCTCAGCATACTATGAATTTGGTTGACCCCCAGCAGGATGCAGCAGCACCGGCTCCATCGTCTTCAACAGCAGAGATACAGATGCAGTTGTACTTGCGAGTTCTGTAGTCTGCAAGTACAGCATCCAGTGAGACAAATTTGGTCCTATGCGAGGCAGACATGCCCCACCTTTGCATGTCCGAGGCAGCTTACGCTGACTTACTGGAGCGTGCGGAGATGCTCCAGTGGGAGGTGGTGGCAGCGTGGGCGCGACTGTCAGCACAGGAGAGAACCACTACCATTGGCATGAAATTTCCACTGTTATGATCTCGCACACCCTTCCTATCTTTTACCAGCTCCGAGTATGACCTTCGATGGATACACTACCACGGGAGAGGTGAGCATGCCTTCAGTTTTTGTCGTCCTCATTCCCGACGACTCCATCATCGCTCCTCTTTCTACACATGTTTCCATCACGGATCTTTCTCCACCTGCCTCTGTAGCTCCATCTTCATCTTCGTCCACCTGTGCGGGTTCAGCTGAGTGGGCCAGTCCTCCTCCCCTTGTGGTGATACACCCTTGTGCTTCATGGTGCTCCATCCCGCCTCGGAGGCCAGCTCTGCCACTTCATCCATGGTCGTGGACTGCTAGCCCACTTCCTACCCTCATGCGTACCCTGATGCGTCACTTTACAGTGGAGAGAGGCGAGACTGAGGGTTGGGACTTGTGGCAGTCTTATGAGCATTGGCATGCTCTGAGAGGTGAAGAGACGGTGACTGTGGCAGAAGCCAGAGCTCCATTCTCGAGATGGTAGCAGACTCGTGCATGACAGGGGGAGCAGGTTTGTCTTGGTATAGTGACGACACGTTACTTTCCCAGGATCGCAGAGAGAGGAGTTATCCATGTCAGCTCTTGTCGGAGTGAGCAGCTGTTTCTGGCATCCGTTTTGGCCAATAAGACATCAGCACCTCCATTCAACACGTCGGCATCAAATTCATCTTCCCAGAGGGAGTCTTGTGTGGACTTTGACCTGTTGCGACGTTACGAGAGTTGCATGGCGAGGGATCTTTTCTCTGCCTCGAGTGTGCTACAACAACCACCGTGTGACTCATGCCATGCCCCTGCGTACACCACATGCATGTGATTATATGTGGATCATAGTACTCTAATGGTCGAGACCCGTACACTTGGTTGGTTGTACCAGTGCCACGAGGAGACCCTCTTGTTTTATGACCTGTGGATGATATGCTTTGTGCTAGTATGTGTGTGCATGTTTGGGAATTCTTGTATGGCCGAGACCCAGATACTTGGTAGGTTGTATCAGTGTCACGAGGAGACCTTGTGCCCTTCATTATGCTCTCGAGGACAGCGCGCTTGCCCTCAATGCTTTGAGGAGGCGTCATTGTATGTGTGTAGTTAATTGGTGCTCGCCATGGTTTCGCACAAGCCATCATTCCATATCTTGGCTCACTTGTTTTTGTGTTGATGACTATGTCAACCAGAGGAAGTGTTGGTTTATGTGGCTTCCACCCGTCATGAGCAACAGAGATGGATTACCCATATACCCCACATTGGTGGTATATGGTAGAGGAGAGCATGACGACACGTCGAGCCTCCAAAGTATTCTGAGACTTCTCCAGCATCTACGAAAGTGCCAGCAAAACGCGACCGATGTGTTCCGGCAGCCTGGTTGGTTTGTCGGGAGCTGAGAGACTATTCTCGGTGGGTCGAGACCCGCGCACCCGGTGGATTGTACCGATGCGACAAGGAGACCCGATGGTATTAGTGTTGCTCCTGAGATTCGGAACAAACAAGATAGCCCTGCCCTTCTTCCCTCACACAACTACATGGGGTACAACACTGTGGTTAGAATGAGAGTGACGGCAATCAAAACGGACAACCATGGTAAACGTGAGAGGCAAAAGGCGAGAGTGAGAGTGGCGGCGGGTGGAGCTCGCTATCTGAGCCCACCCATCGGCCGACGACGTGGGGCTCACCGGTACCCACTCAAAATGCAAGGGGAATAATCTCTCCTAGGTCTCACAAGTCCAAAATGAACGTTTAGGCCTAAACTATGCCAGACTATACTATCACTGGTTCACATGTAACCCTAAACTAGGTCAAAGCCAATGCAGCTCAAATATGCACGAGTTTTGAGACACGGTATGACCACTCTAGGAGAGAACCCAACACGCGTGAAGACGGCTAGAGTGTACCCGGTGGCAGCTCGGCAGACTCATGTCTCCTCCCCCAGTCTTCCGTAACCTCCGCCTCATCAAGGGTCTGCACGGCAAAGGAAGTGAGCCGAGAGGTCACACTGAGTACACAATGTCACTCCCCCATGACCACACGACAAACAAGTCCATACACGTAGTAGCACTGACGTGAAAAACAGCACAAGAGAAACGATGAGAAACAACAATAAATACATCTCAAGGGCAGAGTTCAGTTCACGGCATAGGCAGGGTGCAATCCCACAGAATGAGCAGCCGCTAGAAACTTCGTACGGTTAATTGCCTCTGTTAGAAAATCAGCACGCAGTGAGTCAGTGCCGACCCACATGACCTGAATCTCACCTTGATCCACCAGGTTTTGGATGTAGTGGTATTCGACGTTTATGTGTTTTGTGTGTGCATGGAACATGCCAGAGTTTTCTGTGATGTCCTTTGCACTCTGGTTGGCACACCAAAGTATAACGGGAGGCATGGACTGACCTAGCTCACGCAACAGACGCACCAACCACACACTCTTGGTCGCGCCAACACCCAGATCCACGTACTCTGCTTCTGCGGTGCTGCGAGCGATGCAACCCTACTTCCTACTGCGTTCATGAGATAGTTGTCCCCCCAATGAGGAATATGTAATCGTTGTGACTCTTGCTGTCCGGACTCCACGCCAAGTCACTGTCTTTGCATCCGTCGAAGATCACTGAGGTCTGTCCTTGGTAGTGAATTCCCATGCGGGCAGTGGAAACAATGTACTGCACATATCAAACTGCAACCTCAAGGACCCGTCTGCGTGAAGCCTGAGAGAAGTGTGCTAGCAAGTTGACCGTGAAGGCGACGTCTGGCCGTGTCGACGTGGCCAGGTACATGAGTGAGCCAATGATTCGCAAGTACAGGGTCACGTCGACCAGTTCTCCTAGCTTTGCTAGATCATCGACCTTCAGGGCGTCCTGTCCATCTAGGGTGATTGGGATGGACGTTGTGCGCACGCCGTTGAACAACTCGGCAAAACGCTCCACCAGAGTGAGGGCGTATCGCTCCTGATGGACCAGCAGCGTCCGACGAGCGTGATCACGGACAATCTGCATGCCCAAAAGCATTGCGGCCTCTTTTGGGTCTTTCATTTTGTATGTTGATTGTAGCACGTCCTTCACTGTTACGACAGCCTTCAGGTCTGGCGAGGCGATCAGAAGGTCATCGACATAGACCAGGATGGCCGAAAAGTGCATAGTGGTCTGGGACAAGAAAAATAATGGGTCCGCCGCGCTCTGGACTTAGCCCAATCCCAGGAGAGTGCTGGTGATCTCCTTGTTCCAGCATCGAGGCAGTTGCTTCAGGCCATACAGCGCTTTCCGTAGGCGGTACACACAAACGCTGCCATCCTCGAACCCTGGGGGCTGGAGCATGTAGATCTCTTCCTCCAGTTTTCCATGTAGGAACGCGTTGTTGACGTCCATCTGGTGGAGTTCCCAGCCGTGATGGGCCACCTTGGACAACATAACCAAGGTCATGGTCGTGCGTCCAAATGGTGCGAAGGTCTCAGTGAAGTCAATCCCTTCCACCTAAGAGAATCCCTTCGCAGTCAACCTTACTTTGTAGCGATCAACTGTGTTGTCCGGCTTCAGCTTCTTCCGCAAGACCCACTTGGCCTAAACGGCCTTCCGTCCGGGCGGCAGGTCTACAAGATCGTAAACCCCATGTTCCTTGATAGCCGCCAGTTCAGACTCGTATGCTACACGCCAGAGTGGCGCATTGGGTCCAGCCAGAGCCTGGCGCAGTGTGTTGGGGTCTGGTGTCACTCCCACCACACTGGGGTCTGGGATCGCAGCATCTCCACGATGCATGGCCAAGGCATAGGCCGTAGCCGGAGGGCCAACGGTGATGGTGGACTCTGCGAAGTCCACCGCAAGTTGACACTTGTGAGCAAGAAGAGTGAGGCATGTATCACAGCCGGGGTGGACTTCAGTGAGCCCCTACGTGCTGAGACCCAAGGTCCTCATGCATGGGTCCCCGCTACACACGCTGCGAGTGGGACGCGGTCGCAGGCGTCCACCCTCACCTCGTCGATATGGCTCCGGTGATGGTGCAGCTAGGGCAGGTGGTGGACACTCGTCCGACAGGAAAACGACTGGCAAAGCGCCAGGTGACGCCGGTGCGTCGACTGTGCAGACAGAGGATGAGGATGACACATGCGATGCGATTGGTGATGTAGACTGTATAGGTGGTGTAATCGACGCAGGTGGCACCGGTGACTCTGCCGGTGACGGAGATGTAGGAGACAGGGGCAGCACGGGTGGCGCGAAAGGTGACACGGACTCTCTTATTGTTGGGGATGTTAGCGGAACCGTTGACACAGGGAGGACAGGCGACGCGGTCAACGCGGGCGGTGTGGATGATGCTGGCGAGTTAGCTGGTGGGTGAGACAGACCAGTGGCATCTAGGCTGACCGGGACAACGTTATCGGTCAGCCCACCTTCCCCTACATGTGGAATCACACCACACCTAGGGGAATGCGACTGAGGGGTTCCTCCGGTGGGCAGATCTCTAAAAGAGAGACGATCGAAGAATAGGACATCTCGAGACTCGACAATGCGACACCGACTAGGGTCCCAAAACCGCCAGGCCTTGGAGCGTGAAGCCACGCCTACGAACACGCAGACGCGGCCTCTAGGGGAGAACTTGGACCCTTGCTGTTCTGGTGTGAACCAGACGCAAGCAAGCAACCCCCACACCCGTGTGAGCTGGAGGTCGGCACGACGTCCGTACCACAGTTGGTGCGGCGTATGTGTGTTCGGGTGGGGGCCATGAGGGATCCTGTTCCAGACCCATGTCATGTAGGCCATGTCCTTGAATCCGAACGCTTCAGGCATGCCACTGTCCACCCGCATGGAGCGAACTGCATCCTCCATGGTGCGGTTCCAACGCTCAGACACACCATTTTGCTGTGGCGTGGCTAGGGCAGAGAGATTGTGAAACACTCCCATTGCGACGAAGTACCGGTCAAGATCGCCCATATACTCACGGCCCCGATCAGAACGGAAGTTCTAGAGGGTATGGCCGGACTGACATTCAGCCATGACAAGCCACGTACGCACAGCAAGCGCAGTATTGCTTTTCAGTCGCAGACTGAAGACCTACCGCATGCGGGTGAAGTCATCAGTGATCGTCAGGACGTAACGGCCTCTGTCATCCTGGAACTCCATGGGAACGGGCCCCAGGAGATTAGAGTGGACCAACTCAAGGGGCTTAAGGGCCCGTGAGTTGGACAGGGGGTATGTGGCACGGTGCATCTTGCACCGTGCCACATACCCCACATGCGCATTGCAGGCAATCGATCTTGGGCGGCGCCTCAAAGGGCGATGCGTCAAGACCGAGTGCAGGTTGGGTGCGGATCAGACAATCTACGGCATCCAAGTGGACGTGGCACAAGCGTCTATGCAATAGACGTTGATGCCCAGGCGACAGCGTGCCTGTTACAAATGCTCGTGCAGTGGGGGATGCACTAATGGTGGTCGAAGTGGGGCAGCTGGAGACATGGTACAAGTCCCCCACTACCTTGCCACAGAGCACCACTTCAGTAGTGGCACAGACGCAGATAGTGGCATCCTCACCTGTGAATGACACACTGAGACCCATCTGTGTGCAGGAATGTCCAGACAGCAAGTTGAGTTCTAGGCCAGGCACGTACAACACGTTTGAAATGTAAAACGACCCAGATTGTCCATGGAATTGCACGACACCTTCACCCTGAACAGGAACCTCATGCCCAGTAGCCATACGCACAGACTTCACAGAGCCAACAGGACCAAGGACCACGAAATCACGGCGACGACATGTCATGTGACGGGTGTCATCCGAATCTAGGATCCAGGTGGCATCCGTCACACGCTTGGACGACGTGACGGAACAGTTTCCAACAGTATAGACGGTGGACAGGGGTGACTCAACAGACAACTGTGGCATCGTACAGGCAACACGCACTTGTGACTCATCAAGCCACGACAGGTCATCGTCACCTGTGCATACTGCGGCAAAGACAGCGAACAGACCAGCATCATCACGTGTGACGAATGACTCCACTGACTCAATAACGCAATGTACCCCACCGCCACCATCATGATTTCACGTCACAGACTCGACAGACCCAACAGTGGAGCCCCTCGGCTCAGTCAATACACTCCACCTCCCTGAGTGGTGAGTCGGAGAAGTTGGCGGAGCTCGGCGATGTCACGGGCTTGGTTCGCTAGCTGTTGCTCCAGAGGTGTCAGGCCGTTGGTGCTGTCTTTGGCTGCATCTGCTCCAGTGGAGGCTGCGTGTCAGTCGCTGCAGTGGTGTGGACAGAGGTGTGCTCACGCTGCTCAAACGCCTGTTGCAGTCCTTGCGTGATCTTTGTCCAGTTCTTTGGGAGCTTGCACTCCATGTGGCGATGTGCTCTCCCGCAGTTGTAGCACTCCCACTGTCGTTCCCGAATCAACCTTGAAGTCGTCTGGTCCTTGCCAACCTTGCCACCCCTCCTGTTCTTCTTCCCTTGAACTGCCGCGACTAAACCAGATTCTGTTGTGGTTGTCGTCATTGGCAGTGACGACGGAAGGGAGGAAAGAGGGAAGGTGTGTTATGTCTGTACTGTTGTGACAACTACAGCTGATGCGCCATGACGGGCATCTTTTTATGCTCCAACTCATGCCACGCGTAAGAAGTGCTTTGTTGCCCATGAAAAGAGGAGGCCTCTGTTGGCCATCTCCTGAAGGCTACTCAGGCTGAAGTTGTCAAATGTCTTGGCGTACTCGCACCCAACACCGATTCTGATGGTGGTGAACGCCATGAATTGGCCTGGCCCGTTCTTCACCACGACCCTGTAGAGCCGCATCGCCCGCCGCCAGTAGTCGGCTGGCGCCTCGTGTCCGCCCTAGCGAAGGGAGTTGAATTCTGATAGACGTTGTGATGTTATTGCCATGGTAGTTCCTTCAAAAAGAGTTGTCTCCATCTTCCATGCCTCGAGTGGATCAGCTCCAGCTATGGTGCGGGGATCACCAAGGAACGGTTCAAAGTCGAGGGAGTACTCCTCCGGGACAGCCTTCAGTAGGCCCTAGGCGGCGCGGGTGGTAGTTGCCACCTTCTGGGGGTCTGCCGTCTGATACTGGATGGTGTAGTACGGGTACACCCCCTCACTGGCTGCCCACATACGGAATCGTGGCTCCCACATGATGTAGCTTTCGTCCTGCCGGTAGGCGGGAGGTTCCGTCTCAAACCACTTGGGTGGCTTTTGTTGTTCTTCTATGCCCCATGGCCACTGCTATGGCTTGACGGACAGGTTGGACATGCACTGCTCCCTTGGAGTAAGTCCCCCAAACCTTGTTCATGGTACAAGTCCAAGCGAGACACCAGAAGTGTAGCACAACAGATAGCATGTTGGACTTAGGAACAACAGGTCCTGCGATCGAGTCTTGATGTGCGCAGAAGGTTTTTGACCTTTCCAGCATAGGGGAAGTTTCTTAGACATTTCTCCATGCATGAGGAGAGTGCGCCACTTGGCGGTCAGTGGATGCGCCAATTGGCGGACTGGTGAGGTGGTGTGGAGTGACCACCCCAAAAGTGCCACTACCCACACACCTTAGAAGCCAGGCCTAGGACTATATGTACCAGGCTCATTCCTCATTCTAATTACACAATCTGGCCTTAGATGCTCCTCACAGAGTTGTCCAACTAAGGAACAGTATAAAGAAGACACTGGTTGGTCTAAGCCCCAGGAGTTAGTCTTTGACTAGCACCTCGCGCGAAAGTGACCAAGTGTTAAGTGGACACAGTTGCTAGCAAGTGATTGCCTAGGAACTGCTCAGTGTGGAACCGTGATCCTGAGGGTGATATCTTCTCCTAGCTGAAATGCTAGGAGCGGACGGCATGTGCTATTGTGTCGGCCCTGTTTTCTAGTCCGTTTGCCTCAGGCCGGTTGACAAAGGGTTATGGGCCCACACTGACCAGTTGTAAGGCACGCTTCGCTCAACTCTGGTACGCTCTCTCCAGGTGCGCACGCCGGCTCCTTCAGCTCCATCAGCTCCATCAGCTTCATCGACTTCAATTACTTGGTCTGCACTCAGAACACAGGGACCAAGGACAAGCTCAACACTTGGAGGCACGACCCTTGTGTCCCAACCAGGACAAGCTCTGCCCTTGGTGGCAAGACCCTGGGTGTGTTGGTGTAGATATCTTCTCTTTCTGCAGGTGAACATCAGCTGGAGGGGTAAGCAACGGATCTGCATCCTAAAACCGGTAGCACACATCAGCTAACATCAGCCTACATCGGCCTCAACGCAGCAGAGAAGTGGGAAGCAGATAAGGGCAAAAAAAATGGTTGACCCATCAAGAGGAGTGGGGGCTGCCGCAGGGCAGTCCTCAAATTCAACAGTGGCTAGCACAGGGCAGACCACTGGAGCAAATGTGAGTGCTATGTCACTGCCGCAAGGTCTTGGACCCTTGGGAGGAATCTCCATTTTTGAGGGGATTGACTTCCCCCTTTGGAGATGGCAGTTCGAGCTGGCGATGAAAGTGTGCGGCTTCATCAAGCTACTGAAGGGAGAGGAGCAGGTTCCCGTGGAAGGCACATCCGAGCATGAGGCATGGATGGATCGAAATGATATTGTCATGTCATTCCTCAGCAACGCGATTGCTAAAAAGTATGTTCCCATCATTGCCGGGTACACGCTGGCTTCCAAATCTCACGACAAGCTCAAGCGTGTGCACCAATCCACCTCTCTCGTGAACAGATTATTCATCCTACAACGGCTGATCAGCATGCGGGTGAATGAGGGCGAATCAATCCCCGATTTCCTACAGGAGTTTGAAGGACTCCTTGGTGAGGCTCGCCAGATGAACTGGGACCTTGACGAGAACATGCAAGCCATGATCCTCCTCATGGCGCTACCGGAGAGCTGGAGCCCAATGATCACCGTCATGGGCTGCTGGAAAGAGGACGACCTGACATACACGGCAGTGTCCGAGTACGTGCAAAACAAGGCCATGC
>SZWC01000451.1:203713-223248 GCA_023375785.1 Penium margaritaceum
GATTATTCATCCTACAACGGCTGATCAGCATGCGGGTGAATGAGGGCGAATCAATCCCCGATTTCCTACAGGAGTTTGAAGGACTCCTTGGTGAGGCTCGCCAGATGAACTGGGACCTTGACGAGAACATGCAAGCCATGATCCTCCTCATGGCGCTACCGGAGAGCTGGAGCCCAATGATCACCGTCATGGGCTGCTGGAAAGAGGACGACCTGACATACACGGCAGTGTCCGAGTACGTGCAAAACAAGGCCATGCGCCACAGTGGAAGTGAGGCTAACTTCTCAGCCTATGCCGCATGCTATGGTGGCCGCGGGAGCAAAGGGTTAGCCTCTGGTCAGAAAGGCGCCAGCGGAAGCCGTGGTGGCAGAGGCAACAATGGCGGCAAGGCTCCCAAGAGACAGGGTAACTGCCGCAACTGCGGTAAACCTGGGCACTGGGCAAGAGAGTTCAGCTCGCCAAAGAAGGAAGACGGCGGAAGCGGTGGGAACAAAGGCAGCAAAAAGGGTGGCAAAGAAGCCACCAACATGATGGTACAGAGCATGCCTCCAGCAAAAGGAGTAGCGCTGCTCAGGCCAGGAGCTTTTGGGCTTGACTCCAGCACCGATCATCACTCTAGCAACGACCAGGCTGGATTTGTCTCCATCGGCCCCACTGATCGGCGGTTCAGATGCGCAAACGGTAGCGTCGTGAACGTAGAGGGTGTGGGCGACAAGCTGGTGAGCATCAGCTTCAATGGTGCGGAGAAGGATCTACGGCTACGTGACATGGTCTGCATGCCCTCCTTTGCGGCAAACCTTCTGTCCGTGTAATATGTAACGGACAACGACATGATGGTGGTGTTCACGCAGAAGAAGGCGGTCATCGCCAGGAACGAGGACATCAAGGTCCTCTACGCCAACAAAGATCTCGTGGCACAGGTTCCATGGGTTGACGGACTCTACATACTGCAGATATTGGCAGCAAAGAGCTCGGAAAACGAGGGTCATGCGGGTGCAGCGGAGGCAGTGGTCTTGACACCCACGCAGGAGAGCACACCAACGAAAACTGAATAGGCATCCTCTGCCGCAAAAGACGAAGACGCTGATCTATGGCATAGACGCTTTGGGCATGTTGCAAACAGCACGCTCCAAGTCATCCAGCAAAAACAGCTGGTCCGTGGCATAGATGGTCGCAAGAAGGATGCGGTTGGCTGTGGCAGCCTGTGTGAACCTTGCCTCCAAGGCAAGACCAAGCAAACGCGCTTTGAGCACAATGGTCGCTGCGCAGAATCAACCCTTGACCTGATTCACACCGACGTGTGCGGACCCTTTCGCACGGTGTCAAACGGTGGTAGCAAGTATTTTCTGACCTTCATAGACGACCACAGCCGCAAGGTGTGGATCTTATTCCTCAAAGTAAAGGGAGAGGTCAGAGAAAAGTTGCATGAGTTTGTCACCATGGTGGAGCGGCAGACCGGAAAGAAAGTCAAAGCGATGCGAAGCGACAACGGTGGAGAGTACGAGGCATGCAAGGGCTGGTTGTGGCAACATGTGATCAACCACCAGCCCACAACGCCTTACACGCCGCAGAGCAATGGTGTTGCCGAACGGATGAATCAGACCATCCTCCGCATGGTGCATAGCATGCTCTTTGATGCAAAGCTTCCACCGCGGTTCTGGGCGGAAGCGGCAAGAACGGCATGCTATCTCATCAACCTGACTCTTGCGGCTGCTCTGGACAGGCGCGGAAAGAAGAAGGGAAAGCAACAAATAACGCCACAAGAAGTTTAGTCAGGGAAGAAGCCGGACGCATCACACCTGAAAGTATTCGGCTACACCGCATGGGCAAAAGTCCAGGCGGATGAGGGTGCCGGCAAGCTGGATGCAAGAGCGCGAAAGTGCGTTATGGTGGGCTATGAGACGGCCCACAAGACCTACCGCCTGTGGGACCTGGCAGGAAGAAGACTCATCACCAGCCCGGACGTAACCTTTGACGAAAGGAAACCAGGCAAGGAAGAGATGCTTGATCCCACGCAAGCTCCAAAACAGGGAGAGTGGTTGGTGCTGCTGGAGTCAGGAGATCAAGCTCCCGAAAACTGGCAAGTGGTGCCAGTACAGCAGGCCGTGAAGAACAGTGGTGTGGCAGGGAGAGCGGTTGCACAGGCTGATGCAGCGGCGAGCTCCGACACAGAGTGGGAGACGTCCGAGGCCTCTGAAAACAGCTCGGAGGCCAGTGGCTCTTCAAAAGAAGAAAACTTAACTTCAGGGCAGCCTGCAGTACAGGAGCAACAGTATTGCGAAGATCCACCAGCAATGCAACGTTGCAGCAAACGACAAAGAAAAAAAACTCCAAAGTACGACCCTGACATCGGAAGCTGGACTGGACTGAGCTGGTCCTGTTTGGCTCAGGGAGAGCCGCTCACTGTGGCTAAGGCACTGGCAAGGCTTGATGCGGCCAAGTCGAAGGAGGCGGTGGATAGCGAGCTCGCGTCCATCGAAGAAAATGGCACATGGGTGCTGGTGGACAGACCCGCTAACGCTCACGTGGTGGGCTCAAAGTGGGTGCTCAGGTTGAAGCGGAAGCAAGATGATAGCATCGACAAGTACAAGGCAAGGGTCGTGGCAAAAGGATTCTCACAGCGCGCAGGGTCTGAGTACGATGAGACCTTCGCTCCGGTTGTCACGCTTGCCTCAATCAGGTCCCTTCTTGCCGTCGCTGCCGCCAAAGACCTTGAGATCCACCAGATGGATGTGAAGACAACTTTCCTTTATGGGAAGCTCGACAAGGAGGTGCTAATGGAGGTACCGGAAGGTGTCAAAGCACCCGAGGGTAAGGTGTGCAAGCTGGTGAAGGCATTGTACGGGCTGAAACAGGCCCCACGGATCTGGTACAAGGAGATGGACAACTTCATGGCTGAGATCTCCTTTGCACATTGCAAGAATGACCCCAGCGTCTATGTGCGGGAGGACGAACGTGGCTTGCTGCTCGTGGCATTGTACGTGGACGATCTCATCATGTGTTCTTCCTCGCAGGAGGCCCTTGAGGACCTCAAGAAAAATCTGGCCAGCAGGTTTAAGATGAAGGACATGGGACCTCTCGAGTACTACCTCGGGATTTCTGTTCACCGCAACCGCAAAGTAGGCACCATCGAGCTCAACCAGACCAAGTACATCATGGACGTCTTGAAGCGCTACAACATGGAGGACTGCAAACCCGTCAGCACCCCCATGCCCTCCGACTGCAAGCTCTCCTCCTCCATGTCACCAAGCAACGAGGCAGACCGGCGGGAGATGCAAACCATTCCGTACCAGTCCGCCGTTGGGAGCCTCATGTACGCGATGGTGGGAACGCGACCTGACATTGCTTATGCGGTGGGTCAGGTGAGCAGGTTTGTGGCCAACCCTGGGCCAGAACATTGGCAAGCTGTGAAGCGAATTTTTCGCTACCTCAAAAGGACTCAGCACGTCGGACTTCGGTTTGGAGGTCTAGAAGGATCAGACTTGCTACGAATGACATGCTACAGTGACGCGGACTGGGGAGGACGGATTGATGACAGGAAGTCCACCTCAGGGTTTGTCTGTCTTCTCAATGGTGGTGCGGTCTCGTGGGCAAGCAGGAAGCAAGAATGCGTCTCACTTTCTACTGCTGAGGCGGAGTACATTGCACTCTCCGAAGTGTGTAAGGAAACGCAGTGGCTTCGCAGTTTGCTTGATGAGATCAAGGCACCACAAGAGGAAGCAACGGTCATCCGCATCTACAACCAAAGTGCCATCGCTATGGCAAAAGACGACATGATCTCCCGGCATACAAAGCACATTGATATTCGGTACCACTACTCACGTGACCTTGTCACCAAGGGTATCGTGGAACTGGAGCACCTCGCAACCAAGAAAATACTTGCAGACTTCTTGACAAAGCGGCTAGACAGCGACTTGCATGTTGCAAGTGCTCGAGGAGTCGGCATGATGGATGCAAGAGATGAGAACTAAAGACCAAGAAAGTTGACGTGCACAAACACAACCTAGAGCTACAGGCTCGTGCCGAAGAAAACTACCACAGCAGGTGGCCTAAAGTGCAAGGGAGATATTGCTGTTCTTCTATGCCCCATGGCCACTGCTATGGCTTGACGGATAGGTTGGGCATGCACTGCTCCCTTGGAGTAAGTCCCCCAAACCTTGTCCGTGGTGCAAGTCCAAGCGAGACACCAGAAGTGTAGCACAACGGATAGCATGTTGGACTTAGGAACAACAGGTCCTGCGATCGAGTCTTGATGTGCGCAGAAGGTTTTTGACCTCTCTAGCACAGGGGAAGTTTCTTAGACATTTCTCCATGCATGAGGAGAGTGCGCCACTTGGCGGTCAGTGGATGCGTCAATTGGCGGACTGGTGAGGTGGTGTGGAGTGACCACCCCAAAAGTGCCACTACCCACACACCTTAGAAGTCAGGCCTAGGACTATATGTACCAGGCTCATTCCTCATTCTAATTACACAATGTGGCCTTAGATGCTCCTCACAGAGTTGTCCAACTAAGGAACAGTATAAAGAAGACACTGGTTGGTCTAAGCCCTAGGAGTTAGTCTTTGACTAGCACCTCGCGCCAAAGTGACCAAGTGTTAAGTGGACACAGTTGCTAGCAAGTAATTGCCTAGGAACTGCTCAGTGTGGAACCGTGATCCTGAGGGTGATATCTTCTCCTAGCTGAAAAGCTAGGAGCGGACGACAGGTGCTATTGTGTTGGCCCTCTTTTCTAGTCCGTTTGCCTCAGGCCGGTTGACAGCTTTGTCGTCGGCAATGTTGCCGGGACAGCTTGTGCTGGCAACGGTGACGGGGGACCTTCCTCCAACCCTAGACTCATACGGAGCAGTTGGTCCTCTAGGGAAGCCTGGTCTGTAGTTGTCCTAGGCACGTTGCTAGGGCCTGCTTTGCCGATTGGTATTCCTTTGCGCCCTTAGCGGGTTCGATGCCGCTTTTCGAGCTGTGCGAGGCACAGGCGTAACATGCCCTCCTCGTCACTAGCATCTGAGTCTGACTCTGGAAGGTTGTCACACGGGTCGGCGTCGAACGCTCCTAATGCTGCATGAACATCGGCTACAACTGTACTCTCGACTATCATTTTACCCTTCCGCAATGCATCACGGAGTTGCTTCTGCTGCTATTGCTGCTGCTACTGCGGCTGCTGCTACTATGGCTAGACTGCGTCACGAAACAGTTTGAACAGGCCAGCCAGCTGCTTGGCCATTTGTTCAGCCTACTGGGCCTGCTACTCGCGCAGCTCGCGTATTCCACGGGCCAAAGAGCCGGGGCTAGACGGGGATTCATCCCGCATCGTGCCCGGTGTGCCGCCAACTACACCGGAGGCGGCAACACCAACGTCCATATTGGAGCCGGCAGTGCCTAATCTGACAGGTATGTCCTTAGGCATGCTGTTGAGTGATAAACGCTACCGGAAAAATTTTGGCAGCGTTCACCCCGCCCCAGAGGGCGTGGAATATGTGACAAGGCATTTTTCAGCCTAACGACCAACGTTGGATCCCCCCACGCCGCCAAAACATTCGACATCGTTTCCCTCATCCCAGTAGGCGTGGGTAACTTGACAAGGCCTTTTTCAGCCTAGAAGCTGTCATTGGACCCCCCCCACGCTGCCGAAAAAAATCGGCAGCGTTCCTCCCGCCCCAGTGGGCGTGGGAAATGTGGGATAGGTTGTGAGACTGCCTGTTGGTACCTGAACTACCCCCCACCCAACCCGGGAAGAGAGGGGAGCCCAACCAAAAGGGGGAAGGGTATACCAAAGAGGGTTTGAAGGCTGCTGCTGCTGTTGCTGCTACTGTTGCCGATGTCGTTGTCCCTACAATGCCATGTCTTTTGTACTTGTGGCTAGCTCCTACTGCAGCCCACTGCCGCAACCACGCCACCACTATTTTCTGTCGCTGCAACCCGCTACGGCTGTTGACTGTTGCTGCTATGCACTGCTGCACATCGCTGCCGCTGCAGCCACTACTTTGCGTAGCCACCAGCAACGTTGCTCAGTCATTGTTTTGGCTGAGTCAGTGCAGCGTCTACCCGCTGTTGCCGCCGCAGCTGAGCAGCCGTCACTGGCTGGTGCTGCTGCTGGCTACTGTTGCCGCACGCTGCTGCACGCTAGTGCACGCCGCTGATGTTGCCGCTGCCGCCGTTGCTCCGTGCAGCTGCCATTACTGTTGCTACTCTACATAGTGGTGCTGCGGCTTGGCCAATGCGGCCAAGCTGATGCACCACTGCCGCTCCCGCTGACGCTACCGCTGCCACCGTTGCGGCTGCTGCTTCACGCGGCTGCTACTGTCGTTGCTCCTCCGTGCAGCGACAGATCGCCGCGGCTGCTTCAGCGAGCCCTCCCAGGACTTTGCACTTCTCACGCGCGATGCGACGAGCGTTGGCTTGTCATGCTCTGATACCAAAATAAGATAGCCCTGCCCTTCTTCCCTCATGCAACTACGTGGAGCACAACACTGTGGTTAGAATGAGAGTGACGGCAGTCAAAACAGACAACCATGGTGAACATGAGAGGTAAAAAACACGAGTGAGAGGGGCGGCGGTTGGAGTTTGCTATCCGAGTCCACCCATCGGCTGGCGACGTGGGGCTCACCGGTACCCACTCAGAATGCAAGGGGAATAACCCCTCCTAGGTCTCACAAGCCCAAAACGAATGTTTAGGCCTAAACTATGCCAGACTAAACTATCACTGGTTCACAGGTAAGAAAAAGCTAGGTGAGCAAGCCAACGCAGCTCAAACATGCACGAGTTTTGAGACAAGGTATGAGCACTCCAGGAGAGAATCCAACACGTGTGAAGACGGCTGGAGTGTACCCGGTGGCAGTCGGCAGACTCATGTCTACTCCCCCAGTCTTCCGTAACCTCCGCCTCATCAGGGGTCTGCACAGCAAAGGACGTGAGCCGAGAGGTCACACGGAGTACACAATATCAGGAACGCGTGTTGTCCTGACTGGACACCAATTCTGTGTGTTTCAGACACTACTCGTTCAGCCTCGGTGGTTGAGACCCGCGCACTTGGTGGTATGTGCCAGTGGCGCGGGAGACCCAACACTCATTGGCGATCAGACGTATATAGCTTGCATGTGGCTGAGACCCAGACGTCCGTTGACATGTTCCGAGGTCTCGGGGGGCCTAAACTTGCCTAGCCTGGCTTGTCGGTAATGGTTGTGTGTCACCGTAGAGTCTGGATGTGTATGGGGTATATCACATATTTTCTCGTCGGTCGAGACCCGGGTACACGGTTGACTGTTCCGGTGCCTCGGGAGACCTCGAATATGTGGTTTCATGTTTTGTGACACGTGTATTCCCCGTGCATGTCTTCTAGCGCGACGGAGATGACGGGGCCTGGTGGGCTAGCTGCCAGTCCCCAGTACATAAGCTCTTAGTAGGGCTCATTGTACTCTCTCCATATTATTAATGTGTTTCAGACTGAGCCAGATTTAGCCTTTAATGTATGCCTCTCACACACAGAGCTCATGCTCTTCTGATGTGAGTCATCCCCGTCTATTTGTACAGCTTATTGTGACCACTCGGTCGTGTCCATGCTTGTGCAGATCCCTGATGTGGATGCAGCCGGCGTCGGAGCACCGACGAGTGGTGGCTCCATCCACCAGCAGCTGCCAGACAGCTGCCACAACATCTTGGGTACTTGTCGGGGTGCTTTGCAGTTTTTCTGTAGACGCTAGATTTTTCTCGATGGAGTGACTCTCGAGCCCAAGTTGCATGTTTTTCATTCAGTATCCACCGATCGATGCTGGACTTGTTGATGTGACCAGTCGTAGCATCAAGCTCAAGATTCTGCATCTCTAGGTTTGGACGGTGTTGCGTTTGGATACATGTGCGCAGAGTTACGGCCAAAATACTAGTTTTGGGCCAGTTTTAGGACAAACTGACACTGTTGCGTGCGTCAACCGCCGTGCACCGTGACAACTATTTATGCTGTGTGCTTGTCAGTTGTCATTTCTCTGAACGTTACTAAGCTATTCGAGCTTATGATACTTGGCGCGTCTGCCTAGCCTGCCCCTTTTTGTTCCTTGCACCTGCTTGCTTGCTAGTGTGCCGGCTCACTGGACAGTGTCGCCACGCCACTAGTAGCAAGGTTAGGAAGCTTCATAACAGTTTCTGATGGAATCAGAGCAGCGAGACCTCTCTCGCTGAGCTGCGCCGCAGGGACGTAGCACCGGCAGCAGCAGTGAGACTCACCACCACCGCCACACTCTTGGACCCGTCGCAGCCGTTTTCATTAGCGACACCACCACGCAATTCCCACCACCTCACCGGGTGAGCTATAGTAGTTACCAGCTCTAACAGCTAAGCCGAGCAGCAGCAACAGAAGCACCGGGTGGCAGCAGCAGCCTTGTCTCGCTGCTCATCTGCACAAAAAAAGGACAAAAAATCAGCTTGCGGCAACTCAAAGAAGCAGCTGAGAGCAGTGGCAGCGCGCAGCATCAGCAAGCGTGAGCAGCAACAGCAACGCAGCAGCGACAACAGAAGCAGCAGCAGCAGCACAACAGCATTGGTGATGGTTGCAGTAGCAGTAGCAACCTTGCACAACATTATAGTTGCGTAGCAGTGCTGCGCAACTGCACAGAAGCTGCACAACACTACGTAGAAGTTGCGTAGGACTGCGCAGCTCTTACATAGCAGCGAGCAGGGGGTGACGCGGTCAACCCCACCAGCCACGTAGAGTCTACATGACTTAAATTAATTTTAAAACAACTGTTGTAAAATACGCCAGTGTAAAAACTGTTAGCTTTTTTGTAGGCGTAAAAACGCTGACGTCATCAACGGCTATGCTAAGGTAAGGAATTTCGGGGTGAAAATGTCATTTTCTCTTGACATTTCGACTTCTCGAGAAATTTTTTCGGTTTCTTGTTCGGGGAATTTTTTACATTCGGCCCTATACTAAGCCTTTCAATGGCTCAAGTAAATGACAAAGGCAAAGGCCTCGGAGACCCCTCGTCTTCCTCCTCTTTGGGCATCATGAGTCCACGGTCACAGTCACTCGCGATCGACGAGCTTCGTCGGATGCAACATGAGATACGTCGACAGCAGCAGTGGTAGAGCGACACGTTGCTGGAGATTACTGAGCTACTACGGGGTCGTTTGGAGGCCTCACAACAGCCACTAGGAGGATCTACTGGAGCTTCACCACCTGATCAACAGTCTATACCGTACACAGCGCCGCGACCTCAGCATCCCTCATCAAAGGTTGACACCTGGAATGAGGAGGAGATAGAGGATGCATCTGGGATCACAGCCTCTTACCTCGCCACCTTTCTCGCCGTCAGGATCAGGCACGTCATTCGTTGGCGTTCACTCTTGGTGGTGTTTCTCTCACTGGTGGTCTCCCTATACCCTGTCCACCATCGCCCGAGCTTGAGGTCGCCCTCCCCACGGAGCGGCGACTGAAGGACTATGAGACACCTCCACCTCGTTATGATAGCGACGAGGATTTCGATTGTTGGGAGACCTTGTTTCAGGTGTGGGCCGATTCTGAGGGCATCAGGCCTTACTACCACAGCCATTACCAGACTCGCAAAGCTCACCAAGTCCAGACAGCATCGAGAGCGATGTGCGGCCTTCTCTACGCCATGTCACGGGAGACTATGGTCGAATTCTGCCCCTTTCTGGGTGAGACCGGGACCGGGACAGGAGCAGATCTACGCTAGGGCTCAGAGCTGGCCCAGACACTTCTCGCTGCAGAGATCCATGCTACAAGGGTGGCCCGACTACATGAATTTCACTCCCTCCGTGAGGGTCCCACGGATCTTGCAGCGGACTACTGGAGGCGCGTGATGTGCCACTACACGCGCCTTGGGACCGGTGGTGGGACGCAGTTGTGGGCACTCGACACCATCATGATGGGAGCGCACTTGGACCACGTGAAGCTCTTTACGAGCTTCAATTGTGTGGCTCTCTCTGAATTTTCGGACTCACTCCAACTGCTTCTTTGGACCCATCGCTACTTCCTCTAGACCACAGCGGCTCATGAGGCTGCCATCGCCCATCAGCAGGGTCCACTTGTTGCAGTAGTGATTACGACCCCTCCTATGCCTGTGTCTCAGGTCACCAGTCCCACCTCCACCACTTCCTCCTCCTCCTCCTCTACCCTGAGTGACCACACTCAGGGTGTTGCAGCGGTTGTACAAAAGAAGAAGGAGAAGAAGCAACGCAAGAAGGGATAGTAGTAGCAACAAAAGCATCCGGCGCGTAGTGAAAGTGGACATTATGTCCACTGCTACAACTGTGGAGGCGCTCACTCCTACACAGAGTGTGAGCAGTCCCTTGACGGGACTCGAATCATGTGCATCCTTCAGGTGGCGTACGTGTAGCGGATTTCCTCGAGTGACACACACTGCGACCATGATTACAGCAAATGCATCAG
The DNA here is from genome assembly GCA_023375785.1 of Penium margaritaceum. Classification (NCBI taxonomy): domain Eukaryota; kingdom Viridiplantae; phylum Streptophyta; class Zygnematophyceae; order Desmidiales; family Peniaceae; genus Penium; species Penium margaritaceum. The sequence goes on from SZWC01000451.1 coordinate 214,113, forward strand.
TTGCACCAGGCGACGAAAGTGATGTGGACCCTCGGGATTGCAAGATAGTGGAGCTTTGTCATCTGCTGGCGCTTCGTACTCAGGGAGGTGCGAGTGTGTTGTCACAGCCGAGTGGTCTCGTGACAGCTTGTCTTACTGTGTCTGTTGTTCGTAATGATGCTTGTGGTGGGGCTCAGTTGCCTTGCGATGAGGATGGACCTGACAGTACCGACTGACTTGACGAGTCACAGATCCGTGTTGTTAGTCGTTGTCCTGAGTCCTCTACTTAGTGTCCAGCAGAGGAAAATTGTTGTGTGGCATGTTGCTCAATATCGACGACTGGTCGTGAGTCGAGTGGCACCAGGATCATTGACTCTGGTGCCACCCATCACATGACCTATCGTTGTAGTGACTTCGTTGTGCTAGGTCCCGTTACGTCTGTTCGGTCCGTTCACAGAGGGTCTGGTCCGTCATTGCCTGTACAGGGAGTTGGGGTTGTGCGGTTTGATGATCAGTCCAGCCCCTTGTACATTTCGGATGTGCTTTTTGTTCCTGCTCTTAGGCTCAACTTGCTCTCTCTTCGTGCATGCACTAGGATGGATCTCACTATTGAGCACTCTGTTGACTCTACCATAGTGACTACTCTTGAAACACGTGACATCGTGCTTTGTGCCTCTGTTTTTGATGACCTCTATCATGTGTCTCGATGAATTCCCTCCGTTTCTTCTCTCGTACTCTCTTCTGTGTGTGTGTTTTTCACTGGTGTTCTCTCCCCTGAGCACCAGCGCTTGTTACATCGTCGCCTCTTCCATGTTAACTCGGACACTGTGTCTTAGCTCATTCAAACTCAGCCAGCCCTCAGTCTTGCAGCTTCCTTTGAGAAGCTGTCCAAGACCGATTGCCTTTTTTGCGCCCAGGGTAAGATGCATCACTACTCTTACCCTGAATCCTCCTCTAGGGCACTGCGCCCACTAGAGTTGGTCCACTCGGACCTTCTCGAGCCTCTCCCGGTCGAATCCCCTCTGATCAGAGTCGATATGTTCTCATCCTGACCGATAACTTCACCCAGATGCCGTGGTTCTATAGCCTCCGCCACAAGAGTGACGTCACACTGGCGATCTGCCTGTGGCTTGTGATGGCTGAGCGTTCCGCTTGGATCATGGTGGCGAGATCTTAGACGAGATGGATGCCTACTTTGTTGAGCACAGTATCTTTCACCGGCTTTTTGTCCATGCTACACCACAGTAGAACGGTGTGTTCGAGCATTGGAACCGCACCATGGAGGATGTGGTTCACGCTATGCAGTCTGAGTGCGGTCTTCCCGAGTCTTTTGCCTTTGAGGGCTTCTCCTACATGACATGGGTCTGGAACTGCTTGCTACATGGTCCACTTCCACTCCATGTCACGTCGTTCGAGTTGTGGTTCAGCCATCATCCTGGTCTTTGTCTCACCCCCGTTAAGGGGTGCCTCGCCTGCGTCAGGTATGACGAGGACCAGCAGGGGTCCAAGGTTTCACCTTGCGAACACATGTGCACCTTCCTCGGCATCTCCCCGCCGTCCAAGGCCTGGCGCTTTTGGGACCCTGCTCGCCATTGCGTTGTTGAGTCTCGAGATGCGCTCTTCTTTGAGGGTCTCACCTACCGCGACTTGTCCAGCATTGTGTCGCTGGCCGCTGACCGTGTTCTTACTTGTGTGGCCTCCCGGCGGATGGGGGAATCTAGTCCTGTGGATGGGTCCGTTCGGGTCACCTCACCTGCTGTCCGGTCTCCGGCTGCTGACGATCCAACAATCGTGCCTGTGGATCCAGTAGCCTTAGCGGACTACTGACTTAGCGCCTACATGCCCGACTCGTACTATTTAGAGTGGCAAGCCTGTGATGAAGGCCCTTGGCCTAAGATTTGAGGCAGACTACACTAAGGTGCATCCGGCATGTCCTATTGGCCACGAGTTGGTCTCCCGAGAGTTCTCGGTCGCTTGCGATGCCACAGCCGACCTTATCGTGGTCAGACCGAGTCCGGAGGCATGTGTCTTAGCCACCCGGATCTCTCCCTTGACGACGCCTGATCCAGGCACATTGAAGGAAGCACTCTCACCTCAGTTAGCAGACTTGTGTCGTGCTACTTATGAGGATGAGCTGAGAGCCATCCGTGAGCACAGAGTCTACGAGCTTGTCGACCTCTTGCCTAGGCGGAAGGCTGGACAAGCCAAGTGGGTCTTTCGCAAGAAGGTGAAGCGTGATGGCACTCTGGATCACTATAAGGCTCGCTTGATGGCCAATGGATTCTTGTAGGTTGAGGATATAGATTTTACTGACACCTTCGTACCCGTTGGCCGCATGACCACCACTCGCGCTCTGTTCGGGGTTGTTGCTCACCACGGCTGGGAGCTACACCAGATGGATGTGAACAATGTGTTTCTCCATGGCACCTTAAAGGAGGAGATCTACGTGGTTCAGCCACCTAGATTCGAGGTCGGTGACAAGGTCTAGCGCTTGTGCAAGACCCTGTACAGCCTGAAAAAGTCACCCTTGGAGATCACCGGCACACTGACACGTGCTGGTTACATACAGAGTGACACAGACCCGTCCCTCATTTTTAGACGGACAGCTGAGAGCCTCACCGCCATCCTAGTCTACATGGACAACCTCCTGATTACGTCTCCTTCGATGGAGGTCGTAAAGGAGGCCAAAGAAGTCCTTCAGGCTGCCTACAAGATGAAGGACCGTAGTCATACAGCTGTGTTTCTTGGGATGGAGATCGTGCGTGATTGTCAGTGACGGAAAATCTTGTTGCATCATGCATGTTACGCCCGCGTTGTGGAGGAGCGGTTTGCTGACCTCCTTTGTGTAGTTCCCGCAGCCTCCACCCCCATCACACCTGATGTGCCGGATGCTCTCAAAGTGGATAATCTAGCAAAGCTGAGGGAGAGAGTGGACGTTACTCTGTACTTGCACCTGATTGGATCCTTGATGTACTTGTCCACTACCACACGACACAACATTGCATTCGCCATCAACCTCCTTGTATAGTTTTCACAGTGTCCTCAGGCGAGAGCCCTTCATGCGGCTGTACGAGTGGTGCGGTACGTGGTGTCCACACCGTACCTCGGACTTTGCTTTCGACGGTAGTATTCTGTGGTAGTCGACGGCTATACAGACAATGACTGGGCGTGGAGTCCTGATGGACGCAGTCAGATAGGCTACGTGTTCCTGCTTGGTGGCACCGTTGTATCGTGGCGCAACGGCAACCAGGGTTGTATTGCACGTAGCTCATCAAAGGTTGAGTATGTTGCTCTGGGGGCTGGGGCTGCTGAGGCGGTGTGGCTGCAGCGTCTGTTTCGTGAGTTGCGTTAGTCAGTGCCTTGCGTCATTCTACGCTGTGACATCCAGAGTGTTCTTGCCATTGCAGAGAACTCTAATGTGTTTCATGCACGCACGAAGCACATTATTGTTGAGCATCACTTTGTGCGTGATCTTGTGGTGCGACAGGTGATCCCTGTCATCTAGGTTGGCACGGACATGAAGCGGGTTGACTTCTTGACCAAGGCACTTGCGCGCGGAAAGTTCATGGTGGCCATTCTTCCTGTCAGGCTTTGCCCCTTGCCTGAGAGTGGCTCAGAGTGGGGTGTGTAAGCATGGACTATTGAGCATCTTGTTGCGTACCTATGTCAGTTTTGCACGTGTATGGACATGCGTACCATCAGGTCATGAGGAAGTGTTGTGATGTAAGTCATCCACGTCTGTTCGTACAGCTTGCAGTGACCACTCAGTCGTGTCCATGCTCGTGCAGATCCCCGATGCGGACGCAGCCGGTGCCGAAGCACTAACAAGTGATGGCTCCACCTACCAGTAGCTGCCAAACAACTACCACGACATCTTGGGTGCTTGTCGGGGTGCTTTGCGGTTTTTCTACAGACGCTAGAGTTTCCTCGGTGGACTGGCTCTCGAGCTCGATTTGCATGTTTTGCATTCTCTGTCCACCGATCGATGCCGGACTTGTGTATGTGACTACTCGTATCGTCTGGCTCAAGATTCTACATCTTTAGGTTCAAACGGTGTTGTGTTTGGATACATGTGCACAGAGTTATGGCCGAAACAGTGGTTTTGGGCCGCTTTTGGGACAAACTGACACTGTCGCGTGCGTCACCCGTCGTGCGCCACGACAGTTATTTATTCTGTGTGCTTGTCAACTGTCATTTCTCTCTGCATTACTAAGCTAGTGGAGCTTATGAGACTGTGCGCGTCTCCCTAGCCTAACCCTTGCTGTTTCTTGCACCTGCTTGCTTGCAAGTGCGCCAGCTGATTGGACAGTGTCACCACGTCAGCAGCAGCAAGATTAGGAAGCTTCCTAGCAGTTTCTCACATGGCGGTTTTTGCATGCCCTAGGTGCATGCTTACGCTGGGTGAGATGCAATGCGACAGACAACACTACAAGTTGTTAAGAGACGAAACAGATCTTGTTGAAAGAGTGTAGTTACAACAAACAAGACAAGTGTAGGAATATACTCTCTCGCACAAGCGCGCGAAGAACCGCATTAGTACAACTTGGAAAAAGGCACACTCTAGTTGCAAGCTCCCAAACAACTAGCTAGAACCCAACATGCGGAGAAGCTGTTTGGTTGTTCAAACTACATACAGAAAGAAGCACTAGGTACAGAGACAGAAACCACATATAATTGACCCCATAACAACCAAGGAGAATACCACTAAATAAATGGTCCCGGTGTGCTGGTCATCGAGAAAACTCTTGTCAACATGTGAGGACATGCTAGCTAGAATTGATGCTTTCGAAGCGGCCCTCACACGTCCCGGCACCTCAACGAGTGAGTGGCATGAAGTCTAGAGGTCATATTAGTTGACTCAACATGTTCACATACCTACACGAGTACTCTCTTAGGGTCCGAGGGCTGATCGCCCTGCCTCCCACCCACTTTTTATGCATCATTGGCCTCTTGCAAACCACCAGAAGCTCACCCATCACACCGGCTGGCATCGGACCTCGCAAGATTTCACGACAACTCACCCAGTGACCATGGTGCCTCAGACTGCCCGCGCACAAACTAGTCAATAGCATCACCAAAGGCAGGGCTGATGCCGGCATTACCGGTACCGCGGTATACCGTGTTTTTGTACCGCGGTATTGGAGTACCGCGGTATGGTATTTGTTTTTACGGTACTGGTACGGTATCGGTACTGACCTGGCAGGGTGTTGGGATTGTGTCAATACCACACGGTGACTTCTGGCCTCGTTGCACACTCACCTCACTGACGCAGGTGACTAACTGGAGAGAGACAACTCTTGCTGGCTGCGACGCTGTGGTGGCATGACTTCACGGCGAGTCTCACAAGCAGGCATCAGTACAAGTTTCACAAGACTCTGGCTGGCGTGCATGTGTGCACACACATTTGCCTCGGGTTCACACACTCACCTGTTCTTTGACAGGTTTTCCCTCCACTGACCTACTTGACAGGTTGCAACTTTTAGTGGGTAGTTTGGTTCGGTTCAGTGAACTCGGGTGAGAACGAGGGAGATCGAGCTCGCTGCTCGCTCGCTCGCTCTCCCCACCCGACGGCTACCACTTCGGTGCGTGTGACCCGTCATTTCTTGTTCGTTGTTGTTCACTCACTTCCAACTTCCACGTAAAACACCATTGTTGCTTGGTGTCTTCCTTGCATGGGTCCAGCTGCTACCTGCTTGTCTAGCACAGCAGCCTACTGGTATCAGAGCAAGTTGCGTGGAAGACGGGCAGCGGATCGATCTGCTGTCCGCGTATCCTGGGCCAAACCCGTGACCGCCACTCTTGGCGTCGCGCATCCACCCCGCCATCACAACCCACCAGCATCACAGCAGCTGACTGCTGTAGTTTCAGCAGCAGCGATTGACGGCATTCTGCCGTCGAGGCTCTTTGGTCTTCCCCTCCTCCTGCTGGCTGGGCTCCCCTCTATTCCCGGGTTGGGTGGGGTTGGAACAGGTTCCTACAAGTGTCCCACGGCCTTCCCATATTTCCCACGCCAACTGGGGTGGGGGAAACGCTGCCGAAAAATTTTCGGCAGCGTAGGGGGGCCCGTCGCCGTCTCCTGGCATTATTTGGAGCAGCTGCAACGTGAACGACGGCTCGGCTTAAGCAGCTCAGCAGCAGCAGCCTCGCAACATCCCAGCAGCAGTGGATCTAGCTCCTTAGATCCGCAGCAGCACCTTATCAACAGCAGCTTCGCAGCAGCATTTTAGCAGCAGCGCAACATTAGCTCAGCAGCAACTCAGCAGCAGCTCAGCAAACAACTCCGCGGCAGCTTAGCAGCAGCTCAGCAGCAGATCAGTGACTGCTCAGCAAACTACTCAGCAGCAGCTGAGCAACACCTCAGCAGCTTCGCAGCAGCATCTTAGCAACAGCGCAGCATCACCTCAGCAGCAACTCAGCTGCAGCTCAGCAAACAGCTCCGCGGCAGCTTAGCAGCAGCTCAGCAGCAGATCAGTGGCTGCTCAGCAAACTACTCAGCAGCAGCTGAGCAGCACCTCAGCAGCTTCGCAGCAGCATCTTAGCAACAACGCAGCATCACCTTAGTAGCAACTCAGCAGCAGCTCAGCAAACAGCTCAGCAACAGCTCAGCAGCATCTCAGCAGCATATCAGCAGCTGCTCAGCAAACTGCTTAGCAGCAGCGCAGCATCACCTCAGCAGCAGCTCAGCAGCTACTCACAAACAGCTCAGCAGCAGCTCAGCTGCAGATCAGCAGCTGCTCAGCAAACATCTCAGCAGCAGCTCAGCAGCAGCTCAGTAACAGCACGGCAGCAGCAGCAGCAGCTACAGCAACTACCTCACCACAGCAGCCGCATAACCAACGTGACAGGAGCAGCAAGCGGCGTTGTGGAGTATCTGCACTGCAACGTCGTAGCAGTCTCCGCACCACCGTCTGGTGGTCGTCACCGTCACGCTGGCGCACTGGGAGGATCTCGGTGGCGACTCAGGGGAGAGCTCGGCACTACAACGCTCGGTAAGACCTCCCTCCCCTGGTGCCTCTGGGGGGATTCAGCAGCCGCACGACGCCGCTACTGCATTACCGCACTCAACTTGGCGTCAGGACGCACTAGAGTTCGCCCGCACCTTCACACGTACTGCGTCCGCCGTGATAGACGCGGCAGCTGCAGCTGCTGCCACTTTTGCCGCCGCAGCTAGAGCAGCACGTGCCCCTGCATCAACGTCAGCTGGCCGCGCTGCCGAGTCCTACACTGAGGCGGCCGTTGTAGCTGGACCGTTGGCTGCAGCAGCAGCTGACATTGGGACACAGCTAGCGGCAGCTGCATCATCTGTGGCCTCTGTAACAGCTTCTGCAGCTTCTGCCGTATCCGCTGCAGCTACGGCCATTCGCACCTCCACAGCCGTCGCTGTTGCAGCATCCGCATCAGCACCCTCTGACATCACCACACTCGTCACAGCGGCCATCGTTGCAGCGGCGGTCATTCCTACCGTTGGCGCCGCCTTCACCACAGGCTGCCTGGCACTGATTGTGCCGGTTGCGTCTTGCGTCTCTGTGCTCTCCGCTACAGCTGCTTCCATTGTCCCGCCTGTTCTTGCTCTTTTGCGCAGCCCCTCACACACCTCGTGAGGTCTCCTGGTCTGCATCTCCCTTCTCTTGCCCTCTGTCTCCTTTCTCTGCGGTGGCTTGTCTGTGTGACTTGGGTCGGGCTGTCTTGCAGCACATATTCACCGTGCCTAAGGCATTCCCAGTTTTCCCACGCCCACTGGGGCGGGGGAAACTCTGCCGAAATTTCCTCGGCAGGGCCCATTAGTCGTCACCATGCCTGGTGACAACGAGTCGGTCGTTGCAGACCTTCAGCGCCAGCTGGCCCTCGCTCGCGACGCTTAGCGTGATGCTGAAGAGCGTCTCAAAGTCACGAATGACAATCGCGCCGCCTTCGCAGATGAGGTCGCTGCGCTTGTGCTCAAGCGGCTGCCTGTTGCCTCTGTCTTGCCCGCTGGCTCCTCTGCCGACGCCGGTGCCGGTGTCTCTTCCACCCCACCTGGTGCTACCTCTGCTGCCTCTAACCCTGCTGTCACCCCTTCTGCTGTCCCTCCTGCCGCAGTCTCCCGCCAGCATGACTTCTTCTCCCAGCCTCCCGTCTTTTCTACTGGACTTGCTTTCTCTTCCTGGGAGACCCGGTTTAGTGCATGGGCTCAGGGAGAACGTCTTTGGGAATACTACTTCCCTGCCACACCTCCCTTCACCCCTGTCGCTGACGAGTCTGCTCGCGCTGTCCGCGCCCTTATTGCTGCTGCCCCTGAGACCCTCGTCGACGAGGTTGGCACTTACAATGCTAACCCCGCTGTTAAGCGTCTGGCTGACCCAGTCGGTGCGTACACCATGCTTCGTCGACGCACGACAGTCACAGGTCAGGCAGCACAAAGTGCTCTCACCGTTCAGTTCAACACGCTCTTGATGCGAGTGGATGAGTCGGCCGACGCCTATTGGGCACGCAGGCTCAAGCTGCTTCGTGAGCTTGATAAGGCCGCACCAGGTCAGCTATCAGCTGTGCACACCATGGTCAACGGGTTAATCCCCGAGCTGTCCGACCTTCTCCGTGATGTCTTGCCTCTCAGCCTGTTCCACCCGACTCCCCTCCAGGCGTTGGTGCCCTCTGGGACTTTGTCGCTGATAGGCTTGCAGCGTGGTGGACAAGCCTCCAAAACAAGCGCCTTCATCGCACTGCAGTCGCAGGGGTGGCCGCCGTCTCCATTGCCACCTCCACTTCTTCCTCCGCTGCTACATCGGCCTCGTCTCCATCCTCTTCTTCCACCTCTACGGCCACGGCCCTTGCCTCCCAGGGTCGTGGACGTGGACGCGGGCGTGGGCAAGGCAAGGGGAAGAGCAAATCTGCCGCGCCGTCTCGTGTTCCTGGTGAGGTGGTGTGCTGGAACTGTGGCTCCTCCGAGCACTCCGCTCGCAAGTGCCCTGCACCTCCTGACGACGTTCGCCTCGCACGCGCCATGCGTGCTCATTGGGCGCGCACCAGCGGACCCTCCTCTTCTTCTCCCGGTGTCAGCTCCAGCTCCAGCTCCAGCTCCAGCTCTACCTCATCTATCAGTTCCTCCCCAGCTCAGGCCTACTCCACCGCCGGTGTCACCGGCGTCCATCCGCCCGTCCTCTACCCTTGGGGCTGGCCG